>CM061047.1:21598522-22169287 GCA_030762985.1 Adelphocoris suturalis
GATTGAGGGCCTGGTTTTATGGTTTCACTTTGTTGCACTTACTTGTTCTGAACTAATGATTCGGCATTCCTATTCCACAAGCTGATCTCGATTTTGGCTGATAGGTCAACTGAAGCTGCAACTTCTGTTGTAACCGATGCATAGTACCCGATAGCCAACGGGATTTTCACTACCTCATCCTCTAGTAGTATAAGCGCCTGGAAGAGTAATGTTGATAAAAATATAGCACTGTGATAATAATTTTCTCTTGAGGTTAGACCTATCTGTCTAGGATTTAAGCATTATCAGATCAATCCATATGTAGTTACTTTGTAAAAATCATGGTAGTTTCGCATCTAGCCCACATGAACAAGTAAATGGTTACTCACTTGGAATGCTGGAGTCAGGGAGGACGCAGTGCCTGACCAGACATGTCCCATCAGCTCCCCATGGCCATTGAAGAATACAAAAGGCCTAAGTCCTACCCCCAACACATTCAACTCTAGCCCTCCGCTTGCCACTTCATCTTCAGTCTCTTCTTCACTGCTTGACATGAAAGAGCTAAGCCCAGTCGAAAATAATCCTAGCTGAAATTGAACAAGAAATTATGTCATCCATTAATTCTACGATGTAATTTACTCTCTATAAAATGACGTGAAATAAATTCATGTTACTCGGCAAGTCCTAAGTAATCAAATCGTGTGCTCTAGTTTCTCAAGCACATGTTCAAACAGTGTTGAACACGTAATATACAAAATTATGTTTCCAAGAACAAAATTATTTCAAATTTTCAGCTGAAAAGGGGAATCCATTAAAATGTCGAGCGTAATTTTCCTCAGACCTTCTTTGTTTGTGGCACTGGCACACAGATGTTCTACTTTGATAAATTTTAGCTTCGAAAGTTATTTATTTAGGAAATAAATTATCCTAAAACTCCCTTTTCATAAAATTGTCGAAGAAAATGAAGTTATTGTAATGGCTCAAAAAACATCGAAAATAACATTCTCCATAGTTTTCTTCGTTCTTTTTCAAAATGTCAACATTTGAAAAGAAAGGTATTAATCATTAGACAGTACCGAGCGACTCACATTTCAAATATCGTAATTGAGAATGACTAAAATGGCAAATAATAATAATAACTGGATCCTGCTTTAAATAAAACCTATATTGCATTTTAAAAAAGAAAAAAATATATACTTTGGCTCAGATGTGCGGAGAAAAATAGAACATATATATAGATAAATTACAAGGAAACTCACAGTTATTATATTTCGGCTTTTGCCTTTGTCAAATAGAAGAGTAGAAAGCTATATATATATATATATATATATATATATATATATATATATATATATATATTTATATATATACTGCAACAAATGCCAAAAATCCTAAAATTGGTTCATATAGCAGAATATTATTATTACTTATTTTATCTTTCTTCTTTTCATAAATTTTATAGTTAATTATAATTGAGCGCACAAGGTTTCCTTATACCAAAAGAACAAAATTTACTCTACTAAAAGAAATTAGACTATGAAAACTAATAAAATAAATGAAATGTCACTCCTATTTCATCCCTTAAACTTGAGTGAAGAGGCAATAGCTTAGGATTCATAAATTAATTAATAGGTGGTTCCATGTGTGTTTTTGATTGAATTTTGTAGTGTAAAACAAATTTTTGTAAATTGTAATCCTTAAGGCAGGTTTTGACGGCGCGCACCCACTCGGGCACCAGCCTCACTTCCGCTCCCTCGCACAATGTAAACACCTCCCTCCCCTCGAGGCCAACTCGGGGTGAGCCGTCGTCAGTCGGTTTTTGGTCGCGCATCAAAGGACACTCGGTCTCTAACCTAAAGGCCGGTCCAGACGCTCCGTTTTCCACCACGACTTAAGTTTGCGCAGACTTGCTGATGGACAAGACGGAATGAAAACGTAGCGACTTGTAGCGTCCAGACGATACAGACTTTTCGCTCAGTTTTGTGTGATATCGCCATGGAGGATGTTCTCCTGTGGTCAATTTTTGCTGTCTGTGTAGTTAAGAAAAAAAGATTGGACGGGATCAGAAGAACCAGGCACATGTTCGATTAATTGTTTTCGAGTAGCATTCTGCTAAAAAATAGAAATTTGTTAATTTTTAGCGGTTTTTTGCCTTTTTTAGTGATTTTTTAAGTACATTTTTTGAAATTTGACCAATTTAGTGTGCTCAAAAAGTGTTGTCCAACGAACTCATCCTTTCTTTTGAAATGCTTGATTTTTTGGCAAAAGAACGAAGTTTTTATCTCAATTCTATCGAGAGTTATCGTCTGGAATGACACATACATATATATACTTATATATATATATATATATATATATATACATATATATATATATATATATATATATATATATATATATATATATATAAAAGCGTTAAAATCCAGGAATCATTTCAGAATGCTTCAAAACAGATTTCGATGAAGAAAATTTTTGAAAATTTGTATTTTAAAATTTTTGGAGCCATTGCAATAGCTTTATTTTCTAAGAAAATTCGCTAATAAAATATATGTAAAATAAATAGATAAAATAAAGGTACCGTGAACACAGGCTCCATGCCAGAACCTTTTTGAAGGTTAACGTGAACGTTTCCTCTCTTCAGTATCCCGCCCACCACCTCTTGTGCTGTTGACAAAGCGCCTCCTTCCATGAAGTCTCTCCTGAAGGCTGTTGAAAATCCACCTTGTGCCACGTAGTTATAGTGGTTGTACCTGTTGATTTTCAGTATCCTTTTCACCCTTTGCCTGAACTGGGGATCCCTGAAAGAATTCAAATGTAGGTACATCACATTGTATTGTCGCGTCAGTTGAGGGTGTTGATATGTGATAACATACAGAGCCGTTATTATTTGTTTGGTAGGTTCTGTTAGTTGGCCTCAGTAATCAAGTGGTTTTATTAGGCAGTTTTTCGTGATACTCTTCTTGGGGTTCGGGAGTAGGGTGACCAGTGGAAAGTAGATTGGTCTCAAGATTAGTCAAGATAGTAGTAGATTGGTCTCCCTGTTGACCGAAATAACAGCTCCCCCCCCCCCCCCCCAAGAATACTTCCCCCCCCTGGTTTGGTCTCGGGGGGGGGGGGGGGGGGTGTCTCTGCTTGACGTCTGGCTGGAGCTAGAAGTAACTTTCTCTATTTGCTATACCTTGTTAGAACCCTGTTGAGATGACTCAAGCAGAAAACTGAGCCCAAACGCCAAATGGCATGCTAGAGTTATTCTGGCTTAACCAGTAGTATAGTTTCTGTCAATTAAAAAATACGAGAGTAAAAGTGAGAACGATAGGCTACAAAATCGAAACGAAATCAAGAGAAATAACTCTCTACAAGGAACCAAAACAGTAGTTATGTCCATGGTTCATTAGGATATGATTCTAATTTTTATGGGTTATGCCTATATATTACGAACCTCACCCCAGAAGAGATTTTTCTTTTAAAAGACTACTTCAAAACCCTGAATTCAATTTTAACTGTTGAACTTGTATGGAATCTGATATTTCTCTTACCTGCCCCTTCTTATAGAAGCGCTTGATTTATGTGATAAATGTTTACATTTCAAGCTAGCAGTTTCCCTCTCCTTACGTACTTGGCTACATTCCAAAACTAAGTTGATTCAGGCTAAGAATTGCATAGCAAATTATCCTCGTTTTCTACGCAGTAGAAAAGAGAAAAGATCCGGCGAAGCGCCGAGTATATATATATATATATATATATATATATATATATATATATCTACTATGATCAAGGATATGTATACCCAGATAATAATAGTTTACAATGTATAATAAACTGAAGAAATATGCGTCTGCTGTTTTCTTACGTTTCAGAAATTTCGTTTAGCCGCTGGAACAAATACTCTTTCAATTCCCTGCTGCTGTAAGGTCGCTCCAGTAAGGATATAATCCTCGTCAGCAACAAATCGTTAGGTTGGGATTTCAGGAGTATGTCCAAAGCGATACACCTCGCACTGCTGTCGTAAGTGTGGTTCCCCATGTAAACTTGCTCAGCAGCTTTCAACACCTGAGAGTCCCAGTTTTTAGGGCCCAACTTTTCAATAAACCTCATTGCAACGACTCCAACCCTGTGGAAAAAACAGTTTTTCAGAATTCGCTAATTATTCTAGAATACGTCACTCAGGATATTTCTGAAAGTATTGTTGTGAGGATTAAATTACACCATTACTCTGTTAAGTGAATCATAATTTTGGAAGTCCTACCTCCCTTTAGAAGTGAGTGCCTTTTCAACCATCGTCGTTTTCATTATGTCGCTTGGAATGTTGAGTAAAGCTCTCAAGTAAATCGTCTGGCATTCGTCGTCATCTGGCTTGCAGGCTATCATACTTTCGTTCAAGAATTTAACTGTGTCTTCGATCAACTTCATAACATGAAACAGAACATTATTTTACACTAATGGGTGATATAGTTTAACACCCCAAAATGAAGAGCCCACTGCAAAAGAAATTCAGGTCAATTTTTTCAAATGACTCTTCCTTTTTGCTATTTCTCAAGGAAGAAACTCATGTGGGGGATATTTTCTGTCTATCACAGCGTTGATAAACGCTAAGATGTTGACGATTATTTTTTTATATGAATAATTATCCTTAAATTCAATCAAGTTACTTACTTCGTAGTCACAATTTCCACATCTTTCATTATATTTGTAAGCCATGGCAGGCAGCGTCAAGATTAGGGTTTGCCAAAGTTTCTCATTAGGATGTTTAGCTGCTTTAACCATTTCATATATTTCTGAAATGTAAAATATCGTGAATTTGTAGGTAAGCAACGCTCTTGGTTACTGACTGATGGAAAGTGTATCTAACTGACAGGTCTACTATATTTGAATTTATTCTGGCGCTTGTTAAGGAATTTATTTGTTGGCAAACCTCTCACAACGTGGTTCTTTATATTCGGAGATGTTGAAAGAGCCCAGAGGTATCGTTCACACAAGTCTAGATCCATGTCTTTGAGGTTGATCTTCAGAAATTTCAAAGCCGCAGAATGTGTTTCGTTCGTTTGGACCGCTCCGAAAATGTCGATCAACTGCGGCCTGGACATTCATAATTATATTCAAGTCTTTTTCATGGATGGGTGTCTATATTGACAGACAACATATTTTCGTGCATTACGTTTAAAATTAGTACTCACCTGATTTGTTTATTCTTTTTTGAAGACAAGACTTTATAGAGATCCTCAGTTTTAGTGTTTTTGGTTGACCTCACCGACTTGGCCAACGCCCAAGCGGATTTTGTTGTGCCTAATTCCGAATCTTGCAGGTTTTTGTTAAATTTGTCGACTACATCTGCAAACTATTTCAAAATCAGTATTACTTTGTATTATAAGCATTTCACAAATATAAATTATTGTATATCTTTTCGCGCTTACTTTCATTATGTTCGTGTCTGGGCTGAGATCCTCCGGAACAAGAGGTAATTCTATAAATACGATTCCAAGTTCTGCTTCTATATTTCGAGAAATCGTGTCCACGTCACTTCTACTTAGCCTCTCTTGATTAACTTTGGAATCTATAAAGTCATAACCATAAACATCACTGTTTATTTTATTTTGTAGTGATTATAATATGAATATATGTATTGTGGACACATACAACACTGTGTAAAGCCACGTACGCACTTGTAACAAACAGCTGTTGTGTTCCTCTGAATGTACCGCCGATCCAAATCTTCCAATGAACAAGATCATAGCGTTCCGAACTTCAATATAAACAAAAGGGTGATCAGGAGAATCTAGCATTTTTATTTCAGTCTTCAGTCATCCATTAGCAAGTGAAAGAACGGGGGGAACGGAATGGTGTACCTTGGGTCCCGTCCACTAGTCTCGCCCTGTTCCAAAAATTTCAATGTTAGGACAGATCTCTGAAACTACCAATGGACCGATCGAATCGGATCCATTCTTTCGAACATCATTCCTTTGAAATTTAGCCACCCCGATCCTGGGATCTGTCAAGTTTGGAGGAACAGACTGACCATTTGTTACAAATGCGTACCTACGTGGCTTAAGGTGGCTTCCCAGGTTGGAATGTCATGGGGCGGTGAAAGAACATGGAAGGTAAGAAGAGGAGGGAGGTGTTTGAAGAAGTGAGAAGTTTGTGCTACTCGTGCCTAGTTCGGAGTGTTGTTATTTCTTACATCAATTCACCCCATAAAAAGAATATAACAAATTAACGCAGTTTGTAGGATGCAAACTTTAATACATAATCCCACTTGAACCATACTGCCCTCTCGAAATTCCGTAGTATCGAGAAATAATCGACTAGGTACCTATCGTTTTTTTTTTTTTTTTTTTTTTTTTTTTTTTTTAATGGCAAATTTATCGAAACTTCGGAGCCACCTCTGAGTTTGAGGTTATCCAGTTCTGTGAAACACGCTGTTGCCTTTTCACCTTGCAACCAACTGCTAATGTCACAATTCCCACCGTAATTTCCAACCACCAATACAGTTGAGGAGAGTTAATATTTGACTCTAAGGAAATGGCAAGAAAACTACCACAGTCGATGAGGTTTGATTAATTGGCCTCGTTAAGCAGTTTAGACCTTGATCTGTATCTGGAGCTTCTCTCAGGTGCTGGGAAACGGATGCGTTAGAATTCTGCCAAAATATCTATAATATGTGGGTCAGCACAACTGGTTACATAAATATAAAACATGAGAATTTCAGTTACATATTGGTCGAAACACGAATATGAAACGTCTAACTACATTCTTCTACATACTTCATTGTTTTAAGGATGAAAAGTAATCTCCCAAGTCCCAAGACACCAGGGGATTGGTGTGTATTTAATTGTGGTTTGGTGTATATACGCGTTGGGTTTTCATGTGTCATACTGTTTTGTGCCATTCATACTACTGTAGAATAAATTAGTTACTAGAGTTCAGTTGCTTCGTTCAGCTGCATCAAGGAACTTGATTGGATGTGTTCGCAGGTCGCATGTCTAAGGTGTTCAGATAAGCTGTTCAAACAGCACACATTGCAACCGAATCCGTTCTAGCTGTTTGCCATTTAAAGATGAGTTCAAACTACACTTTGCACAAGCTCAGTTCAAACAGTACCTAGAAGGACAAACGTTCTTCGTTAAGATGTTCGGTTTAGGAATTATTATAGAAAAGCAGGGCAAATTAAGCCATCTTTATGAGGCAGCAATTTCGTATTCCACCAATTTTTTCAAAAAAAAATTTCAAAATCCAATCTCTAACCTTCTCCTGAAATTGCTACCTATTTTCGGCCTTATCTCCTGGACTGCCTATGGATATTACGGATAAGTGAAAAGACTGACGAAAATTTGTGAGTGTGTGTGGGAACGAGTAATAGTAATAAAATTGATGGATTCAACATTCTGTATTCAGGGTATAAGTTTTCGATGTAACCGTCATGTCGTCCATCAGTCTCCAATATTTGAGATTGACCCTCTAAAGTTCATCCACATAATGAAATTTTTGCTATAATTGATAACGAATTATTTTACAATCTCAATTATACGAATACGCTCAGACGTCACAAGATTCTTGCGAACTACGCTTCAAGTGGCAACTATTCGAGCAATTTTGCTGAGGATAAGAGGCTCCAGAAGGGTATTAAAATCAGCAACTGATCAAGATCCCCAAATTGAAAGGGAATGGGCAACACTGGGGCTCGAAGGTGGCGCTCACTGCCTCTTCGAAGGGACGATAGGACAGTCCAATAGATGGTCAAGCCTGGTCGGACCTTTCTGTTTATCACAATCAACATCTCTGAAGTTAGAAATATAATACCTTACTACTGATACGCCAGACAATCAAATGTTCTTATGCTATGGTCGTAAATCCATTGGGTTATGAACCCAAACCCGTCGAGTTGCAGCCATGATCCCTACTGTTCTTTATTTTTAATTAATGGTTTTTTAAGCGAAGGGCCAGAAGAGTTATTACCGGCCCTATCCGCTCTTATCGCGTATGTTTATCAAATAAGTACCTACCTAACATTAAAAATGCTGCATATTCTACCAAAACTGAACTACATATAAGTACTATCTTTAGCAATAACTAAATTACCATGCTTTAATTAACAATTAAATGCCGCTACTGACCCTTCTGGTGAAGGTGCGGCTTAAACCTTAATAAAAAATTTAAAAAACTAAATTACCAACCTAATACTTTGAGTTTCAACTCCGCAGACACACCAACATTTGCAAAACTGCTCAAAGATGATCGCGTCACGTGTTTGTCAACTGACTCAACTGTGTCCACTGTTTTCTGATCTCCCAGTCTGATATATGTTTGTCTAGAAGACTGAATTTTGTTGCCCCACAGCTGAAACAAGAAAAGAAAACCCATTTCATGAATGCGTAAATAAATAAACTTGTAGAGTTGTAGACTAGCGGATCAAATTATGCAGGTACATATGTAGGCATGTACCTTTTTTTTTTTTTTTTGTGCATGCATATACCCAAATTTTTATTTCAACGGGGGGGAGGGGGGGGGGAGGGGGACAATAAGTATCTCAATTAATCGCTGACCATCTGAGGTATAGCTGCTCCATCTTCCAGCCCCATGTACCTTTTCATTGCCTAAATTTCTTCGATTTCTTACTTTCAATGTGGAGTCCATACAAACTCCCCACGTATTGGGAGAGCTTGTACCTAAAAAATTCTTTCAGGGTGGTTTCGTCCTTAAATTACGCTTAGCCTTTCGCAGCATTGAGAAATTAAACAGATAATGAACCAACAACTTTGAATATTAATTAAAGTTCTCGTGATTCTAATTTATTAAAGTTTTGTTACTGTTTGAAAATCGGGACGCTTCTTGATGTCTGAAGACAACATGCGTCTCACTCGCACAAGCAGTCGAAGTGAGTGAGAGAATGAATGCACTGTACTAGGAGATGGCGATCCGACTATTGGATTGGTCCAAAATGGATGACATCATGCATTTTGCGGCTTGGCTTCTTTTGAACCTGGAGAGTATTTGTGGGCTTTATCACACACGGTGGTGGTTGTCTTTATCGTTGTGTAGGAGGAAAAGGTTGGAATGTACTTGGCTGAATGAGATTACTGGGGTGCGGTAGAAAGAGATCCCCGACAAGGAATGCTAATTTTAAAAAAAAGTAGCTAGGTACTTTTTTTTTTTTAAATTTCGAAATTCTACATATAATGCAGTTTCATTTTACGTGTTTTGCGTGTTTTAAAAATTCTGTCACTTGAATGCTGCCCTTCACCGGCGATGCACAAATTTAGTCTTTCACGAAAGTTTGCATTAGTCCTTTGGGTCTATTATTATTAGTAACCTCTGATCGTTACTGTGACATGCTGGAAATTTCCGGCCGAAATCGAGTGACCTTTTTGCTGAACATTGAGAGGAAAACGTGTGGTTTCCTAAGCAAGACGGAGCATCAGCCCACACCTCATGTCATTTTCTTGGCATTTTACGGGAAATGTCCCCAGGGCATTACATTTCCATGCGTGGCCTCGGGTGGTCTCCACGTTTACCAGATTCGACCCCATGTAATTTTTTTTATGGGGTCATTGGAAGACCAAAGTTTGCCAACATCGATCCAGAACACTGAAGGAATTGAAGCTGCGATAACCCTTGAAGTGGCCGCTTCCGCCTGACAAAACCCTAGGGCTATTGCAAACTTTCGTGAAAGACTAAATTTTTTGTGTATTTCCGGTGGGGGGCAGCATTTAAGTAAAATAATTTTTAAAACCACGCAAAATAAAACTGCATTATATTTAGTAGTATGGTATTTCGAAATCACAAATCAAATTGTGTATCTAGCTACTTTTCTTTAAATTTCATTCCTTGTCGGGGGAGCTCTTTCTGCCGCACCCTGTATTTCATATTTTACCTTCTTCCTTACTCCACCCCTTTCCACTTTGTTTTAGGGGCTTCAAAACCCAACAAGGTACAATGTTAGGTCAAATGTAGCAAAATCAAAATCAAATTTCATCAAAATTGCCTGAAGAGAACTGTTAGAAGTGGGTGAGTAAAGAATCAGGCGAGACGAGAAAAAATGAAGAAAGTCCGAAAACATGCAATTTGACTGACAGTTCGTTTTAGCATACATAGAATCGATCTACCGTTACATTTGGGCATCAGGTGACTCAGGGGGCATCCCCTTCCCAGGATGTACAAAGAAAATTAAATTTGAGCCGACACGGTGAGGTCGGGAGGGGACCAATATTGTGTCGAAGTTCTACTTTTGCTTCCTCACTACCTAAGGTAGAGAAGCTTTGTACTCACAATTGAAGTCGAAAAAATTTGCGTCCTCCAAAATCAAAATTTCTACTTGGTTTTTGGTTTATTATTTCCAATAATAAGCCTATGTGATCGTATAGCAAAAAATTTTTATAACCCCCCCTCAAACTTTGTCACTTTATGTTTCAAGGTGCGTAGAATCCAAATTTGAAATGTCCGTCCGCCGTCCGGGCCATAAAAGGCCTTAGAGTTGACTTAAAAAATCTGTTCTTTTGCACATAGACTCCACTTGGGGTCTAGTTGGTCCTAACTTCTCGCCAGCTCGATCGCTCCACACCCATGGGTGCTATGAGCCAAAAATAGGTGAAAAAGTGTCTTTTTTTGTGTATATTTCAAGTTGTATAGAAATTGGAGATTTATGAGTGAAAAGAAAATGTTATCTATTAATTTTATAGAAAAAAAAGTATTCCAAATGATACTCTTCTATTCGAGAAGAGATTTTGGATTTTAGGCTTTTTTGCCATTTTATAGATTTTTTAAAACAAAATTTAATGAAGTTCAAGTTTTTAGCATAATTTCGTACATAAATTGTTGAATGTTCTATTTCATAGTTGATGAACTTTATTTGACCAATCTTATGCTAAAAAATATCAATTTAACGATTCTTAGCCATTTTTAGTGATTTTGTCAGCACATTTTTTGAAATTTGACCAATTAAATGATATCAATATACAGTATAGGTAACACTTTTATGTATTGGAAAGATGACTTGGTAATAAATTATTATGTTCATCAACTATATTAAAAAGCGTAAAATTGTGAGGTTCCGCTGCTGTAATGGATTGAACCCATTTGTGAGGTCCGAAGCTCCGAGTTACGATACTAAAAATACTATAAGCGGCGTTTAATAATTATGGACCAGAGATCTACGTAGAAGGGCTGTTTAATACATAAATAATAAACCTTTGTGTAATAATTTGCAGCGTTTTCGTTTCAGAGCTTGTTGATCAATTTCGGTTCCGTGTCTGTCTGTAAATCCTTGTCACGCCCAAAACTATACCAAGTTTCAGTCAGATTCCAATGAAATTTTCAGCGATTTTGCGGTTTACCATCTAGACGGTCCCCTATAACTTTCCATGCCGTCACATAAATAGTAGTCCTGTGCGCATGCGCAAACGTTAATTTATTATAACGTCGATTTCTTATCATTTATTAGTCCGATTTCGTTCAAACTCGGGGAGTAGATAGATATATGTTCTAGGAACATCCCCTTTGAATTATATCGCGATTGGTGAAGCAATAACTATATCGCACGTGCAAAACAAAAATTCGAGACTAATGGACCGATTTTTATGAAATCTTCAGGGATTGTGCGGTTTATGCCCTATAAATTGCATTGCCGTTGGAGTAATTAGTGGTCTATGCGCATGAGCAAACGTTAATTTCTTATGACTCATCAATTGTTTCGACTCGTAGGTACTTTGTTCTTCAATTAATTCTATTCCATGTAATTTTATTATCTTGGCGCATCTCGTCAACTGCAGTGGCGGCTAGTCGGTTGTTTTTAAGGCTCGGCAATGTGAGACCAGCGTCTCGCTAGATTGACGTTTTCTTAGTGTTTGGAAATCGCATTCTCTATATCGTTTTAGTTTAAAATAAAAAGTTAGTTACTCTTTTATACAAGGACTCAGTTTAAAACTGGCATAAATTCAATGCGAGATAATGGTGCACGCCATTAGAACCCGTCGGCGGACGCCCCAAGGACGCGGTTGATGATGAATTGAGTTATCAATTATCGAATTTTCAAGGTTTCGCCCTGCCTTGGGAAGAGAGGATCTTACCTCGTCGGACGTTCGTGAGGGCATGTTGGGCCATTTACAGCCAGTTTTCTCTTTGAGGATCCTATCGGAGTCAGCTGTGTACTTCACTTCGCACTCGCCGCTCGCGTCCGTTTCCGTCGCCGTAGTTGATGTCGTCTGAAACTAACATAATCAAATATCCAAATCAATTGTCCGTCTTCCCGACTGTTGTACAGAATGAAATATACATGTAGAATGTATAGTACAAATAATAGAATCAATATTAAAAAACCTCTGCCAAGCTTTTGCTTGGATATTTTAACATGAACATAAAGGATAACTTGATGCGAAATGAGACGAAATTATTGTTGAATTACAAATTGTATGCACCGTTATATGCTCAACAATCCACAATAAGAGCTAAAATCCTTACTATTTTAAGTTTCATTGCCATATTTGAATGTTATAACAACATGCTGTTTAGGACTAATAGTAGGTAGGTACTTCATCCCCGTTAAAAAAGTTCCAGTCATGCTGCATGTGTAAAAGCGAATTTTCGTTAATTATCGTACCTACTATAAATTATGTTAAATTGTTTCGAAAACTAAACCATTTGAGTAAAAAGAAATATTGTTAACAACCAATTTTATCGCGCAAAAAAAAGACTCGTCCTAAATGATATTCTGCAGTTCACAGAAAATGTTGAATTTTATAGTCTTTTTTGTGTGCAGTTTTTGTTTATTTTTTGGCAAATATTAATTAAATAAGTACCTACACTTTTCAACATTAATATGTGCATAATTTTTTCAATGTTATTTTCAATTTTTTCATTGTTGATAAACTCCTTTTGACTAAAATTCTGATAAAAAATATAAATTTAACAGTTGTTAGCCGTTATTTTATTCATTTTTTTGAAATTTGACCAATTTATTGTGCTAAAAAAATGCTGGCCAACGAACCCATCCTTTCGTTTGAAATGCTTGATTTTTCAAGAACGGAATTTGTTTTTATTACAATCCTAAGGATAGTTATCGTCTGGAAGAACACAGGACACACATACATATAATACCTTCGAAAAAGCGTTAAAAACTCTAGGATTCGGTTCAAAATGGATTTCAATGAAGAAAATTTTCGAAAATTCTTATTTTAGACATTTTGAGCCATTGCAATAGCGTTATTTTCATAGGAGAATGAATGATTGGATTTCTGCCTTAGGAATCGGTTAATATTCGTACATGTGTATCGCTTCTTTTCTAAACTGCGGTAAAAGGAATCATAATTGCTGAAGTTAGCATTACTCCAAGGACCACGTGCTCAGATAATCTGACAGATAATAGTGCAGTTTTTCTCGATTCATGAATAGAGTCCTTACGTAACAACCACCTTGTCTTTAAACAGAAAATCAAGATTGTTGATTTCGAAAGGTTGCTCTTATTGCTAGCTTGCAGTATCATCTGATCCCTATCTTTCTTATTCCACTGAAATTAAAATTATTGAAAATTAAACTCTAATGAAAATATTCAACACAAGGCGCACTCTCATGTGCTCATTAGATTTCTTTCTCTGATATTGTAAACCGTGTTGTTAACTCTCTTATAATTTAATACGGCTCGGGGAGGAGACTTCAAAAGCTTCATTTAAACGTTAAGTAATTGAAAACGCGGTTGCCCAATCAGTTTTCATATATATAAAACGAACTCGTCAGCCGTCATTGACAGTCTATTGTGCACTCGACCATAATAACCGTAATTACCTGATACCTACTTTAATTGCTCATTTCGTTTCCATTCACTAGGTACCAATTAAAAACGATTTTGTTAGTCGTTAATGAGTTTTCGGAGCTATTTTTGAACGCGACCAAATCCAGAGTTTCACGGCGTGAACTAGATAGTTTAAAATATAAGGAAAATATTCCTTGACTGATTTCATCTTCCAATATGATAAATTATATCGCTTTTGGATTATATGCTACGTCTCGGATTTTGGTTCCTTCATAAACATACACAGGCCCAAATAACGTACCTCCAGCGCATACAACACACACACACACACATAGACATCCCCCCTTCATTTCGTATTGAATGCAAGTTTATTGAAAATACAAAGTTGGGTGTGGCACATAGCTTTCTCGTATTCATAAAATTATTGTAAAATGTTATGAATTATGATGTTAAAATTGTTAATAGAGACTATAGAGAGGGTTTAGAAAAGATTAATGCTTAAATGTCCGAGGATAAGCATGCGCTAGCGTCCAACGTTTTCTATTGATTTTCACGTACTACCAATGCCTTGCGAGGGAAGTTTTCATAGCAGGAAAATCGTTCGCCACTTTTTGGAATGCTCTAATTTTATCAACGTCTCATGATCCGCTGTAGTGTGAATGATTTATTACGCTACGTTATAAACTAACATTGCTAAGTAACTATAATGAACTAATAATTGCGAGAAAAAAAGGCACTACATGGTAGGCACTATTGAGTAGTAGGTAGGTATTTGTAAGCAGTTGGTAAGAGACGATGCATAGACCTCTGACCACCTGATTTGCTCCTAAAGCTGATTTCTATGGTATTTAATCTCTGAAGCTGAAATTTTAAACAGGGCCTGTATGACTCAGGTATAATAGAATTTCAACGCGCGGAACCATCATAATTTGCTGCTTGAGCTCGTAAGCTAATTTCTATGCCGTTTAATCTATGAAGCTAAAATTTGAAACGGAGCCTCTATGAGACAGGTAGAATAGAATTTCATAGTGTAAAACCACCCTAATCTGCTGAGGTTCCTAATTTCTATGCTGTTCATCCCATGAAGCTAAAACTTTAAACTGAGGCTATTGAAGTATAATAAAGAAGAAATGACTGTGAAGCGTATTTCTACAGCACATGATGGTGTTGAAGATATTTGTGCAATTGAAACCACCATTGATAGTAAACAGACTCTTCTTGCACCTTTCTATATCACACCAGCTACATCCACTCGTGACATTAGACACTTCTTTGCATTGAACTTGATGGCATACAGTCCAAAAGCAGCAGTTTTTGAAGTTTTAATAGAAGGCTATAGAGTTCTAAAAGGAGGCTGAAATAGGGAATTGATCAAATTGAGAAAGTGTACGATTGACAAAGTGGGAAACCACCGTGATCAGCGGATTGAGCTCGTTTCTCTCCTTATAGAACTAAAGACTGAAATTTGTTATTTAGCAACATTACTACGAGAGAAAACATGATAGTGATTTTTATTTATTAATTGCAACAGAAAATCGACATTTTTATTTTATTTATTTATTACTATTTTTTTTTATGAGAATCCTCATCTTATTGCAGATTTTGATCGGAGATTTAAAAATTATTTGTTTTGTTCGATGAAGTGCGCTATATAAGCGAAACTAGTGAGGGACTGTATGTGCAGCTTGTTAATTTTCCATAGGATACAGCTAAACTCATATTTATGTCGGTAGATTGTGGATAAGTGAAACAAGAGACGTTCATGGGAGTCCAACTCAAACTGTCATTCAACTACTGCACTGACTTAAACAAGTATCAAGTACTTCCCTGAAACAGTTTCTCACTCGTAAACTTTGAATTGTTTGTTTAGAAACACTCGGCCGTATTCGGAGGTAAGGAAACATAACACCCATCTCTTAGTGCATTTATGTATCATGCCACGAGGGAATGTTTATTATTTTGAGTATGGCACAAAGCCCATTGGTTTCTCATAACTTCAAAACACTAACCTGAAAACCGTATCTCGCCTTTTAAAGGTTGTAAAATCTTCGAAAAATAAATTAGGTTCTCATTTGAAGAAAATAGAAGTTGGTGTGGATTGTGCATTTTCAAGTAATATGGTCAACGGACAGTCCCGAAGTTTGAAGTAACCAATAAATGATGAGACCTATGATAACATCCCTCCTTTAAATTAGTGTATTACCTACAAAGTTTTAACCTTCAGTCCGGGGGGATGAATTGAACTCTCAGGAAGACCGCTGATCCTTGGGTGGAAATCATATTTTGGGATTGAAATGATAGAAATACAGCTTTTAAAGACGCAAGAACGAAATAGTTTTAGATATTTTCAGAAAAGAAAAAAGGTAGAAATACTGCATAAAAATATTGCTTAGCAAAACATCACTTCTATCTAATTTTTTTCTTCATATACGGGAACTTTCATCGTTTAATCTTTTAAATTGCATATGAATGTCTCTCTTAATTGGTCGGCGTTCGTTTCATTCCTTATTTTTTTCTTTTTTATTACAAGAAGAATATGTATCATGTTAGGATTAATACGACTCGTTTTATTTGGAATTTCCAGTTTTTTTGAGAAGCCACAAACAATATCTGGTATGAAACGCTTTCAAAACTGGCTAAACTGAAATAGCGAAAAAATCAGAAATATTTTGAAATGATATGTTTCAAATTGGAAGTTGGATCTACGATTAATTCAAATGAAAGTAGAAAGTTGCGACATAGGTTGGCACCTAATCAGTCTTGGGAATTGTCGTTCACTAAAACATACATAAATACATTAGAACTCGTACTACTAGAACTGATATACCATGAGAAAACATCGTTATAAGAAATTCATACTTGCACATCATGCGCACAGACTACTATCAATCCAGTGACAATGAAATTCATAAGACATATTTAGATCTATCTCGCTCACCCCCCCAAAATTTCATAAAAAACGGTCCATAAGTCTCCGACTTTTGCCTGCGTCAAATAATTCTAGTTTTACATATGCGCAATAGTTATTAGTTTACAAATCGCAATAAAATGTTGAGGGTATCATCCTGAAACTATACCCAACAACTCCCCGAGTTTGGATGGGATCGGACTGATAGATCACGATAACTCGACTTTATAAGAAATTTACGTTTGCGCGTGCGCACAGACTACCATTAATCTAACGGCAATGAAATTTATAGGATATTATTGAGGTTCTAACCCGCACAACTCCTGAAAATTTCATAAAAATCGGTCAATTAGTCTCAAAGTTTTGCCGATGTCAACCAAATTCAGTTTTGCGTATGGGCAATAGTTATTACTCAACCAATTGCGATATAATTCAAAGGGAATCTTTCTGTCACATATACTCAACTAAACCCCGAATTTGAACAAAATCGGACCCATAGATGATAGCGAAACCAATCGACCAATGATGCCGACCATGATGACGTGATGTTGACCGATCGATGTTACCATGAGAGACGCTGGTCTCGCATTGCCAAGTTTTCTATAAATTGCGATGAGACGCGCCGAGATAAGTAAAAAAGTTGAACTCCGCCCCAACTTTAGCAGCCTTCTGATCTCACCCTGTTTACTCAAACTTAATTTTCTTTGCATATCCTGGGAGGGACATGCTCCCTGAGTGTCTGGTGCCCAATATGTAACGAAAGATAAAAGATATTCTATATAAACTAAAACGACGTTAAAACGCATGCTTTCGGACTTTCTTCTCATTTTTTCTCTCGCGTCTCACCTCTTTTGTTTTATGACCCACGAACACTATGAAATTTGAAACAGGCTACATTTGACCTGACGCCTTTTGGGGTTTTGGAACCGCTACAACCAAGTCCTGATCAGCTGGGTGAATTAAATTCTCTCCCGTTCACCCTAGGAAATTGAAATTTGATAGCGAGACTCTCTGGAGCATCAACATACAAATATACTCAGTGGCTCTTTCCTGGTCAGGTGAGTGAGCTGAATTCTCTCCTGTTTACTCCAAGGACTTTAAATATGGTAGGGAGACTCTCTGGGACATTATGAGACGAATGGGTTGATGGGCTCTATTCTGATCAGCTGAGTTAGCTAAATTATCTCCTATTCACCCTAGGAATGTGAAATTTGATAGGGAGCTTCTCTAGGGCATTAAGGTATGAACGAAATTACGGTTTCTATTACGGTACCAACTACGTGAGCTAAATTTTCTCCTGTTCATCCTGTGAAATATAAATTTGACAGGGAGCTTCTCTCTGACAACAAAAGTCGAATGAAATGACTGACTCCATCCTGAGCAGCCCGTACATTCCAACCTTTTCCTCCTAGACCACTGAAAAGATGTGATATCCCCCCCTAAAATACGCTCTGCGTATAAAAGATGCCAAGCCACAAAATGCATACTGTCATCCGATTTGAGCCAAGCCAATAGTTGGATTTTTGCACTTTTTTTACTGCTTTTGGTAGAGAGACGCTTCTTCCACGGCTTGGTCGATTTTCGCCAATTTCACAATAAACACCATTGGTGTTCTTCAAATGTAGTGGGGGAATATCTCCTTCAAACAAACTTCCCTGATTTCCATTTCATTCTATGACCAGAACCCACGACCTCCGCATTGCCTACTATTGCAGAGCTTTACGTCTTTTAACACGAGACCAGTATGTAACACTATTTAATCCCATTTTGTGAAATTACTTCCATTCCATTGTGAATGTCGTTCTCTTGACTTAATATCTTACTATGACATTTACGTTACTTATATAGGTATCCGTTTTCCAAATGCAGAGCTAAAGTGGACTGTAAAGAGCGCTGCACTAATCCACAGTAACATTAACCCAGCAAAGTCTGGCGTAACATATATGTCACAGTAGCAGGTTCCAACATGACGCCTTCCTTGGCCTCCCCCTTTGCTGCAAACGCATGTTTGATCATGCATTTTCTTTCCGGAGGTGTTCCTTTGAATGTTAGAGTCAGTTTCACCGTCTTCGTGCTATCGTCAACATCACGCTGCTGTTCAGAAGTTTTCGTGTCTGTGGAGTTATTCGAAATATGGACCCCTCGACGTTGTAAGTACCACATTTTGTCGTATGCTACTTTTTTGTCACGATTTTTGTATATTTTACATTCTGAATAAACTATCCTAGGTTTATATATGCTTTTTTGATGAAATTATTTATTCTCCACGCTCACATGTGCTTTTCAATTCTTATGTGACATAAATGTCACGCCAGCCGAATGTGTTTTCAATTTTCTAACAATGGTTTCTTTTCATTTTCCAGTGACAATGTTCGCCTCCTTGGGAACTTGACAGTTTCCGAAGCTATGGATGTTCTCGAAGGAGTGTATGATTCTGAACTTGGAATTGATCAGGAAGAAATAGATGACATTCTGCCGGATATCTACATCGCTCCACCCGAACCAAGTGTCCAAACGGACGAAGATTCAGGTGACGAAGATGACGCAGGTACATTGGGTAACTTATCCCGTAACCAGCTTTTAGCGGAAGCAGAATTAAAATCCTCCAGGTTCCGAGTTACGGAACTTCATGAACCATTTGATAAAACCAAAAAAAGGAAATGGATAAATGGGGATTTAGAAGCTCGAAAGAATAAGAGCGCATTCAATGATTTTACATTCACTAAATATGAAGCTTTCAGCCCGGTTGAAATGTTTGAGCTATTTTTTGGAGACGATACAATACAGTTGATATTAGATGAGTCCAATCGTTACCTGTCACAAAATAATTTTGGGTATCGCCCAGTGGAAAAAAATGAATTATATGCGTTCATTGGGATTTTGATTATATCAGGGTACAATCAGCTTCCTGGTCAAACAAACTATTGGGAAATGAAATCGGATATGATCAATATCGTGGTGTCAGAGGCAATGAGGCGGGATCGTTTCAAGCAGATAAAAAGGTGCATTCATTTGAACGATAATCACCAATTGGATCCACAAGATAAATTGTACAGAATTCGTCCTCTGGTTGATTTACTAAAAAAAAAAATTCGTTGAACATTTTGTCCCCATTGAGCATCTCAATTATGATGAGTCAATGGTAAAATATTTCGGGCGTCATGGGAGCAAACAGTTTATACGTGGGAAACCCATTCGGTTCGGATATAAAGTCTGGAGCCTCAATACTCCTTCTGGGTATTTGATAAATTTTGAAATTTATACTGGGAAAAAATCCAGGATCCCCACCGAATATGATGCGGTATTTGGAAAATCTACAGCACCACTCATCACACTCCTAGCTGATATACCTGATCGATTATCACAATTACCGTATCATATCTATATCGACAATTTATTTACGAGTTTCAACGTTTTGATACATCTAAAACATTGTGGGTATAACGCCACAGGAACTATTTGCCAAAAGAGAACCCCAAAAGATTGTCCTCATCCATCAAAAAAAGAGATGGCGAAGGCTCCAAGAGGGACTTACCATCACGTCATAGAGCACACTGATGGGATTTTTATTTGTAGATGGCTGGACAACAAATGCGTGACTATTGCGTCCACTGCTTACGGTGTTGCTCCAATAAAAAGTGTACAGAGATATTCAAGAGTTGTTCAAGAGTACGTACAAGTTCCCCAACCACATGCGCTACTCATGTACAACAAGAATATGGGAGGAACAGATAGAATGGACCAGGACGTTGCTCGGTACAGGACATCCATTCGGGGGAAGAAATGGTGGTGGGTTCTCTTCACTTGGATGATGGACGTTGCTATTAACAATGCCTGGTGCTTGTACAGAGCATCTGGAAGGAAAATTTCGAAACTCGATTTCTCAAGAGAAATCGCAATGTATTATGCAACTCGCTTCAAGGAACCCCTAAAAATTCGGGGTCCGTTGTCGCAGTCAAGATCCATGAAAGTCCTCAAATCTATCAGATATGACAACTATGGCCACCTTGTTGCCCCCATTGAAAAAAGAAGAAGGTGCAATTACGAAGGATGCACATCTACTGTGAAAACTGTCTGTGTGAAATGCGATGTTGGTTTGTGTGTGAAGTGCTTCATACCGTACCACACAATTTAATTACATTTTTCTGATTTTTTCATAATTTCTGTTTCATTTTTGTCCACTAGTAACAATACAAGGTTTTGCATGTAACAATGTATAATAAATCTCATCATTCACTTTATGTCAGTAATTTTATTACCCCAAATAAAACATCTATATAAAATTACAATAACTCCAGGTACTACAAACAAGCATTCTAAACACGAATATATGCGATTTCAGAAAAAGAAAAAGGTTTTCCACTCTGAACTGAAATTGACACTTCATTGGTCTGGCGTGACATATATGTCACACCCTGCCATCCCCTCCCACTTCATGAATAATTTTTTTCCCCATTTTTCTCATGTACTTTGCACTAATATAAAGAGTACTAAATGAAAAAAAAATTAAAATTTACAAAATTTTAATTTCAGCCTTTGCTGGGTTAAAGGATTCACATCCCCGTAAAATTTATAAATGAAATGTATTCATTATTACTCAACATAAGGGATATGTTTTCGGTCTCGGTGAGATGTGTGAATCCACCATTACACTTACCAGTACGGCTGTGCGATAGGCGAAAATCCGCCAAGCCGTTGAAGAAGCGTCTCACTCCCAAACTCAGTAAAAAAGAGTGAGAGAATCCGACTATTGGCTTGGTGCGAATCGGATGATATCATGCATTTTGTGGTTTGGCATCTTTCGTACGCGGAGCGTCTTTGGGGGCGGGGGGGGGGGGGGTATGAAAATACACGTTTGCTCGTGAACACTGCGATGAAAGTTATAGGATACAGTCTAGGAACTGAACCACACAACCCCTGCCTGGAAATTTCATCTACTTCGGATTAAACCTTGGTATTTACTGACAGACAGAAAAGGAACCAAAATTCAACAGCAAGCTCTGAAACGCAAAAGCAAGTAAAAATTTTGATTTTGGTATACAAACATTTTTTTTACTTAACCCACGCACACAACCTTAGGTAGAGAGAAAGCATAATCTAGCTGCAAGAGAGAGCGGTGTAAATGACACTGACCTGGGGAAGGAGGGAGCGGTCTGAATGACCTTACAAACACGATTGGTGACGATTTGTGTGAGAAGAGGGTAGAGGACGTGGACAATGACACTCACCCGAATGCGGCGGATTCTGAATACCCGGAGGTGAGGACCACCTTTATTACCACCCCATGCCCTATTAAAGTTTGAGGAGTAATCGACGTCACTCCGGTCTGAAAGTTAAAAAATATTAATTATTTCTAGCTGAATGTGCCCCGGTCGTTGACCTTATCCAATCGATACCACAATCAACGGTCAAAGGATTACATCATTTAGCGACTTTTCGTAGAAAAAGAAGCTATTGCAATGGCTCGGAAAATTTTAAAATCAAAATTTTTGAAAAATTTCTTAATTGAAATCCGTTTTGAGGCATTCTGAAACGATTCCTGGAGTTTGCGGTTTTTCATTATACATATAAGGATTGAGATAAAAATTCCGTTCTTGCGCCAAAAAATCAAGCTTTTCAAGTGAAAGGATGAGTTTGTTGGCCAGCACTTTTTGAGCACATTAAATTGGTCAAATTTCATAAAAATGTGCTGAAAGAATCCCTAAAAATGGTTAAAAATCCAACATTACGTTTAGAATGGCAGATTGTTATTTAGAATACTTTTTGGCCATTAAAATAATAGTTGACAATTTCTTTGCACTCATAAAGGTGAAATTTCAAAACAATTTAACATTATACAATATGATAATTTACGAAAATTCGCTTATACGATCATGCTGCATGATTGGACCTTTTTTTGTTATAAACCCACACAGTTAGGGGATCGTTGAAAACTTGGTATCTAAATAAAGTTGAAAGGTAATTATTCGGTAATTGGGAGTCAAATCAAAATGATTGTAAATATTAAAAGTCAAGTAGAAAAAGTTAAATCAATTACTCAAGAACATTCCCTATCATTGGCATCACTCAAGGTTTCCCATTATATGACAACCTAATCACCTTTTTTCTCAAAGTCTACGTACTTAAATACTATCTGTTTTTTTTTTTTTTTTTTTTAATTAAAATTAGTTCAATCTAATGGATTGGTGACTTCCCCCCCCCCTCCCCTTAGCTTTTGTAACACATTTTCCACAACGTTTTGGAGCATTTTAATCCCGTGGTAATGGGGGACAGTATTCCCGGGGGTTGTACCAATTTTAGTAAAGAATAGAATTTTATACTTTTACATGAAATGAGGTCAATTGATACGTCAATGGATCACAACAAAAGATGACTCAACTTTATTATTTTAGCAACTCTCACGGGTAATTAATAAATCATATTAACAGTAACACAATCTTACAGGAGAATCCCCACACCGTCATCATAAAATAAGGGGGGGGGGGGGATGTTATTGCGTATAAATGTTTCCCCTGGCAGTACCTACCATCATCAAGAAGGTTGACCTCCCAATGTTTCTTTGAATGAGCCGAACGAGCGGAAATCGCATGGAGAAAGGTCTTGTAGGGTTTCCCAGAAAAATTCTCTAATTTTTCTTTTGTTCGGATTGCTGCGAGCGTTCTGGCGTTGTTATGTAATATAATGACTAAATGAAACCCCTTATGGGTTGTTGTCGCCGTTATAATTGGTAAGTAAGCAGCCTCAAGTTGGTCAAGGAGCTCAATAGCACTCGCGTTGATTGTCCGTCGATCATGAAGAGCATCCATCAAAATCGCCCCTGGAGAGCCCCAAAAAACGGTCGCCAATACTTTGTCTACTGAAAACGTATTTTTGCTATTCACACAGCAATACGAACAAGAGAAATATAGGAAGATTTTTGGTGAGAAACTCTTGAACACTACAGCCCGCCCCTTTCTCCATGCGATTTCCAGATGTTTTGGCCCACGCGCACACGTTGCATGCGCAAACGTTAATCTCTTATAACATCAACTTATCAATCATTTCGACTCACAGGTACTTTGTTCTTCACTAATTCTATGTTTCCATATTACAGTATGTGAGGAAGCTATACTACCCACCCAACTTGGCAGATGTTTTGTATATTATCATGTCTACACATATATATTACAGTTCTATTTTGCATTCAATCATTTCGTTTGAACTTTGTTTTTCAACTGGTTTTACACGTCCATTTTGACTGACTACTCACCTGGAACAAACCCGCTATCCCCTTTTTGAGGTTGACCATCGGAGGAAGCTCAGATTTCGAGATGAAAACCCTCTTGACGATTCCTTCCTCCACTTCCACGAGAAACGGGTTGTTCTCCATTTCGTCCAGCTTTGATTTGTGAGGCATGAACTCGTCGGGCGTAGGCGCTTTTTTCGTTGTTATGTGCAACTTGAGGGGATCAATCTGTAAAACATTTCAAAGATAGTTGATACTAGGGTAATAGTAGAGTATAATTCTCCAGCAAGAAATATCGGATTGTAGCAAAGCTACCAAGAGGGTGGGGCAATACAAACATCGTAAAATTAACACGATTATTGATCTCGGCAACCCCACGCCGAGGTCACTGTTGCTTGAAAAGTGTGCACTAAGTCGATCTAAGTCAATTTTTGATGTTTTAGGAAAAATTGACATTTACATCATATTCAGATACCTGGTGTGTCACGCATCTAAAAAATAAAACTAAATTCCTACTAAATTTGTTCAATTCAGTGCATGGCTTCATCAATTCCCACGAAAATGTGCTTAAAGCACTTTTGTTTCCATGACTACCACTGACCTACTTTCCCTGAGCTAGTCAAGCATAAATTTAATGAGATCTAGTGCTTGGCGTAGATATGATAAAAGTTTTAAAAAAACTTTTTCTATAGGGTTTATTATGGGTAGATATGATAAAAGTTAACAGAAAAAAAAACGGGTTCAAGAGGTTTATTATGTGTTAAATTGCCTCATAATGGATAAAAAACTGACCTAAAAACTTTGTTTTTTGCTTTGTGCGATACAAGTAGTAATAACCTGAAGGTCTTTTTAGACGATAAACCTAAAGCCTCATTGTAATAATTTGCTTCGTTTTTTTAATTATATTTCCTAAGCGCGACCTCAATACCTCCGAGCCGAAAGCATTTTTACAGCCCTCTCCATCACATGGTACGGTTCCTACAGTCATAAAACAGTTATTTAAATATATATCCAACCAACGATAACGAGGTCTTCAGCTTGAGATCAACTATTAACATTTTACTGTCGTCATCTGAAACGCTCGCTCTTATTACCGTAACATAATGACGTAATAACTGGCCGGTCGTAAGATAGGTGGGAGATACCTACTAGAATTGAATAGGTACCTATGTATTTCCAAGGCATTTATCGACTCATGGATTGATAGTTTTCTCAAACAATAGTAGTTGTATAATTTAATCCGAGTAAGCTAATCTTATTTCAGTTGGTTCAGAAAATGTGACCCTGATTAGTTTTAGTTCTTCATCTAATTTCTTGGGTCGAGTTCATTGTTTGATATTTTTTCGTATCACAATATTGATGAATTTCTATGTAAACAAATCTTTCCAATATCTAAAAATCGATAGTTTTTTCAATATGTTTTACCCACTAAGAACAGTTACAAAGCTGTATCATGGGAAAAAAAACACGGCAACCGATCCGTTGCTAGGAATACCCACCGTTCTCAATTATTCATCCCTTCTAGTTTCTCCACTCCATAAAATCGTCTTTCATCAACTGAGTGGGCTTTTAATCCATATTTAAATCTTCCACGTTGGGTTCTCTTCCAGTTTAGTTTAGTTTACAACCAAAAAGGAGAAGATCCTAGAGTAAAATGACGTTTCAACTAAATTTTAAAATAGTACTAGAGTGTCTCTGCTGGGTGTTTTGTACGAGTTATTCGTAGTAAGCCCCTAAAAATATCGTTTTGACTCCCGCTACTCAGTAGTAATTGAGTTTTACACCCGAAATCACATAAAATCGAGCATACATAATTATCAAAAATAGTTCCAGTCATGCAGCATGATCGTATGAGCGAATTTTCATAAACTATCCATCGTATTATAATATGTTAAATCGTATTGAAATTTGACAATTTCAGTAGAAAGAAATTGTTAAAAACCAATTTTATGGCAAAAAAACTCATTTCAAAGTCTAAGTAGATTTTGGATTTTTAGATTTATTTGCAGTTTTTGTAGATTTTTTAGCAAATATAAATGACATTTAAGTACATTTTTCAGCATAATTTTGAGAATTTTTTTATACGACCTATTTAATCGTTGACAGTTTATTTTTAACTATAATTCAGCCAAAAATATAAATTTAATGATTTTTGGCCTTTTTTAGCCATTGCTAGTGATTTTTGAGTAAATTTTTCGAAAGTTGACCAATTCAATTTGCTCAAAAATGGTTGGCCAACGAACTCATCCTTTCGTTTCAAAGGCTTGCTTTTGTGGCGCAAGAACGGGATTTTTATCTCAATCCTTAGGAGAGTTATCATCCGGAATGACACACACACACACACACACACACACACACACACACACACACACACACATATATATATATATATATATATATATATATATATATATATATATATATATATATATATAAAGCGCAAACTTCAGGGAACGTTTCAGAATGCGTCAAAACGGATTTCAATGAAGAAGTTTTTCAAAAATTTTGATTTTAAAATTTTCCGAGCCATCGCAATAGCTTCATTTTCTACGAAAAGTCGCTTAAAAAAAAAAAAAATAGGTACATAGGTACGTAGAAATCGACAGTAAGAGTAATTTTTCTAAAAAACTCTCGATTTTCTTGGTAAATGCATGCTTTTAACCCTTTATCGAGATTTTCACTCGAAAGCATATAAGTAAAATTTTTTAGAAAAGACCGTTGGTATGCTGATGTTTTTTTAATGCAACTTTTATGTGTAGGCAAAACGTGTAGATGAGATTTGGCCTTGAAGTGTTCGAAAAAACTGAGATTACCCGGCTTCAAAAATTTGCATATTGTATCGGGGGGGGGGGGGGATTTAAAATTTTGTGTTCTTTATGTTATCATCAACCTTGATCCTACATAAGTTGGCAGGATTTATGGCCGTTCTAATGAAAGAAGGTCATCAACGTAAGGGAAATCTTGAGTCGCAACCAGTCGAGCCAAAAGCGATTTAAAAAATTTTTAAAACACTTATTGTCAGAAATAATTTTTAAATCTACTTATCCCTGAATTGTAGTAGGTCTTATCGAAAAACACTCTGAATATAGGGGGTCTGAAAGATGCCAAAATCTTCCGACAGAAAACGTGTCCTTGCAATTTTCTTTAAAACCCTCCCTTTTATGTTTGTTCGCAGTTTATATAGGTAGATGGTACTTATATGTCGTTTTTTCCCGTGAATCACGGTTTTTCATCTAAAATCGGCCTTCCATTTTAAAAATCTTAAAAAATTCGATATTGTTAGACTCAGTAAGTAAATTTCAATTGAAAAAATAAAAAATAAAATGAGTAGTATGAACTCGTGATATTCACGCTTGAAAACAGAAACTTTGCGTGGTTCAAAACTTGAAAACTTCATGTCAATTTCAACTTCGCTTAAAGCTCGATAAGGTATATAGATAGGTACCACCTACCTACCAAAATTCCATTTGCCGGTGACAGGAAATACTCTCTCGGAACCTCAAATTTGTAACGACGACTTTTAGTTCGCTAATTATATGGGAAACCATGATGTCTTAATGTTGAAAAACGAGATTTTTTTTTCAACGAAATCTTGGGTTTTCTCTAAAACTGACCCTCTATGAATCAGAGTTTGGGATCGGCCTCTGCGGTCGGATTTTTCATGTGAATGGTAGATAAATCATTACTGATAATTATATCTTTAACTCCGTTATAATCGAGTTTTATATTTTAACTAACATGTTTTAAAAACTGACGATACTTGATGATCTCAAGAAAACTTTCATTATAAAAATTCGTGATTATTATACTAGTCTCAAAGGTAGTTTCTTAATTCTGCCAGTAGTAAGGGGTGAGATCTCGGTTTTCATCAGGTTGCAACGCAGGAATTCGTCGTCGTTGGAAGACCGTGGTAACGCCCTCAATCTAAGCACATCGTCATCAGGCATTCTCTGTAAGGCCTAATTTTGAATGGCGAGATAAAAATTTTCCAATATACGCACCACCGGCTAGGGTTCGATTCTACTACTAATTTGTGACTTTTTTGTCCTATAACGTATATTTTTTAATTTACTCTAAAGACCACTTTTTTCACTTTTGAGATTTTTCCGTGTTTTCGACTTTGTTTCACTAAAACTGTCATAACTCCCTAAATTTTCAATCAAAACTCAAATCTGATTATACCGTTGAAAAGAGCGTAAGATTTCCAATCTCCCTAATGACTTTTTAAAAATTTTCAAATGGAATGAACGGGTGAAAAATAATCCGTAAGTGAAAAATTTGTAAAATTCTATGTTATATGTATTATCAGTATGTTTGTATACTGAAAAACTTGGTTTTTTTCTATGAAATCGAGAGTTTTTGTGAAAAATAACCCCCCAAAGAAAACACTAGTTTGGGGTCGGTTTCTACATATTTTTTCAAGCTGAATCGAATGGTAACACTCGCAGATCTCTCCAATTCCGTTAAAACCGAGTTTTACCCTTAAAAAATATAAAATTAAGCATAACTAATGAGCTAAAAACTAGTTTGTTAAAGTGTAAAACTCGGTTGTAAAGGAGTTGGAGAGATCTGCGAGTGTCACTATTCGATTCAGCGTGAAAAAATATGTAGAAACCGTCCCACCCAAAACTAGTATTTTCTTTGGGGATCATTTTTCACAAAAACTCTTGATTTCATAGAAAAAACCACGTTTTTCAGCATACAAACATACTTTTTTTCCCAAATTAACAAAGTGAAATAAAAATTGACTACACCTGTGGAAAACCGGAATTGTGATGCAACTTTTAGTCTTACAGCATGAAAATTCCTATCCAGGATGTCTCGAGAGTCAAACTTTGAAGAAAGTGAACATTTTCGGAATTTTACAAATTTTTCACTTACGGATTATTTTGCATCCGTTCATTCCATTTGAAAATTTTTTAAAAACCATTAGGGAGATAGGAAATCTTACGCTCTTTTCAGCGGTATAATCAGATTTGAGTTTTAATTGAAAATTTAGGGGGTTATGACAGTTTTAGTGACACAATGTCGAAAACGCGAAAAAATCTTAGAAGTGAAAAAAGTGGTCTTTTAGAGTGAATTAAAAAATGTGTGTTATAGGACAAAAAAGTCGCTAATTAGTAGTAGAATCGAACCCAAGCCGGTGGTGCGTCCGAAACTGCGACACAATGTATAGTTGAATGAATTAAGCATAATTTTATTAATTATTGCAGCCTACGAATTGGAAGGTCTCTACAAATGACATAATTAATAAAACTTCTAAGAATAATTGGTACCTACCTTTGCAAGTATGAGGTTTTTGTGAAGGTACTCTAAGGAGAGTTCACCCTGGATGGAGTAGCCGACGGCATTGGAGACTTGTGTGGATTCGAGCATCCGGATCGTCTCCTCGACGGAGTAACGACCCCCGAATTTCACCGGCGGCAACCCATAGGCGCCGGATGCTGCTAAAATTAACAAAATCCGCTCAAAAGACATCTTGAAAACGCCCTTAATGAGTCCAACTTTAAGAGGAGAAAAAGCGAGTAGCGGACAGACGAAAAAACCTTCGGCATGCACCCTCTTGGAGACGGAAACACGGCAAAATCGTGCGAGGAACAGCGGGAACTTGTGTGGGATGTCAGAGAGACCATCCACTACTGGAGGGTCAGTCAACTGATAACCTGCCCCGTTAGAGGAAAAGGAGGAGGATCAAGGTCACCGCCACCGAACTGACAGGCCTGCTAGTGTGTAGGGGCTAGGAGGGGGGCCTTGTCTCGGCTCGATCAACGAACTATACCTACTACTATAGTTATAGTAATATAACAGTACAATCAGGCTGGGTTTTATCGACCACTGAGTTAAATGTATAATGTTTCGAGTTTCTCGAGGGTTGGTCAATGAAGTCTATATTCTAGGCCGACGTTTCGAAATATTTATGTTTCATCTTCAGGACTTGGAAAACTGTATTTGGACGCTTATTTCATATCCTCGAGCATAGAGTAGGTAGAGCTATACATAAGTAGTAAACAATATCTTTGGGTATACCGAGAAAACTGAGATATACTGAGAAAACATTATTCAACTGAACAGAGACTAAAATTGAAGTTATAAGAGGTGTAGGTATAACAGCAACGTGGACGAAAAAGTGTTTTTTTTTTTCGTCCACGTTGCTTATGTACACCTCTTATAACTTCAATTTTAGTCTCTGTTAAGTTGAATAATGTTTTCTTAGTATACTCCAAAGTTTTTTCTCGGTATACCCAAAGATGTTGTTTACTACTTATGTATAGCTCTACCTACTCTATGCTCGAGGATATGAAATAAGCGTCTAAATACAGTTTTCCAAGCCCTGAAGATTAAATATAAATATTTCGAAACGTCGGCCTAGAATATAGACTTTTTAATGATCAACCCTCGAGAAACCCGAAACATTTTACTATAACGGTACTATAGTTGTAGTTATAATTCGTTGGGCTCGATGTCCCTCACACCCCCAACCATTATGGATATCTTTTTAGTCAAAAGTCTTACCTGGTGCCGCCTCCGTGGGCCTCCCTGAAACATTCCAATAGAAATCATGCGCTCATTACTAAGACCATGCAGTTAGTAGACAAACTAATATTGGTGTCTACCTGGGGAATTTTTACGCTTCCGACACCCTTAGGATCAAGGGAAGGTATGTAAATCCGACTTAAACGTGTTTTTGAGCTACACCCTGTAGAATGGGTTTCAACAAAGATATCTCGAATGCCTTGTCTCAATTCAGACGAAAATAAACTTTAAGAACTGGGTGTATTGTGTATGTATTTACAGTAAGTTTGTGCCACTGCCTGTAAAATGAGCCTGTAATGAGGGATACCCTCATATTTGTTTTATATTTTTTAATGAAAGCAGGTGAAATTCTAAGAAAACGGATACCAACCAGTCTATTCTACGATACCTAAGTAGTTTTCTCTCTATGATTTTTAAATTGTTAACCAAAAACTACGTCACCCCCCCCCCCCCCCTACCTTATCCCTCCCGTCTGGACGATGACCCCTGTCGAAATTGACGTCGCTATTTGCCGAAACTTGGAAAAAATCATAAAAATCAAACCTCTCATTGGAGAAAAATTAGGATTGTGTCAAAATTCTCAGAATAAAAAATTCACTTTAATTTTGAAATAGTATACGCAACATTTTCAGACATGAGTACTCCAGATGGTTTAAGAGGTTTTCAGTTTCCGATGTTATTCGCATATTCAGGGAGTCTTCTAACCAATTACCGAACAAGAAATTGTTAATTCAATCCGTAAACCCAAAAGGTACACATTCGTTTTTTCGAAATTCATTTGTCTACCCGCGGCTATGGTTACAAAGCAAAATTAAATTGAACATTAAATGTTAGTTTTAGGAATACAAACATAATAGGCATATGAGTTTTATTAGGGAATTGACATTTATCAATATTCTTGATTTATTATTGAGAGGTAGGTATTGTAGATCTCAGACATATACGAAAATTTGGTTAGTAGGTATAGGTGGGTACTTTCATTTCACTTTTGGGGTGGTGGTGGATTGTAAACTTTTGTAAGCTCTCATTAATTTGTAACAGACGTGAAAATAATGAAAAAATACCGACGGAAATAGGATGCGAGTATGCTAGAAACTAAAGAGATGCGAACTGAATCCTGAGAGACTTACAATCGGAGTAATCTTTACTTCAATAAGTGGAGGAAAAAACACCAATATAATTAACCTATAATAAAACAATTATAATGGGCCTTTTTTAATTTCCACGTGTTTGAGCTTATGGTTTTATGCATAAATACCTACGTACAACAATAGATACCTTCCTGTTATTTGAGGGGTTTTGATTGAAGGCATTAAATACAGTGTACCTGCAAATTTCTTTGGTTGAAGAAAGTTCTGTATCAGGTGATTCATTATTTTTACCGCAGCTTGTTTGAAAAATTGAAAGATGTTGGGGTGATTTGAAAGGAAGGTAGGTACCTATGCAGGTAGATACGTGTACGTCCACTTGTGTCATGAGGCAAATACTGCTACACATTCTTGGTTAAAATGTAGATACCAAATTATGCAGGGGATATTCAAGTAAAACGTGCAACTTGAGGTTAGAACCAATTATGTTAACATTAAAAATATTTATATATTATAGGTCGGTAAAATACAGGTATATTTTTATCACATGATATATCATCATACAGACGTATAGATCACTGGTATATCATATGATCACATTCATTTGAATGGTAGGTACCTAGCTACTAAATTATCCAGAAATACTCATAGAAACAACTATTCAAAAGATAAGTCTAGTGAAAAGAGTTTAAACTGTGTTGAACAATGCGGTTTATTTACATTCATTATCAAGAGGCTAGGGCACAACATGAGATAGCTATCTCTGAGTCATATTGTAAACTTGAAACCCGTTGGAATCCCGATAGTCTACTGAAATAACATAGTGCCTCCACTATTTTCCTTTTGCTATAAAATGTTAATAGCATGTTTGTTGCTTTAAAAACTCTTACCATTGATCCATTAAATCCCCTCAACATCTTCTAATTCACACAAGGCCAAATGTTGCTAACAACTAATTCCAATAAAACCCAATTTTATTTACCATGGCTCCAGTATCCAAAAGTGAATTTATCTTCACTGAACTTATAGCAAATGGTAACTTATAAGGCCGTAAGTCGACATAAAAATATAAAACATCTTAATTAAATTGGTTATTCTTGAGTACATCTAAATCGTATTAATTAAATATATGAGTTTCATCTTGTTCCTTTGGGAATCTCATTTTGATATGCCATCTTCTTTACTGGAGGTCCTGGTTGCTTTGATCCCCACTTATATATTTATTAATTATAATTAATAATAATATAATAATTTATTATTATTAATTAGAATTACAAAAAGAAATTAGAAGAAATTTGTGTGTATTAAGGTAATTAAAGAAACGAAACGCTTGCATACGAGTCTGCAACACATTGGGACATTTTATGTCTTTAGTTGAAGACAAGTAGGTAGGTATGTGTTGCAGACTCGTATGCAAGCTCTAAGAGCCACTCAGCTGATCCGGACCCTGGGCATCGTCACGTAAATGTGCTAAAGAGGCTACATACGAAATTACAGCTTCCTAGAGTGTAAAGCATAGAAATTAGCTTTAAGAGCCACTCATCTGATCCGGACCCTGGGCATCGTCAAGTAAATGTCCTAAAGAGGCTACATACGAAATTACAGCTTCCTAGAGTGTAAAGCATAGAAATTACCTATTAAAATGATTTAACCACCGCTTCACAAATCAAACCGTTCTCGCAATATTTGGATCACCTGCTATGAATCATCAAAACACCAGCTCAATGAAATCATCAGAAATTAACAAGCGGTTGCAATCATGTTCACAATATCAATTATTGAGAATGATCACCTGAGTGTACACAATAATTGTGTACACTCAGGTGATAATTATTGAATAATTATTATTCAAATAACCATGGTCATAACTCTGCTTGTTGGCCACGCACTTCGCAGTAGTTAACATAATATGGTTGGATAAATCGAGAGCTTTCGAACGAATGGTCAACGAATTTTGTGGGATGAAAAACGACGAAGTACCATTTCCCTTGCAACGACTCGGTTGTAAGCGGAAATCATCAAAATATTTTCGTGAGCAATTTTCCGTTACGTTTTTTTAGTTTATGTGCCATAGCAAAGACATAAAATGTCAATAATTCAACCACTATGAGAAACTTTGTCAATAGCCTCACCAAACGTTAATACCATAGTAGCACCCATCATCCGTTCTACAAGGTTTTCCAAACTACTTTGTTGTGATTCAAGAAGATTGGTACCTACTTAATAACTACTGCAAGATCGGAAGTTTCATTAATGCAGTTTTATTAAAGTCTGTCAGGTTCTAGCTCCTAGGGGTTTTCCATTGAATTGTTACCTTCCAAAGGGTTACGTTTTAGCATTTTTTGCGTTGAGGTAAAAATTTGAACAATTTTCTCAAGTGAGCTTAAAATGCTCCATCAGGATGCGCTTTGGTCAAAAAAGCTGACCTAGGAGAAAAAGCACTTTGCCTTCTTCACGTTCGAGCATTAAAAATGCGAGAAAAAATCTGAAAAAATGCAAGTGTGATACGGCTTTAAGTAAGTGGAGAAAGTTGGTGAGCTCAACGATAGCACGACAGAAGAGTCTTCTTCCATGACGACAGGTAAATAGCGGTGATAACGGAGGAACGGGTTGACCATCAGGCCGCTAGTAGCGCTAGTGGCGGGGCTTAGGCAGCTCGGGGTCCAGCCTCCTCTCGCGTTTTCTTGTAGGTACGATTAGCAAATCATCCAATCAAAAGTTGCCAGTTACCTACACAATTTTTTAAATGTGAAGGGCCAAATTCTAACAGATGTAAGTTGTTATCAACAACAACGCGATGTGTGTTGTGTAGTTATTATTCCTGTCATTGAAAGCTGCCTAACTTAGTTACTTTTCGCCATGAACAAAAAAAAAAAATCACTAACTTGGAGGGACAAAAGAACCGATAAAAGTGTGCAGTGAGATAATGTAAAACTCATAAAATTGAGGATACCTAGTGGATCTCTACCGTTGATCTATGGTCACATATGTTAATCGTCTACTATTCTACTCAATTCTACAATAAGATCTGCAAACTATGCATAGATTCCACCAACTCATCAAATATAAACCACTCTATCACTAGAAAAATTTAGTAAAACCCTGCATGAAACAGTTCCAAGGGAGAAACGTTGGAGATAAACCTCTGCTTCACCAGCCTATCACATGCAGAGCTGTAGACTATAAAGCAAACGGAAACCTGTAAATTTTTACCGCTTACACGGAAAAACTCATGCATATGTCTTTCGTAGGACCCATTATGCTAGTTAACTTGTAGGTAAGATAAGAAACAGTAGGTGAAAACACTTAAATTAAAAAATTCGTTTTGTTGTAGTTCCGTTAATTGCTAAGAAATAGTGACTTCCTCATTTTCTGGATAGAGTAGCGTGATTAGTAACGTAATGAAAGTAGGTAACAACCAAGTTACCCATTACATTTTGTGATCACAATCACGCTTATTTTGTCATGACCTCCAGCCAAAAAACATATCTATGTCAAAACTATTTGTTGATTGATTACACGTGGCGTTCTACTGTATAATTGAGTCTTATATGCAGTTAAGTTTCTTAGAGCGATGAATGTTTGTTATCAGAATTTAGAGGGCTTTGTTTTTACAATTTGATACGAAACTAGAGACTCTGAGCATGTTATTGTTTGCACTGTTTATTTTATTGGAAAGTTGAAATGTTTTGTTAAACTACCACTTAAAATAGGCTTTTCTGTTCTTGAGTTAGATGTTTGGAATTTGATTGCTTATGAAGTACCTTTTCTTGATTTGATTTATAGCAGTACCTATTTCTAAATTTTATTGTTATACTAAATCCCTTTAAGGAAGCACCAGTTCCTGGGGAGAAAAGTTGGAGAAAAAGATCAGAAATACCCATTTTTTGAAGAGAATTCTATATATATATATATATATATATATATATATATATATATATATATATATATATATATATATATATATATATATATATATATATATATATATATATATATATATATATATGTTTTGTATTAGAAATATAACAGCTTTTTTCTTGTAGTGAAAATTTAACCACATATAAAGTGTAGATAGTACCTACTTAACTCGAAAGTTGCCAGTTACAGGATTTTTACTACTTGACGGTCAATTTCCATCAGATCTCCGTTGGTATGAATATCCCTGCTACTGAAACTGGATAGCGTAGGCAGTTAATATTCTTAAAGAGAACTTCAAATAAACTTACCGACATAGAAGGACAAAAGAACCGGAAGAAGTGTGCTGCGGTAGTACATTGTGAGAGCATGTAAGACGTGACGGAGGCGGGCGGTTCGACACTGGATTAAGGCCGTACACCAAGTGTCCCTCTCATCGCCCTCCTGCCCGTTAAATTAACTTCAATGGTCATAGATTAAGTTATCAAGACAGATAAAACGGACGCAATGCAAACAACGCTTGATAACTCTCCGTTGTTTTGAGATATTGATCGTACCTAGTTCAAGTGATCAATTCATGGAAGTTGCGTACATCACAATTTGATCGATTGTTGTGTCGCCGACACTTCCTTGTGGTTACGAAGTGAACTGGAGTGCTTGTTATGTGTTATTAGAATCGTAGGCGTACGTCTCCCACCTTCAAGTTACCAGTCCTTTCAACAACAGAGATTAAATTTAATTTCTACTTCAGTAAACGAGTTACGGCCAACACTTCACCTTATTGCAATAGGAACTAGCCAAAGGATATGAAGCACGACATTCCAGACATGTAGCACGATCATCAACGAACTTTCGTAAAATATTGAAATGATATATATTATGTTATTTTATTTTTTTAATTTGAGCACATTTAGTGCTAAGAAATTGTTAGCTACGAAACTAGCAATAAAAAAAAACAACTAATTCTAAATTATAATCTGCAATTAAAATTAGACTTCAGATTTTTACTTTTAGCGACTTTTCGTAGAAAATGAAGCTATTGCGATGGCTCGGAAAATTTAAAAATCAAAATTTTTGAAAAATATCTTCATTGAAATCCGTTTTGAGGCATTCTGAAACGATCCCTGAAGTTTGCGCTTTTTCATATATGTGTGTGTGTGTGTGTGTCATTCCTGACGATAACTCTTCCTAGGATTGAGATAAAAATCCTGTTCTTGCGCTTCTTGAGCACATTAAATTGGTCAAATGTCAAAAAATGTACTAAAACAAATCACTAAAAATGGCTAAAAACGCCAAAAAATCGTTAAATTTATATTTTTTGGTAGAATATTGCTCAAATAAAGTTTATTAACTATAAAATGGAGCATTAACAAAAATTATGTAAATTATGTTAAATTTATAATTTTTAGCAAAGTTTCAGTCAAAACTAAATTATCAACGGCTAACTAGGACATTAAATTTTTTGCACATTATTCTGAAAAACGTACTCAAATTCATTCATATTTGCTGAAAAATCTATAAAAACTGCAAAAAACCTAAATATCTTAAATCTTTTTTTGAATAATTTATTTTAGCACTAGTTTTTTGCCATAAAAGTATTTGTTACCAATTTCTTTCTACTGAAACAGCTCAAATTTCAATAAAATTTAAAATATCTCAACACGAGGTAATAGATAATTTTAGAAAATTCTCTCATACGACCATGCTGTATGAGTGGAACTCTTGAATGAAATCGAGGGTTTTCTGGAAACATGACCCATGAATCTACGAGTTTGGGGTCGGTTTCTATTTTATAGATTTTTCCGCAAATACATCGTCGATAGGTAAACTTTTTTAGACTTGAATTCTGCTTTTAAAGAAATTAACGATTTTTAGCCGCTTTTAGTGATTTGTTTTTGCAAATTTTTTAAAATGTGAGCAATTTAATGTGCTCAAAAAGTTCTGGCCAACGAACTTATCCTTTCATTTGGAAAGCTTGATTGTTGTGATTTTGGAACGAAATTTTTATATCTCCTATGGAGAGTCATCGTCTGGAATGACACACACATATATATTGAAACGGATTTCAATAAAGAAAATTTCGGAAATTTGTATTTTAACATTTTGGGAGCCATTGCAATAGCTTCATGTTGTACGAAAATTCGCTAAAATGGATAGTACGAAAGTGTAAAGAATCGGATTCTGCGCCCTTGGAAACACCCCCACTGCAAATGTTTAGTTTGAATCTACAAATAGTTCTGACAAATTGTAATCCCCTAAAGTTTCTTTCCTAAACTTCCAATCATTCAATACCCTCCTTACAGCATCTTTTCGGAAAGCTCTCTTTCCAGATCTTTCACTCGATGAAATAAAATGAAATAGGTTCTACACAAACATTTGTAATGTGTGTGTACTGAAATTAAGTACGTACTGTATAAATTAATTATGAAAATGGGAATAAAACGTTTCGGAATCTGAATTAAAAAAAAAAAAAAAAATGCAAAACGCTTATCTAAACAGAAAAATGGTAGAGGGGAGGGGAATTGTAATAATTAACAGGGTGGGTCATGTGGAGGAAGAACAATAGAAATTTTAATTAGGTAGTTTAATTTGTGTACTATTTATACATATTGTGTTTGAAGGTTTAAACCTTTAGGTTTGGACGACCAATAGAACGAAATTCGATAAGTGGGTAAATGTGAATGACAGGGTTATGAAAGTGTGAATCACACTCTTACGAACTGCTCGAATTTCTTAATTACCTGCCGACACTGAATGTTTATGAAGACAATCGCTGGTTATTTTTAAATTGATATTAGATTCAGGCACAGATAGCTTTTGACGTTGTTGGTTCAGAAGTGGAGTTGTCGTCTGAGTCATCGTCACTCGAACTAAAATCATCGTCCAATAAAGTTTTTATCTTTTTCGGTTTAACGCTTTTAAGTGGAGCGGATTCTTCTGTTTTCCTTTTGCCGGCACTACAGGAAGCTTTAAAACCTTGCTCCACGGAATCGGCGATCTTCTCCGTCAAATCGGACCGCTCAGTTTCATAGGTTTCGTCTTTGAACGTGTGGTTCGGCTCTCTCGAAAGCTTCTCGAGTTTCCTCTTTTTCTTCTCTTCGACTTCTTTTTCACGTTCGCTCTGCTGCGAGATCCACTTTTTGAGCCGCTGTTCCTCGTTGATGTCTCGGAGGCGGCGGCCGCTGAGGTCCCGGCAGGCTTCCCGATTCGTCGTCTTCTCAATTTGTGCTCCAATCGCTCTCAGCATCGACCCAAAACCTCCCTTACCTGTAAAATTTAAACGTAAATTATTAATTTAGTTAATTGAAGACGAATTAATTATTAATTTAACTGCTAAAAATAAAAATGAAATGGATTGTTATGTTGTTGTTTTTCTACTCCCAACAACCAACTGGAAGTGCAATAAAAATCGTATGGAGCGAGGCTTCGCACTACTGTCCAACTTAAATGAGTTCATTAATGTTTCAATGTGTGATTCCATAGAAATTTCCACTTTTACGGAATAGCAAGCTTATCCTAGCTTTTGCGAGAGCCCCTCTGTATTTGAATTGGTGATGACGGAGGAGGGGGGGGGGGGGGGGTTGACGTACTGTTAGGGCTATGAATACTTAGTTATATAGGGAAGGAATACAATTATTTTGATGTGATATCTGTTATTAGAGAAAGATGTTACATTTTGGTTATCGATTTGGCTAATCATCGGTTAATATTGGTAATAATTAATTAATCTCCCAATTGATTCAGTAATCAATCGTTACACGCACTAAATGTGATTCTTACTTATCGACCTAAAAAAAATGTTGGGCGTTTAAATAAAATACACAATTTAATAAAGAAAAATATATTATAATAGAGAACGATCGCGGGAACGGAGCACAGCTTGAAAAGGAGATTTCAATTATAACGTAAGATGGCGGCAACAGGTGGGAGTCAGGGACAGGTGGAGAGGGGTCCTTATTCTAGGGACAGCTATTGAGGCTAATGGTAGGATTATTCATACCAACAAAAAAGATAGGGATGTGTCGATACGTACGAGCATATGGGTCGGCATTATGTACTGTTTTTCACCCTCTTTTCCTCAACTATCTAAAGGTTCGTTCGGACAGACCGTTCTGAACCATACGAAGCCGTTCAACATAGGTCACGCCCCTTTTTGGACGTTTGGACAGTCACAGAACCCGTTCTGAACAGGTGGTTCGCTGTTCAGACAGACAATCCCGGATCGTTCCAAACACGTTCTTCCGGTTCTGGATTTTCTTCAGAACGGATGGTTCTGCGCATGCGTATCTACTCCGCAATAACACTATCCCACGTAATTTTCTCCATCCTTTATTTTGATTCATGTAAATACTATGTATTTGTTCGCTATACTCAGATTAAATTTGTTTAGTTATGCGCTTTTACAACTTTTATTATTACAATAATAGTTTTGGAACTTTTCGAAATGGAGATGAAATCAGGATTTGGATGCTGACAATTCATTTTTATTTATTTATTCATTTTTTTCCGTACCTACTCGACGTTCTGAGATATGAGCTCACAGCCCAACTATTTTTAAATAGGAAATGATTTTTTGTTTTCGTTAATTGCTTAATCCTACCAGCGACGTTATTTTGTATTTTGATGTAGGTAGCTATCGAGGTACTCGAGATGACACCTGTCACTCCTCTTTTAGCGAATTTTCGTAAAAAATGAAGCTATTGCAATGGCTCCAGAAAATTTAAAATCAAAATTTTCGAAAAATTTCTTCATTGAAATCCGTTGTGAGACATTCTGAAACGAATCCTAGCTTAACGCTTATATATGTATATATATATATATATATATATATATATATATATATATATATATATATATATATATATATATATATATTTATTTATTCATTTATTTATTTATATACCAATATGTCATTTCAAATGATAACTCTCCTTAGGATTGAGATAAAAATTCCGTTCTTGGGCCAAAAAATCAAGCTTTCCAAACGAAAGGATGAGTTCAAAATTCAAAAAATGTGCTGAAAAAACCACTAAATATTACTAAAAACGTCTAAAAATCGATAAATTCATATTTTTATCAGGATTTTAATCAAAAGACGTTTATCAGCGATGAACTGGAACATTCAACAATACAAAAATGTATTGATCAAATTGTTTTTGAATTGCATTGCAGAAAGACTGAAGTTCGAATTTCTATTTTTTTTTTTTTTTCCATTGTAATATATCCTTTGAACCAAATTTTTACACGTGATTCTATTTCAAATAATCCATGTTTTACTAAAAGGGTTGATTCAGTATATTTTTGTATTGATAGTTTAGTATATTGTGTGCGAGCATCCAGACCACCACACTTTGTACATCATTCCGATCTACTTTTTCAACTAATTATAAGACCCTAATCATCTTGTGCAAAATGGTTAAACAAATCCAAAAATACCTAACAACCCACTGTGAAAAAGTGATATGAAAATTATGAGTAAGATAATTTTAAAATTACAGTAACTCGATGTAAGACTGTGATTCCCTTGTCTTCCGCTCTTATTGACAGTGTCGCGCAGCCGCCTGGAGCAGGCTGGAGAGGCTCCTCTGTGTTCTTACCGTTAGGCTATATTTAGCCTCACAGTAGTAGCTGCGGATGGTTCAAAATATGAACAACGAGGATTTACGGTTGTATGAACGGTACTGCCGTCGTGCTTTGAAACAGCACAAGTTGTGGAGGGGAATAAGCTGGCTAACTTACTCCAAAAGAGAATAATGACAAGTACACACCATGTTTACACCAAACAAGTAGATACACACCACTGTGGCCCCCAGCCACGTGCGGATGTTGCGAGATGAGTCAATGAGCGTTACCCTCGTATTCATTTTATATTTTTAAATGAAAATAGATTCCATTCCAAGAAATTTTATGGGTGATATTCTCGAGACTTGGCCACTAGCGCATCCTTACATCGAGGCAAGTCGAAATCGAATTATTTCACCTTGTTGTCATGGTGACGAGTAAACATATGCGAAAATGCGCCATTTCTAGGCACAGCTGGACAACAGCATAACATAGTCTCACCTAGTTCCGAGTCAATATTTTCATTATTTGTAATATGCAAGGTGATAAATTGTATGCAAATGACATCAAGTTATTATCAGGTGTTGACCTCAAACGCTACGAACGCAAGATTTAATCTGTGTGGTAGAGATCCATATGAAATGTGTGTTGGGGAGTTGACATACAAGTGTTCTAGATGATCCAGACTTCAGCCGCAAAGATGTTGTGGATTACCTATCTAGTTTTAGAACTGTTCTTTGAATCAATTGAAACTAAAAATCTTTAGAGTACTGTGAAAGTGGTCTTGTGAAAGGATGTGTTATGAGAGCTCTGTTATGCGGGAATAGTAAGTCGTATCACATGAGGAAAGGTAAGTACCTAGAGGTAAGGTATACCCACATACTTTCCGTATATTATTACTTGTTCATGTAGGTACTTCATTGATCAAAACGAAACTAGGTACCTAATTACCGTTTTTGTCCATAAAATTTGCGTAACTGCAAAACTCGGGCAATAACTGCACTGCCATCGCTGTCTTTATGAAATCTTACCTTCAGAGGAATGCATTTCAAGGTTTTTTCCTTGCAGCTGGTTTTTAATTCATGTTGCATATTCCCTGATTCGATATTTGACAAACTAGCTAATCGGCGGTTGTATTCGTCGGCAAAGCAACGACCCACCTACTTTGTTTAGGCACTTTAAACCAACAGCAAATCTGGTAGGACGTACGTACCTACCTAAGTAGTTTCGTTTCTTGGTGTAACAACACAACAACCTGCCTTGTTTATTTTGACAAACTATCAAATCTCTCCTTTTATTCATTCAATATAACAAGTAAAGCTTCCTCAGTTAAGCATAGTACTACGAACTTATAATAAAACGCTGATGAAGCTACCTTAGCAATGGCTAGGTACCTACACAGCAGTACAGACACCTGAGGAATTTTCAATCATATTTTCTTTACTATTTTTCAGGTTAATTATTCTCAAAGCCTAAACGAATGAAGTTCTTTAGTTTTCTGACACTGATTAACTACTATAGTTAGTAGGCTCCTTGTCCAAATAAAAACTCGTTCACGTTAGATTGGTATTGTTGACAGCAATCTACAATCAATTATTGCGCTGGCAGGCATGGTTATTATAACATTTAGTCGAATTGAAACTTTGTATTGCTACAATAGTATACTTTTTCAAAACAAAACTGTTGAAAAATGGCCTCATAACCACGAATTATGTTGACGTGAGACGGCAAACTTCTTGTGAGAAATAGGTTGGTTGAGTAGCGATTCATTGACATAGGGCGGTCTCATGGCCGACTTTGGCTAAAACGCGAACCTACTCCAGGTGTGACGTCACAAGAATATGGGCCATACCATCCGCACTCTCCTACGTTGAGTAGTTTTCTTTCTATGATTTTTCAAAGTTTACACTGGTGGTGTCACAATGCGAGGCAGGGGGGTCCCGCCTAGGCAGGAGGGGTGCTTAGACGTCACCAGAGCGCGAAACAGAAAAATCATAGAAAGAAAACTACTTCTAACGGTCCAAAAACATTTCATACCTCGACAGGAGAAAGTCCCCCCCCCCTCCCTCCCCCCTTTCTTCGACTGTGAAAGTTATTTTTCTGGAACGTAACATTTCCCCGGAGTCAAATACCAGCTGTCTCGGCTGTCACTATCTCAGTGTATTTTGACTCAAGTGAGTGAGGAAGTGAAAGGTGCTAACGACAGGAAATGTGATGTTTACGGTCTTTTTGATTTAATTAATTAATACGAATTGTTTCGTATGATTTCGGGTCCTATTTCGACTGCGCCACTGTAACGGCCCAAAAATATTTGATACCTCGACAGGAGTTCGAACAAAGCGTCGTTACAACTAGGGAAATTCCCCCTTAGACGCAACACTCCAACGATCTGAGCTATGAGGCCAGGGTGACCAAACCTCTTCGACTGTGAGAGTTATTTCCCTGAAGCGTAACTTACCCCCCATAGGAGAGTACGGTTGATGCCAAACTTCTCAGGATGGAATTTTCTTACATTAAAAAACAGTTAGAATACCTTTTTCGCACCCATGGGTATGTAACGCTCATTGTTATTACATGGTTGCACGCACACTCTATGCATTCATGACGTTTCAAGACCGCAAGATACGAAGCACGACCTTGAACTACAGCAGTGGCGATTTGATGTAAGTATTTGGGGAATAGGCTGGATGGATGACTAGCATTAGTAGCTGCTGAAACAGCTACCAACTGCCAGGATAAAAGTAGGCTTAGGTAAATGGACCAGGACGATGTCCTAATAAAAATCATTTAACAATAATGTCAATTCAACTATATTAATTACAATATGAATTCGGGTGGCGATAGAAACGGAGCAGATTAACGATTCATTGCAATTTTTTGCGTTGGGAGATGCGAACATCAGATGCTTACTAATGGTATGATTCTTGCCAAGATAGGTACCTAATATTTATTTACTAGACTCCTTAAGGCATCATTTAAGTAAGGTCAGTCACAATCAAAGAATACTATGTATAGAGATAAATGGGTGAGTAACAACCAAGCGCTATAATTCGTAGAATATAAAAGAGAAACTAACCTCCACACAGTTTTGGCACAACTTGAACGGTACTACCGATGTCAGACGCCTTTGATACGAGCTTCCCATTGCTTTTCAGGTAATAAACGTCGTTGTGAATCCCGCATTTGTCGGAAATTGTGTTGTGGATGTCGTCTAGCTCACCAGAGCTCAAACACAAAGTGTTTAGGGAGTCGCATATCAAATTCAGCTGAAGAATAACCATTTTCGAATCTGAAAAGAAACAAAACCATGTACACGGTATAAATAACCAATAGATTTTTAAAGAAGGTGCTAATTCATGTCATAACAAGAGATTTAGCAGATTTTGTTCCTCAGCATTTTGTAAGAAAATGGGGACTTACGTAGAATGGCGTGTGAATTACGTACCTACTTCTAATGAACTGTAATCGGCTCTCAATTAGCTATGAAAACACTAACCACGCTAATGTTAGTGTAGGTTTTGTATTACTCTGACAAACAATATAGAAAATTAAAATTAAAAACCTCAAATTGCATGAAAATTATGTCACGTTGGGTCATAGGCACACACAATCACACAAACATATGTAAATATAAATAAAGTTGGTCACTTCACTGGTTCTTCTCCCAATTTCCTATCTTGGCCACTGTCTTTTTTTCATCATGGATTTCTTCTTTTAGCTCCATGCCTAATACCGCTGTAGTTCTTACCAAAAATGTTGGGAAAGCAGCGCTTCCATTAGGTGTGGCCTAAACAACTTTTAAATCGAATTTTTGTAGGCCATAAAGCTATTGCAATGGCTCCAAAAATTTAAAAATCTAAATTTTCTAAGTCATAATCCGTTTTGAGGCATTCTGAAACAATTCCTGGGTTATATCATTATATATGTGCCATTTCAGGTAATAAGTCTCCCTATGATTGAAATAAACATTCCATGCTTGTGCCAAAAAATCGAGTTTTCCAAACAGAAGTTTGCTGGCCTGCACTTTTTGAGCACAAGTGATTAAATTTAAAAATCATTAAAAATGGCTATAAACTATAAGTACAAAATTATGCTGAAAATGTACTTAAATTTTAATGATATTTATTTAAAAATCAAAGAAAAAAACTGCAATTAAGGCTAAAAACCCAAAATCTTTTTTTAATCTCAGAATATTATTTAGAACAGTTTTTTGGTCATTATGGAGAATTTAAATATGTTAAATTCGGTGTAGGTAATCCTAGCGGGGTGTCATAAAATTGCATAGTTGTCATAAAACTGACAGTGAACAATTTGTTTATATTCAAAGAGCTACAATTTCAAAACAATGTAATATATTACAATAATAATCATAGTGCTGAGTAACCATAATGAACTAAAAGAATGCACTAGGTACATCATAGGTATTCTTACTATTATTTCTTAATTGAAATTATTGTTTCAATTCAAAAAATATAATTACATATCTGATTTACTAACTAATGAGCAAATGAACAGCGATGGGCTTTTAATAATATCCGGGAGATTTATCCAGGTCAATTACACTTTCTTTAATATTCAAATAATAACAATTTGAATAATTATTATTGTCTGAATCTTTTTCTTCAATTACAGAATAGGATATCGATAAACAATATGTAGGCAGCCATTTTAATAAATAACTGTTCTACTAAAGAATTCTTGAATTACCTACAGTATTCTTTGTTAAATAATATAGTGCTTGGGGATTTTAATACGTACGTACCTACCTATTATAACTATGAAACTGATACTTATCCAATTGGTATTTCAATTAGGTAGGTACAGGTAGGTAATATACGATGGTATTAAAGATTAATTATTATTGAAAATTTCTTAATTGAAACATAAAAATCGACTCCTGTATTTTAGAAATAACTACTTATGTTAACAATTACATTTTTGAAATTCAATCAGTTGGTTTCGTAGTAAGGCGGTTGTGCTTCTGAAAGCTATCAGGCGCTTTTTGATCACACCATTCCGTGGCAACGATGCCACAGTTCATCTCGTACACAGAGAAGAGAACTAAGATCTCTTATCTCTGAAGATCGTAACTATAACAGTGGTTGTCAAAACATAACCTCACTAATCTGATATTTTGAATTTTCGCTTCAATGACTTGCTTAAGTTGATTAATTTGATTATCTACTTTACAGTTCACCAAGAGGTTTAAATGCCCAAATTAAATGGGTTATGGATAAACAGTTTTCTAAATTGCTTCCTGATGGCTTCGTCGCATTTGAAAATCAAGTAGCAGGCCACAACTTGAAGGACGGCCTAAGCCCGACAGGTAAACCCCCTTAAAACATGTTTCATAAGTATCTAGAAATAGTTTGCAACTCTCAAGAGATGTGTTTGAACCAGGAATACTCAAGAGTGCTGATGGATTCGTATTGAAGCCAGTCACAAAACATCCCCAAAGTGAAACCGAAATCGGGTTTTATGAGAGCATTTCCAATGACAAGAGTTTAGCTTGTTTCCGCCAGTTCATCCCTGAATACAAGGGAACTACTGTTCTCAACATTCAAGGACTTGGTAAGAAATTTTCAGTTCTTCTAACTTTGCCCTATAGGTATATATTTTCGAGGGAGGTTTTACCTCTTCTGATATGTATGTAGGGTTATATGATGTAACTATGTACATCGAGCTTGTACGGGGCGGAAAAATGGAATTTGAAATATAATTATTTTAGTTCTAAACGACGAGACGAGTTCTCGTATCTTCTACTTGTTTAAAGCTTAGAAAACCTTGCAAACCCCGTAGCTCAGTGCTAGATTTGGGAATTTGGTAGGGCTCAAGTTTCGATATAAGGTGTATTATATGTATATTTCTATTCCGGTTGCAGATTCTGTTCTATTAGTTCACCTAACCTATATTTTACTATAAGGATCGATTTAGGACTTTTTTTCTTCATCTAGACCACCAATTTTTATCTGCATGTATGATGATAAGGCAAAAGTTCGGCGATTCTGCTGCCAGGTGGGCTTACGCTGTGGCACACTAATGACTGGCGTTGAATAACTGAACCGCTTAAAATAACCGGTTATCGGCCTAGAATGGTTAGTTTAGTAACTAGTTACCTAAAAACTTATGTTATTAGGATAACTACAACTATGTACTTTACTTCCACGCTTCTTTCATGTTATGAGAAAAACCCTACCCATGAATACCTTGGATATTTTCATAGAAAGGTTCCCTCTGGCTAAGCAGATAGTTCCAACAATGTTTTCTCTTCCTTCAAGTAGCTCTATTAGCTAGGAAACAGGTATGATCTAACTGCAGCGATTAACTACTCTTTACCCCGTAACACAATGGTTACATAATTTTCATAATTACATTATGAATTACATAATTTACCTAAAATTTCATAATTTTCCACTCCCTTTCCTTCCACTTTTCTCAACCGGGTTGGGAATCGGATCTGGCGGAGTTGAAAGAAAATAAAAACGAACACTTCCTTTAAAAAATATTAAAAATACCATCTGGTGGAGGAAAAAAAAGGACTTCAATGCAGTTGTTTAAAATTCCCATTCTTGGACAATTTTACAGCTTTCCCTCTGTAAATAGTTTTTACTATAAAAAGTTGAACTGAAATCTGCTTTCCGATTTTTGTTTCTACATTTCTTCAGGTAATAAGTAACCATGATTGATTGATGGTGTGGGAGGGGGGGGGGGGGGGGTCATTGAAAAGAAAATCCTTTGTTTTAGCTAGTTAATGTGCTTATCTTTTTTTTCCAAGGTAAATTAAACTTTACTTCCTATTTTAATTTGGTTTTAGTTTTTTGGATTGGCCCAATTATTGTATTGTATTGATAGAGTTTGCTGTACCTACCTATTTTTAATAAATTACTTAAGTATATAATTAAGCAGTCATTCATTTATTTTTTTAGAATATTTGAAGTCTTCTTTCTGTAGGTACTGATTCTTAACTCTATAGAATAGAAACCAGTAATTTGAATCGGTGTAGAATGCTACACCTTTACTATGCTGTTCTCTCAAACTAGCTTGAGCTATTTGTCATACATCAACATCCTTCTTATAAAAATCTCTTATTCTATTTCCTTACAAAATTTCACTTTTTCAGAGATAACATTCCTCAAATTACAAGACATCACAAAAGGATACATCAAGCCGTGCGTCATGGATGTGAAAATTGGGTCTCAAACTTGGGATCCCAACGCCACAGAAGCCAAGCGAGTAACTGAAAACGTTAGTTGCACAAAGTCTCAGTTTCTCCCCCCCCCCCCCCTTCCCACCCTTAATCTATTAGAGAGTTTCGGGATGAAAAAAAATGAGTATAGGATTGGATGGCTGTAGAACGGGAATATGGCTGAATTCTTATTGAACGGCATCCAAAAATTCATGGATGGTAATTCTATATGGTTGGTCGTCACCCAATGCTTGGCATCCAAAGGGCCAATCGTTTTGACTGAAGCCCGTCAACTAGTTTCCAATCAAAAATTTTATGACCAAACCAGGTGGTTGATGAGTTAAACCTAACCTGTCTTCCGAAAACTTCCTATCAACATTAGTTATTGCACATCTACTTGTTTTGTGCACTCAGTAGTCAAGACAATATTTGGTTCAACACATGAATCAAGATTTGTTCAAAATAATGGAGCTCTGAAATAAGTATTAGCTTAGAATAAATTATTATATTAAGTTATCCTTTACAGTTAATTTATTATTTCAGGAAAAGTATCGTTTGTCCAAAAAGGAATTCGGATTTTGTATTCCTGGATACCAAGTTCATAATTTAGTGTCTGGAAAGTTCAACAAGATGGGAAAAGAACAGGGAAGAACCCTCGACAAAAATACACTGCCACTGGGTGAGAAATAAATCAATCACCTTGAGGTTTACCTGTCCAGATTCACAGCCATGTTATAAACAATTTGATGTATTTTCAATCACAAATACTCACATACATACTAATCATACACCGTCGGATCAAAGTTTTGTATTGTCTTTACTTTTAAAAATAATTCTTTACATTTTTAGGTATTTTTCAAAAAATGTTATGCTGGAGAAAATAAGTTAGATCCAAAATCTGCTATTTTAAAATGAAAATTGACATCATGATTGAAATTTTCAGCTCTGAAGGAATTCCTGAACATTGATTTCAACAACTCAAGCTTCCTGATCGCAAGATTTCTTGAGCGTTTAAATGAAATCTTGAATATGTGGCAGCATCAGAAGGAAGTCCATATTTATTCAAGCTCTCTGCTATTTGCCTACGACGCTCACCAACTCCAGCTCTCCAAGACAACGACTGCTGATAGCTTACCCAGCTGGATGAATATCTTGATGATCGATTTTGCTCATGTCGTACCTGCAAACAACACGCTGGACTCCAATTACATCTCTGGACTAGCTAATTTGATCAAATTGTTTCAAAGTATAAACAGTGAAAAATAAAAAAATACTAGTACCTTCAGGCACAATGTGTGACACTCAGATGTGGTTTATTGTTGTTAACTTTGTTTTAATTTCCATGTGCAATCCTCATGACTGAATATTTATCGATTTTAACTAAATAAGTATCTCCTTACTCAGTAGGTGTTTATTTAGGTACATACCTACCTAATAGTTATTTTGATTATTGTTTATTAATGTCTCTTGCCTGCATAAAGTTGTGTCTCCAAAATTTTTGAGATAGTTCTAGCTACTTTTGTTTTGGGCATATGTATGCAATGTGACGTTATTTTACAAATGAATTAAATGTTGAAATGATGAAACAATTTCTAATCTATGCTACCCTTGTGAAAAAGGATTAATATTTTCCCACGCCAATAAAATTGCTGTTTTCCTGGACCAGCCAGCAGCATCTCCCAGCTCTGTTGATTGGTGGTCAGACACTACCTATGTAATCCTTCTATCCCTTGTCCCTTGATGATCATAAGGAATCGTCCATATTGAAATCCCACGGAAGATACAAGTTGCACCCTGTGCCACGAAGAAGAAAGACGACATCATCTTGACGTCCCCGCTCTTCAGGATGTTAGGGATTCTTTTCAATCTAACGACGATCGCTGGATGAAAACAGCGAGAATATATAAAGAACGCATGGCAGCATTGCTATAATGACTAGGTTTAGAAAAAATAGATATTCCTACGTGAATTTAGCTAGATGGCTCCGATGTTGTAGCCACTATGGAATGCCATCTGATTTCTCGAGGACGAATTCCCCTGATAAAAGCTAGATGTGCAGGAAGATAGTAAAAAATTGAGCCAAGTGATTTTATAAAATCCAATTAAATTTGTTCATGATTACGAAATTCTGGCAGTTCAGCTACCCTAATTGTTTGAGATGTTTCCAAAACGCATAGAAAATCGTTGGAAAAGTTGCTTAGATAAAATTATAATGTATTGTGGTCATTATAATGTCTTATTATCTGATTAGTGCCCTATGAATCTATTACTACCTTCGAGTGTAGGATGTAGTTATTATTATTTATACTCTTCTAGTTTAAATTAAATTAGAAGTTTTGAAAATTGAGGACTTTGAGAAAAATAAATTATTTACTACCAATTTTATGGCAAATAAATCGTTCTAAATAATAATCCGCTTTGTAAAGAGATTTTGAATTTTTAACTTTTTTGAAGTTTTATCGATTTTTTTTACCACAATTTAAATATATATATACGTAAAACTTAGTTTCAGAAGGTCTCAAAACGAATTTCAATGAAGAAAATTTTCGGAAATTTGATTTTAAATTTTTTGGAGCCATTGCAATAGCTTCATTTTCTATGAAAATTCGCTAAAAGCAGGAGTGTCACCGGAATACCCGATCTACCGCAGCGGGTGCCAACCGAGCGGTTCTAGCCGAATATCTGTTCCTGCTCCGAATACCGGTTTCCCCAACTGGTGGCGGATGGCGGCAGGGACGGAACAAGGGCTTGAAGGCTATAAAGAATCAAAGTCATATTCCGAGAAGTAGTATTTGAGGGTCTGAGTGGCATGCACAATTTTCTGGGTTCCACAGTCAAACCTTACTTTGAATATTTGTGATTCCTGACTTATAATGACCCCCGGAAGGTGGCTGATCGAAAGTGCTCAGAGTCGGAGGGAACATGACTAATGAGTCGGGTTAATATAATGTTAATAATAAGAGATGAAGTTGAGGGAGTTCTCCAAGAGGCTAGTACATGCGGTAACAACTGAGCGGTATGCCGGGGGTATTGGGCTTTGGTTTTTCGTACCTGATGCATTCTTCAAAATAGAAACATATTTTTCCATCTGACCATTTGAGCGAGGGTTTATGGGGGGGAATTTGACGGTGATTTCCCGTTTTTCCATAAAGTCTGGTCCATAAATAGACTGCGAGGAGAACGGGGGTCCTTTACCCGAAAAGAGCTGTTACATTCAGCAGAAGAATGAACAACCGGTATTCGGAGCAGGAGTAGGTATTCGGTGAGAACCGCTCGGTTGGTACCCCCTGCGGTAGATCGGGTTTTCCGGAGACGCTCCGGAAAAAAGCAACACTGGGATATACAAAATGGCGACGAGACACGAAAAGAAGTCAACATGAAGCTACAATTAAGTTAGTTGAAAAATATACAACGTCAGTGTTGGTGGTGTCGTCTGTGTCGCGTATTTTCTTTTCTCAAGCGAATTATAGGTATTCATCTATAGGTATCATTAGTGGTCTGATGATGTTTTAAAAGATAGTCGAAGTAACTTTAAATTATGTAAGCTCCCGAAATCCGCTGGTCGGAAAATGGTTTGGGTCTGAGCATGACTTCTTTTTTTGGTTGATTCGCCTCCCGTCTACTCTTGTAAAAAAGGTGAACAATGCTACGGTTTCTAAGTAGGAAAAATCGGAGAAACGGTCAGAAAAACGCGACCCCGTTGAAAAAAGACGCAACTCGATCGACTAACAATAAAAACTGCGTGCAATGCCGAGTTTTGATGTTGGACGGGACCGACCTTTCCATTGATCTGACGGTGAGTTGAATGGAATTTCTAGTGATCCACTTAGGTACTTCCTCATTTTTGCTCGTGGAAGTCAAATTGTAGGAATTTAGTCAGACATCTTTCCCACCTCATCATGAAGTTTATACGGGTTGAATTTGGTGTTTTACAGAAAAAAGCTGTCGGGAGTGATTTGTACGAGCAGGTTTTCTATTCTCTGGATTTGATCGAAAAAGATTATTTCGGCTTGCAGTTCACTGATGCCAACAATGTTCAGGTAATTACTTACATAAATATTCACCTTAATTTTTTCTCAGACTTACATTTTAGGTTGAATTGTGCTCTTACGTCTGCTTACCATTTCCATAGCACATTGGGTTGGTAACTAACTACCTTCATCATTCTTAACTACTACACCTATTTAGTGACATAAGTACGTTCTGTTCAATTTTGAGGTCTACCTACTTTCTCTTGGTACCTCTCACCTCATGAATATTCAAATACTAATAATACACAAAAATCAAGATAAGTAATCAATGTTGTTTATAGTTAAATACGTAGAAGAAAGTAGGAACATAATGAACGGAATTTTTCCTTCCATGGTCTACAAAGGAACAACTCCCTACTCCGTATTAGGAGGCAATTTGGTGCGGATAAAATATATCTGTCAAGTTGGGTAGGCTAATAGATTCTTAAATGTATTGTGACATGGAAAATGATTGTTTGGGAGCGAGTGATCGCGCACGATCTACACGAGGAAGGTAGGATTGCGCTCGCCTAAGCGTGTGATATAAACATACTCCAACTTCATTTCATATTTTTCGAACCATTTATCATACAATACCCTGCACAACCGTGGATATAAAAGCTTTTTTTTTTTTCTTTGTAGCTCAAGTTACAGAGCAGTGGTTAGTCGCATTCGACACAGAAGACTCTACTAAACGACCTTTACATTGAATTTTTTCTGCTGTTATCTGGTTCTAAAATCTTGAAAACTCCCGAAAAAGATAAATTAACGAAAGAACAATCGTATTTTTGGGGCTCTAGCTCTATAACAACGCATTTCAGCGACCTGTGGTTGTTTTGTTTTCATTCGATTCAAAAGACCATAAACTATAAGGCAAGGTGCTTCTCCACACTCTTCGAATACTTGGGGCATTCTAAAATTATGGGACTTTTCATGTCACAAAGCCAACACTGTTTATACTAGAATGTTTTTTTCTTGATCTGCCTGTTGGAAAACTTCTGGTCCTAAATGAGTTCACCAAGTTTTGGTGTGATAGGTGATTAATCAGTCAATCAGACTGTGCTGAATACCTCACGACCTACAACTGTCACAAGGTGCAGGTGGCCAACTTTTCCTTTGTTTTTGAACCCTTTAAACCAGGTTGTAACAATTTTATAAATATCCTTCTTTTGACTAAAATTCGGTTAAAAAATATGAATGTAACAATTTTTAGAGATTTTTTAAGCACATTTTTTGAAATTGACCATTATAATGTGCTCTCAAATGCTGGCCAACGAACACATTCTTTCATGTAGAAAGCTTGGTTTTTTGACACGAGAACAAAATTTTTATCTCAATCCTAAGAGAATTACCGTCTGGGAGGACACACACATACGTCTACTTATGTACCTATGTATATGAAAAAGCGTTGAACTCTACGTTAAATTTTTTTGGAGCCATTGCAATAGCTTCATTTTTTCACGAAAATTCGCTAATGACAACCACAAAAATTACTGTAATATTTCAAAAGTTTACGAGATCTCTATTATTTATTATTTCAGCCCTTAAATAATATACTTTTTAGGGTTAATTGAGCTTCTAGGACCAACTAGACCTTGTAAGTGATTTTTGATCCAAGTTTCATAAACTTTGGCCGAGTATTTTGGAAAAACGCTCTGTATGTCGGACGGACGGATTTTAACATGGATATGTTTTTGGGCGGGGGTCAGTCTGAAATTCCCGACCTTTTCTATAATTTTTTATGATTTCCGCTCACGACGAAGCCGTTTCTAGGGTAATCTATCACGGTCAGTTTTCATCCGACTGAAATGGTTTACCACTCGTTGGAAACATCTCAATTTAGGCAGAAATCTTACGATGCCTTAACCGTTTCAAAAATGAAAGTAGATGAGTTAGACGTAAAGTGAACTATAAACAATCCTCGTTGTATAATCATAATATTTTATATTACGGACAAAATTCAATGAACATATTAGCCTCAAAATATTTTCACGATCTGTCCATGATGGCCTTGGATCATGGTGTTGGATATTATCCATTCTAGAGGACAACTCTGTCTTCTCCGCCCAAACTTCTCAACTTCCGCATGGTGCAGCGCAGGCGGTTTATAGCCATAGCAATAAGGTTGATGGCCCATATTGTGGCTAGTTGTATCTTTATTCTTGTCCAGCCAAGTAAGTAAGCGTACCTATGGCTTCTGCTACTTGTCTCTCAACGTGTACACTAGTCTCTTGATAAATTTTGCAAACTCTTTATGCAGTGGACCATCAAGAACTTACCAACGGAGTGAAGGAACCTCGTAAATCTTCAGCGGTCCAGCTCATTGACTACCCGAAAACATATCCATGAGTCAATGTTTTTCCATGAAGTGGAGAAAGGTTTTTTATTCGATTGTTGGATTTGACGCACCTTAAAACGTAAACCAACTAAGTTTGAGGGGGGTTGAATAAATATTTTTCTTGGTCGATTACAGAGGTCCATTAATGAAAATGTAAACCAAAATTATGCAAATTATACAGTAGATTTGACCCTAAAATTGGATGGATAAATTTAATAATATCTTAAAATTCTAATGAAATGGGAAACGTTGCGAAACATAACTTTCTTTTTTATATACCTGTGTATTAAAGCAGAAAAGGTCACCGAAAAATGTATTTAGCGACCCCTGATTTTGGTTCTCTGAAACTCACATTAAAACATTCTACGAAAAAATATATACCTACAGGGTGTCTACAGAAGTTATTGGACAAACTCAAGAAATTGATTCTAGGGCTGATTTCTGATCGAAAGTTGCTCGTAGAGATTTCTTTTTACACGCTTTGTTTTCAAGTTATTCATTTGTTTTAGATTTTTTCGTGTTTTGTACCTTATGGCATTAAAATGGCCAAATCTCCACAATAAACTCAAAACTGAGAACACCTTTGGAAAGACTTCCTATAACCCTAACAATAAGGTAAAATTACCTATAACCCTGATATAAAGTAAAGTTGTTTTAGTTTGTTTTAATTGGTTAAAAAAAAGCCAAAGTACACTATTAGAAAAAATATTTAAAGTCGACGTTTTTCTGCTACCGGTTTGGGATTTTTCGGCGTGCACTCTTCCGAAAAAATTTCTCAAACTGTCAGCTTTTGAACGGTATAGTCAAATTTACTTTTACTTTGCTAATTGGGGGACAAAATTATGTTCGTATGTTGAAAAAGATGGTTTTTCTCTATGAAATCGAGGGTTTTATGAAAAATGATCCTCTATGAAAATGCTTGGTTGGGGCCGGTTTCTACGTATTTTTCCGCGCTGAATCGAATGGTAACACTTGCAAATCTCCCCAACTCCGTTATAACCGAGTTTTACACTTTGACTCACGAATTTTTTGTTCATTAGTTATGCTCAATTTCATTTCATATCATTTCATTTTAAGGGTAAAACTAAAACTAGTTTGTTATAGTGTAAAACCTGTTTATAACGGAGTTAAGGAGATCTACAAGAGTTACCATTCGATTCAGCGTGAAAAAATACGTAGGAACCGGATCCAAACTCGTATTTTCATAGAGGGTCATTTTTCACAAAAACCCTAGATTTCGTAGAAAAAAGCATGTTTTTCAACATAAACATACTTTTCTCCCCCAATTAGCAAAGTAAAAGTAAAATTGACTATACAGTTCAAAAGCTGACAGTTTGAGGAAGTTTTTTCCGAAGAGTGCACGCCGAAAAATCCCCAAACCGGTAGCAGAAAAACGGGAGGAAAAAGTAGGTTTTCAAATATTTTTTCTAATTTTGTACTTCGGTCATTTTTTTAACCAACTAAAACTAACTAAAACAACTTCACTTTATATCAGGTTTATAGAAAATTTAACGGTCTTCCCAAAGGTGTTCTTAGTATTGAGTTTACTGTGATTCTAGGGGGAGTTATGGCCGTTTTAATGTAATAAGGTACACAACACGAAAAAAAAAAAAAAAAAATCTTGAAAATTTAATAACTTGAAAACAAAGAGTTTAAAAATAAATCTCTGCGAGCAACCCATAATTAAGCTTAACCCATAAGCCTGTCACATAATTTCTGTAGATACCTTTTACACTCACTCACACACACACACGCACACACAAACAAAACAAAAATTACAAAACACAGAATGTGTTTTTGCGTTTTTAATGTTGATTTTTACCTCATTTTGTTTGATTAATAACCAGGTAACTCATTGAAGCTTGTATCCATAAACTAACCTGCGCATAATAATAATGTGTAAGAAATAACTTGGAGTCTAGTAATCCTACGCATAGCAACTGTTAATTATAAGCGAATGTTTGCCGGTATCGCATGTCGTTTTTTCGTTACATAATTTTGTTTCAGTTTTTAACCGTTTGGTGATCGCAAAAAACACATTCTGTCTTAAAAATAAAAAGTACCGCCCAATTGTTCCTTGAATTGAACCTGAGACACTTGGCTGACATAATTTATTTCCACACCTTCTATATCGTCTACAAGGCTTTCACAATCTTAGTAGTCTCGGGAGCAAAATTCTTGGCTGATGCAGTTCATATTTTTTCGGGCAGTGTTCCCTAATCTTATCTTGGTGGGCTGTGGGCGCCTTCCGCTGGCGTCGCTCCGGGCTGATGCCTATTGTCACCTCGTCACCTTTCTTTTACGCTAAGGTCAGGTAGGGACATAACACTAAATATACACATAGAAGGTAAACACATTGTACATGAAACTCATCAAAATACTCTAGAGTTACTATATTGAAAAATTATGTATATATATATAATGTGACTTAGTTCTTGGCCGCTGCGTAAAGATGAAGTTTGGTGTAGTACTCTTGAGAGTCGGTCTTGGGAAAAAATACTCAAAATTTCATGCCAACATTTCGTTCTATTTGTAGAACTTCTTCATGGCTAAAAGAATTATACAATCGATTGAAATAACTGAAAACATAGGTGCCATAAATCTTGGCTGTATCTACATAAAACTACATACGATTGAGGACAAATATTGAGGTACTATGAATCTTAGCTATATCTGCATTCAAATATTGACAGTTTAAGAACTTTTTTGACAGGTAGGTAGGTACCTAATGATGTGTGAGAACAAGGATCTATGATGATAACAAAACTGTTGACCTATTGAGGCACTATCAGAAGGAAAGATGTTGAGTAATATTAGTAACATACCTTGAAAACGGGGATTATATGCAATTATTGTACATAGATATGCGTCTCAGAGGATTGAGATTGACACAGAGCAATAGATAAAGGGCATGGATCAATCAATTCAATCACATCAAAGTTTTTATAATTTATGTTTAATCGATCCCAAAGGAAGGGCGGTTCCCCGTTCTACCTGTATAGGTACGACATTACTTTGAGGAGGTTCCGTCTATAACAACTAGATTTTTAAATTTCAAGAATATTTTCGATATCTCTTTAACTTTAAACCTTTTAATCACAGGGGTACCTAGTTTACTCGTTCATACTTCGACATTATATTTTCCATTGTGGATAACTATATATGAAAACCTCAAAAAAAAAAATCCCCGATTTTTTTAAAATGAGAATGCTCGTCGTTTTTCATTTAAAAACCTTCTTTTTAGAAATACAATTTTGTGTTGTCCTTAAACTGCTATAAACACCTTAATTTCAATTCTACTGTTGAAATCAAGGACACCGTTCAATAGAACGTTAAATTCTCTATCTCCCTGATTAAAAATATTTATTTATTTATTTATTATTTTTTTTTTAACAACAAAATGGGTAAAAATTTTTACTTAAAAAAGAACCTTTACTCAAATTCACAGCATTTCTTGTTTTTCGGTAGACACTAGGCCCTCAATATCATGAATGAAAAAACACTGGAAAATCTTTTTTAGAATATTAGCTATCCTACGGTGGAATGTTGCTTTTTTTTCAAGAAATCGAGTGTTTTAGGGTCTTAAATAAACTTGGTTTGTCCTGAAGTTGTCGAAAGAAGTTAGGATCGTTTCCTATGTAAATTTTAGCGAATTTTCTTATAAAATAAAGCTATTGCTATTTTAAAATAAAAATTTAAAAAAATTTTCTTCATCGAAATCTGTTTTGAGGCATTCTGAAATGATTTCTGGATTTTAACGCTTTTTTATATGTATATATATATATGTATGTGTCATTCCAGACGATAACTCTCAATAGAATTGAGATAAAAACTTCGTTCTTTCGCCAAAAAATCAAGCATTTCAAAAGAAAGGATGAGTTCGTTGGACAACACTTTTTGAGCACTTTAAATTGGTCAAATTTCAAAAGGCAAAAAAACGCTAAAAATTAACAAATTTCTATTTTTTAGCAGAATGCTACTCGAAAAAAATTAATCGAACATGAACTAGGACATTTAAAAATTTAAGCACAAAATTGTACTGAAAAATGTACTTAAATTTTATTATAATTAGCTAAAAATCGATAGGAACACTTGAAAAAATTGTAAAAATCTACAAAATCGTTTGTTCATTGGAATATTACTGACAAAAAGTTAATTTGCTATAAAATGTATAATAAAATTTATATTTGTCCCCAAAGTGCTCAAATTTCAACCGAGTTTAACATAAATGTAATACGACCATTTATGAAAATTCGCTCATACGATCATGCTGCATGACTGGAACTTTTCCCCTTAGAACCGAATAATAACGTATTCGTTTCAGAATGTCTCAAAACGGATTTTAATTAAGAATTTTTTTCAAAATTGTTGATTTTAAAATTTTTTGAGCCATTGCAATAGCTTCATTTTCTACAAAAATTCGCTAAAACCATGTTTTTCAACTTGCAAACATACATTTCTCCCCCAATTAGCAAAGTATAAGTAAAATTGACTATACCGTTCGAAAGCTGACAGTTTGAGGAAGTTTTTCCAGTAACGTGCGCGAGAATCCCGTGGGATTTATCCATGTCGTCTAGCGGGTTCAGGGTTTGTGCGGTCCCCTATAACTTTCATTGCCGCCCTACGTACTTGACGTATTTCAAGGTTTGCGCGTTCGCACTGTGAAATATTGATTTGTGAGCAACTAAACTGAGAGGAAGACGCCTACAGCCTTCGCACGCATTCCCTGAACATTGCATTTAAATCTGATGGAAACTGTAGAAGGCAAGCTTGTTACAGAGCTTTGCGGACACACTCACTGAGACAAGTGATACCAAAGTTGTTCAGAATGGCCCCAAAAGTAAAATACGAGTGGGAATTTTTATTTTGCCGAGAAAAAAATTCCTGATTCATGGGTTACCCTCAGCCAATATAAAAGGAAAGAAGAAAACGGTCATCTGGAAGTTGAAACAATGCTTGCGTTACATCGGTAGACTTGGAAGCAATACTATTAAAAAAATATAATATAATATGTTTATAAAAATGAATAAATCTGTGTGTAGTAATCATCGGTTTCTTGGCAGCCAGTACGCCGGTCGTTTTGGCCTCTGTGACTTTCAGGCTTGCAAGAACTTCCGTGCCTAAAAACAGGTAGATCTCTTGAAGGAATTGGATCGGCAGTAAATCTTCCCTCCGAAGGAAGTCGTTAACAAGCAATTAGAAGCAACCTGAGCTACGTTGAGCCACTGAACCTATCGTGACCTGGCGTTTAGAAACTGGGCCACAAAAGCCGTTGTTATCGCCATTTCCTGGGTCAAAGAATTAGATACAAAAGCCAACATATTAGTGGGTAAATTACGACTCTCGTTTGGTTTATATTTAGATACTAGCCCGTCACTACCCTTGCGTTGCCGGACTCACCTGTAATGACCATTTTTACCGGGTAATTTTATCCAAAAGTACTTTGTCATTTTTACCCAACACTCCCAAAAATACTTCCATTGAAATTTCAGCAATCGAGTTTCAACTTGCACTTAATTAATTGTTCAACCAAGCGTTCCCTCAGTATAACATCTCATTATAACCTTTGTTACGTTAAAACTATTCCCGACCAATATTGCTCAAGGCCAGTGGGGCGGTGCCCTGATGGTAGGTAGTGCTAAATAAAAATAGGCCTGTGTTAACCAGGGACCCTAAGAATGTCCATGCACAATTTCAGCTCAATGGGTCAGTTGTTTGTACGTGATTGACTAACACAGACAAACACCATTAGATTTGTATACAATTATATATGGGTGATTCTTGGTGAAGTGGACACTTTCGGATCTGAGTTTTCTGAATTTTAGAACTTTTAAAAATGAGCAGGAAAAAAAATTTAGGATGATCTCTTCAACTTCTCGATTGAATCTCCAAGCCCAACCAAACAGTAGGTGGCTTCATTAAGCAATAAAATCAATTATTATAAAGCACCAGGACAGGCCCCTGACCCCTGACAGATCTTCCGCACAAGAAATATAGTTCAACCAAGTACTGCAAATGAACCACTTCACACTTGTCTCGTTTTTCGAGTATTATTTCCTCATTCTTAAATATTTACCGGTAGGTATTACACGATTGGATGTCACGAAGATTTCACTTTTAAGCTAATGAGGACGCTTTCAAGGTTTTTAGCAAACCAGATGAATGTTTCTTAACTTTTTAATATTGTCAACACCAAGAATATAAACTTTCTCATTAAAATTCAACCCCTCCCAAACATTAGTTCGAGTAACTTTAACCCTTCTGAATACAGGAACATCAGTTTCTTCAATTTTTTTCAATCAATAAAAAGACACTACGTCAGCTCTGACCCTTTCTGTAAGTGTCTTGGCGCGGCGGTCCATGCAAGAGTTACTCTGCCTTATTCTGACATCCTTTCTTAGAGATTTGGCAGGTACGAAGTCCCATTGAGGAGTTGAAACCTAGGAGAAAAAATGATAATCGTCTAAATAGCTTCGACGAGGAAAAGAATCGTCTCTATTGACTAAGTTGATGTTGACTCTTTCCCACAACTTGAGCAATCTGAATGCAAGTCAGTTTTGTGTTATTTTTGTGTTACTCTGGACGATTGTACCTAATCCGATGAATTTATTTGCTTAGTAGTAACATCCGGTAGAAATACTAAAGTATTTTGAATCAAATTTATAGGCAGTTGGATCAGGTGCCTGTCCTCTGCGTCAGGGGCCTGTCCTTGAAAAAACTAAGAGGACAGGCTCCTGACGAAACTTGGGTTTTTTCAATTTTACTAGACTATTTTCAATAATTTTCCCGGAAGTGATTATAGAAATGGAAACTAATCGCTCAGATCTACCAGATTAATGAAGAGAAAAAAAAAGTTGCATGGAAAACTCGCCGCTTGAGACTGGACAGGATTCTGACGATGCTGTTTGACAAGCTCACACTCGGCACTACAACCTTCTCCCACAAGAGAACAGTCTTGACTGATCTCGGCCGATGGCTGCCGTTTCCAATAGCTGAGAAGCACGGAAAAACGATCGCGCCAAAAAAAACCGTCAAACGTGCGTCCTTGACCGCTAAAATTGAAAAACCGGAAGTGGACAGGCTCCTGACGCATTTCGCCTGGACACCGACATCTTCCTCGATTCATCAAGATGAGATTTCCCGAAAATTATGGGAACACTCATTTTTGAATCTCTGGAGTTATTCGAACTGATGGTAAACTGGTGAGCTTCGTAAAATAGATTTAGGAGCCCCCACTGCAATTTAAAGTTGGGAAGGTCGTCCGGGGACAGGACAGGTCCCTGACGATTTGATGGTTCTAGCATTTTTTTAAATAGGAAAAAATTCCTTGACCGGCTCGTCACTGTTCTCCAGACTAGAATTAGATAAATACTACCAAAACATTTTTTCAGAAACTCGAAAGTGTCAATGGGATTGTCAAAATTGCACCGGACACTACTTCTGCCCCTTTCACCAAGAAACACGCATATATTTATATGTGACCGTGCAAGGGAAAAGGGAGCTTAGCTTGCCAAGGCTTTTTTCAGGAGAACGAAAAAACGAAGATTGGGTCAAGAAATGACTTTTTTTGTAATATTTTTTGTACCCAAAACTTGAATTGTCTATATTTTTCATTGTATTCTAGAGATGTGCTAAATGATTACTTTGCCGTACCGGTTACAACGGTTACGATTACAGCTTGGTACCAGTTACTTTTAGTGATTACTTTGTAATCGCGATTACATTTGCGGACACAGCTCCTATCGTAGACTCGAGTACCAGGTAACTGTTTTTGTCTGCCTGTTCTAACGAATACGATTACTTCCTGTAACCCATGTACACTATCGATTCCTGATTACAGTTCTATAACACGAATATATTAACGACTCCTAATGTAGGGAAATAAGACTACTACATAGTTAAAATACAAAATAAAGTTATCTAAAAGTAGAGTGCAGTGAGTGGCTATTTATTACAAATTAAATGGAGATTTTGCTTATATGTAATACAGTTTATATATAATATTTTTGTTTTTATATAATATAGTATTTAAATTACAAACTTATTTTCTTATAAAGCCATTATAGCCTACAAAGTTTCTTACGTTAGAATAGAAGGTGCGACGACATTATGAGTATTACGACTGGCAAGCCAGTAGGCCTAACTCAGTCTGCATTCGCCATTTGGTGCACTGACCCCTAGTTCAGTTCAGCAGGGTACAGGTACAAAGGTCAAAGGATGGGGGTTGGGGACATTACTGAGTCACAATTTGTTTACCATAACGTTTTATCTACTGTAAGTAGCAAATGTAAAACTCACACGTTTTGTTTGGCATTCAGTAAGTTCAGTAATATGATGAACCAGTATTATTTTTAATGCCTGACCTTAAACATTTAATCCTGTCATGATTACATTTTTGTTTTAATATCGAGATAATAAGATGTCTCAAATGATTAATTTAAATACTCGATTCTCATATAATTGAGTACACATAGTAGAGACTATCAAATATTTTGTACTCGCTTGCCGTGCAATTTACTCAGTAGTACCATCAAAGTATAGTTCGGCTCGATTACTAATACAAGTACCAAGTAATCTCCTGTAGATTGACAGAAGTAATCACGAAAACTCACCCTGACCGACCGAACTGGTACTGCTTGAAAGTAGCAGTAGCAAAGTAATCACTTCCCGCGTTCGGTCGGGAAGTGATTACTTTGTAACTGGTACTCGACGCCTAGAGTAACCGATTACTTTTTGAGAGGCAAGTACCAGTTACAAAGTAGCGATTACAGTTACTTGGACCCACCTCTATTGTATTCATAATCGCGAAAAACTGCAGTTTTGCAAGTCGGCTGAAACCTGTTGAAAATTTGTAATTTTCGGGCTCACTTTTTTCAAACTTTGAAACATCATAAATTTTGATTGGAAAATGATAAAAAAGATTTTGTTCAGCATAATGTGGAGAAAAATAAAAGAATATAAACTCAGAATTGACCTCTGGCAAGTTAAGCTCCCTTTCCCCTTTCACGGTCATATATATATATATAATTATTATTTATTTATTTAAAAGCGTTAAAATCTTATCAAAATCGGATTTCCATTAAGAAACAGGAAACATTTCATAATTTTTAATTTTTTGGAGCCATTGCAATACCTTCATTTTCTACGAAAATTCGCTTATGAGTTTCATAACTGCCATTCTTATTTTGAATATCTTTTTAAACTATATTTTGCACATAAAACATGTATAGTTTTCTTTTTGCTGACTTTAGAACACATCTTGTGTAATTGGGCTGTTTAGACAGAATGTTTTTTGTCTACAGCTGAGAGCAACAAAATTTTTTTTCACACGATCAGCTAAACCTAGGGTCAAACCTAGTTTCTGAAATCTGTCTAAAACGGCTTGCAATCTCTGATGTTGCAATTTTTACTCCGAGTGTCAATTCAGTTTCAGGAACTCGTGTTTTTCGCCCAGAAACACGGAGAAGCTCATAACTAGCGACATTTCACCCCTCAGAATTAAATCTGGCAATATTTCTCCTCCTGGAAAGAGAGAGAGAGAGAGTGATTAGAGATTTGTTGAAAAACACCAAGAAACATAACGTTTCCAACTCACTATTAAACTATTTTTTCAGAACTATTGAATAAAATCTTGAATTGCTTAAATGGTCACAAAAATAATGGTACTAATGTTTCTACCTAGTCACTTCAAATAAAATTCCCTCCACATGATTTGGTGGTTTAGTTTTCTTCTGGATTTGACTTTTGTTGTAGCAATGTGCGGCTCTGGCACAGCCAAAATTACGAGTTTTATGTAACAAATGTTCTTCATGGGCGTTACATTACATGTCCTTCTTTGTCTTTCCGAGATCGATTAGCATCTTTCTGGGTCACATCTTCTCTTTGTAGTCATCGACGACAAAATTGACTCTCCTAGACACGGTGTTGTCTGGTGCTACGTACATCTGAAACATGGAACAACATAAATTCTCAAGTGGAAATGCATAAACTTGGGAAAAGTCAGTGGCACTTTTCTTCGTCCTTTGGTCTCACTTCTTAGTTTACCTATCGCTCATAGCATCACGGAAAAAAAAAAAAAAAAAAAAAAAAAACCACTTCCTGGATTTCTCTTCCCTTCCAACGAGTTAGGTAGTATGAGAATTAGAGATGTGCTAAATGATTACTTTGCCGTACCGGTTACAACGGTTACGATTACAGCTTGGTACCAGTTACTTTTAGTGATTACTTTGTAATCGCGATTACATTTGCGGACACAGCTCCTATCGTAGACTCGAGTACCAGGTAACTGTTTTTGTCTGCCTGTTCTAACGAATACGATTACTTCCTGTAACCCATGTACACTATCGATTCCTGATTACAGTTCTATAACACGAATATATTAACGACTCCTAATGTAGGGAAATAAGACTACTACATAGTTAAAATACAAAATAAAGTTATCTAAAAGTAGAGTGCAGTGAGTGGCTATTTATTACAAATTAAATGGAGATTTTGCTTATATGTAATACAGTTTATATATAATATTTTTGTTTTTATATAATATAGTATTTAAATTACAAACTTATTTTCTTATAAAGCCATTATAGCCTACAAAGTTTCTTACGTTAGAATAGAAGGTGCGACGACATTATGAGTATTACGACTGGCAAGCCAGTAGGCCTAACTCAGTCTGCATTCGCCATTTGGTGCACTGACCCCTAGTTCAGTTCAGCAGGGTACAGGTACAAAGGTCAAAGGATGGGGGTTGGGGACATTACTGAGTCACAATTTGTTTACCATAACGTTTTATCTACTGTAAGTAGCAAATGTAAAACTCACACGTTTTGTTTGGCATTCAGTAAGTTCAGTAATATGATGAACCAGTATTATTTTTAATGCCTGACCTTAAACATTTAATCCTGTCATGATTACATTTTTGTTTTAATATCGAGATAATAAGATGTCTCAAATGATTAATTTAAATACTCGATTCTCATATAATTGAGTACACATAGTAGAGACTATCAAATATTTTGTACTCGCTTGCCGTGCAATTTACTCAGTAGTACCATCAAAGTATAGTTCGGCTCGATTACTAATACAAGTACCAAGTAATCTCCTGTAGATTGACAGAAGTAATCACGAAAACTCACCCTGACCGACCGAACTGGTACTGCTTGAAAGTAGCAGTAGCAAAGTAATCACTTCCCGCGTTCGGTCGGGAAGTGATTACTTTGTAACTGGTACTCGACGCCTAGAGTAACCGATTACTTTTTGAGAGGCAAGTACCAGTTACAAAGTAGCGATTACAGTTACTTGGACCCACCTCTAATGAGAATAGACAATAACACTATCCTTAAGGCGATTAGTATCCCAAACACACACACACACAATACGAGACTATCGGGGAAAAAATAAAAAAACGCTGCAAATTATTACACAAATGTTTATTATTTCTGTATCCTACAGACCTTCTACGTAGAAAACTGACCGTAATTATTTAGCCTCACTTATAGTATATTTACTAGGTATCGAAACTCGGGGCTTCCAATATTTGGTTCACTCGTTCACTGCATCACAGCTCCAGGACCCCATAATTTTACGCTTTATAGTAAAGTTGAGGAAAAAAAAAATAAATAAATGGGGCCGTCTAGGGATACCTGAAGGAAGCGAAGGTTTATATCATAAAGCGTAAAATAGAATTATGAGTATTTTCATACTCATAAACAATCTCTTCTAATTGGAGTTAATTTCATCAAACTCTCTCTATCACCCTTCCCTCTCCCCTCCCCTCCCTTCCCTCTCACTCCATCTCCCCTCCCCTCCCTCCACTATCTTCCCTCCGCCTCCCCCATACTCCCTCGCCCTCCCTTCCCTCTCACTCCCTCCGCCTCGCCCTCCCTCTCACTCTCTCCCGCCCACCCTCTCCCACCCACAAGGCGTGCGCACGTTCGTCAGTCTAACACAGACACTTTTTCGCCCGTTTTTGGCCCATAGCATCTATGCGAGTAAAGCGATCGGGATGGTTAAACGTTAGGACCAACTAGACCCCAAATGGAGTCTATGTGCGAAAGAACGGGTTTTTTCAGTCAATTCTTAGGCCTTTTAAGGCCCGAACGGCGGACGGACATTTCAAATTTGGATTCTACGCACCTTGAAACGTAAAGTGACAAAGTTTGAGGGGGGGTTATACAAATTTTTTGCTACACGATCACATAGGCTTATTATTGGAAATAATAAACCAAAAACAAATGAGCTCCAAAACGCGTAGCAAAATCGGTGACGAATCCGAGCTACGAAGTTTACGTTGCCCGTTTTCTAGTGCGTAAGAGACTAGCAAAAGTAGCAGATGACCAATCACCGGAAAATTCTTACGTTGTTAGGAAGCGTTGGAGTGTCAAAATCACGAGTGGCACTCATGCGCCCCGCTTAGTCACCCCATTTCACGGCATTTGTTTAAATTAGGGCTTAAATTACTTACAGCGTAGGGCTCACTTGTTTCAATCCTCCATATTGTTGGAAAATGGGAGAAGATGAGAAATAATTTTACTGTAGCCACTTTCTCTCACTGAATCTGAATTGAAACTAAATTTTGAGTAGCAATGAGGTTTCAAGCAATGTGTTTCTGTACGTTTTTACCTTGGGATTTTATCCTTTCTCCTCTACCATCCAATTCCTTCTTTATCAAACCTTTCTAAACACAATTGTCATCCCCACCACTCCTTTTTTATCAAGAGTTTTTTCTAGCTGGATAGGTCATTCGTTGTTGGGCTAATTTTCGGTATGACCCCCAATTAACAGATTGAGTGTGGTATGCTTTAGTATCTAAAAATAACTTTGTTGTTTACAATCGTTTTGACCATTTTAGCGAATTTTCGTAGAAAGCGAAGCTATTGCAATAGCTCCAACATTTTTAAAATAACTTTCCAAAAATTTCTACATCGACATCCGTTTTAGTTATTTTCAACTCCCTCTCCCTTTAGGATTGAGATAAAAACATCCGCTCTTACGCCAGAAAAATTCCTAATGAAAGGATAAAGTCGTTGGACAGCACTTTTTGAGCACAACAAATTGGTCAAATTTCAAAAAATACGGTTGAATTATAAATCAGTATGGAAAACTCGGCCCTTCGGGCCTCGTAAGGGGCTCCGCCCCTTGACCACCCCGCCAGGGGGCTTCGCCCCCCTGGACCCCCCGGATGTTATTACTTTGAGCCTGACTGCTAAAATGTAAAAAACATGGAATCATGTTTTAGCTCCTCGCAATCATGTTCACAATATCAATAATTGAGAATGATCACCTGTGTGTAAACAATTATTCATATAACCATGCTCATAACTCAGCTTGTTGGCCACACACTTCGCAGTAGTTAATATAGTATGGTTGGATAAATCGAGAGCTTTCGAACGAATGGTCAACGAATTTTGTGGGATGAAAAACGACGAAGTATCATATCCCTAGCAACGACTCGGTTGTAAGCGGAAATCATCACAATTATTGGCGCTACTTTCATGTCACTTTATAGTTCACTTTTCGGCGGGGGAGCCATCGCTAAAACATGATTCCATGTTAAAAACTACAAAAAACGGTTAAATTATCGTTTTTACTTCCTCACTACTGAACCAAAAACGTAGCAGTATCTGTAACGAAATCGTAAACGAGTTCCACTATCTGCTTTACAAGCAGATACCATGTTACATGGATATGTCTTTCATTGGGGATTTCATAACGGTTGTCCTCGAGAGTTGTAAACAAATCCTTTAACTTTAAACAAATCCCTGGGCCGCATCCCGACTAATTCCAACAAAACAACGGTTTACTTATAGAAATGTTGAAAATAACTGTGGAGAGAAGCCACTACAATGAGTTGTTGTTAACAGTCGACTGTTGTCAAGAGGATGAAAATGTTTCCTATGGAGTGGAGTAAATGATGCTATTGCTTTACGTTAAGAATATTGTAACCGGCTTATTAAAATTGTTTATAGTCCAATCAACTTAGTTTAGGAATGTAGCCAGGTACGTAAGGAGGGGGACATTGGTAGCTTGAGATGTGAACATTTATCACATAAATAGTTTAGGAATGTAGCCAGGTACGTAAGGAGGGGGACATTGGTAGCTTGAGATGTGAACATTTATCACATGAATCAAGCGCTTTCCAACGAGTGGCGAACGATTTCTGTGCGATGAAAACTGCGGAAGTTCCATTCCCCTAGCAACGGCTGGGTTGTACGTGAAAAACACTGAAATCGTGACACAAATTTTGCGTCACGGAAATTTTCGGTTGACCCCCCAGTACAAAGACATATTCATGTCAAAAAGAATCACAAAATTGGACAAGAATCATTAAAACACCATGATGACTTACCCCTCCATTCACGCCCTCCCATGATGAAATTTAAAACTCCTAACATACATTCCAAAACTACATCGAGTTCTTAACCCGGATCAGCCCAGAACTATTTTTCATCTTGAAATTCAATGAAATTTCGATATGTTCCTCTAGAAAGGATTTGGAACGTTGGAAAAATAATTTAAAAAATCATCTTGACTCCCAAATACCAAATTTGACCCGTTACCATTTGGTTATGCTGGGCATAGGGAGTACCTATGTGGATCAAATAGACTATTATGATGAAGGACAATAAATGCTCAGTTTTTTAGTGCGAACAATGTATTATTGAACAATGTAACAAAAAATTGAACATTTGATAAAATATCAGGGCAATACAAAACGAACAGGAAAAATATGCAAACAATATGGGTAACTTTTCCAAAATAATAATGACCACCGGACTTCAAAATCACTCTCATCCATAATAAATCAGTCTCATTTAGTTATGACACTTATTACTAAAAGAACAAAAATTAAGTGGAATTGTTAAAACAATTACTTGATGTGAAATGCGAATTTTGCACAATTTGTCAGTCATATCTAGACTGTTGTCTGCACAATGGATATTTTTCCATTATTTTCTGGAAGCGGTTGCGTCGTAGAGTGTTTGAAACCATGAAGTTATGAACATCCTCACCCCAATCCCAATACAAGCGTTTTGAAGGACGAGGTACGTAACCACTCAATATCAAAATACCCACAAAACATTTTATTTCATCATAAGTAATTGATACTCCCTTTGTTTTTAGCTGTTGAGTGAATTGTGGTTTGTTCTTGGAGGTATTTGAAAACGTCATCAGTAAAAAATAGCTCAAACACATCGACTGGAGTCCCAGTAAACTGTTTATAACCAATATCGGGAAATGTTTTAGGAGGAAGTAGGTACTGCGAAATCACCCTCAATCCATTTCGGTTGGATGTTTATACTCTCGTGATTCCTCTCTTCAATCCAATTTACAATATCAGTGGGAACAGTTGTGTTCAAATTCTTCGAAGATGAAGAAATATTATCAACTGGACTTTCATGAACTTGAGTGTGGTCTCCAAGATCTTCTGCTCCCCCAATTCTACCGGAATCAAAAATTATTTCTACTGGTGCTAACAGTATTTCCTGGGAGATGACTGAATGTCCCTCCTTCGTCCCCATCCCCAGATCCTTCATCAGTGAGGATAGAAGGTTGTGGAGGTTCTACGAAAATATCGCTAGGCGTGGGAATTTCATCATTCGCCAATAAAATATCAACCGCCTCTTGAAGAGAGAAACCAGGCCTGCAACAAAAGGAAGAAGTTCTATTGCCCAGCGTAACCGTACGGTAACGGATGAATTTATCCCTCTCTACATAGCACCAAAAATATTTCCCCCGATAATACCCTATCACATTATGTTTAGGTAGACCTTGAGAATCGTAAAACATGCCGGAAATAGGAGATAAAAAATAATCATGCACGTACCTCAACAAACTCTCCAAACCGGACGCATCAAAAAAGTCAGTCATTTTGTGTAGATCACAGGAACTGGGCAAACGCACTTTCTGACACAAAAACACAATAGAACTGAACCTCAAGGTCGTAAGAACCTTCTCTGATTACCAGCCCCCCGTTCCATCCCTCCACGGCCTTTCAGGAGGCAACAGGAGCTAACATGCTTGCCGTTACCATACGGTAACGCTGGGTTGATTCGGGTTAATGGAAAAAAATAAGAATCACGAAAATCGGTGAAGATTTGTAGCTTGAAACCATCGATAATAATTATCCCCTCAAACCCCCAACTCGACAGTAAATCCGAAATCCCCAAAGTTTGTTGCACAACTATACTAAAATTGGAATCGAGCCAAATAAGAATTATGAAAATCGGTTGAGAAATGTAGCCTGGGCAGCGTCGACAAAATTTGTCGAAAAAAAAACCACGTTTTTCCGTTTTTCCCCTCCATTCCTCCTCCTCCATCACGGAATTCAAAATTTCCGAGGTTTCTAATATTGGGATCGAACAAAGAAGAATCTCGAAAATTGGTTGAAATTGTGGCCTGGGCAGCGTCGACAAAATTTGTCACACACACACACACAGACATGCACCTATGGTTTTTTTCCACGGATTCGGCCTTAGAATGGTCTGAAACGGATTTGTATGTGGTTTTTTTTTTCCTCATGCTTGGGTTATCCCCTACCCCCCTGGGTCAATTCCAATAGGGTAAGTACCTACTTCAAAAAAATAATTCGATTCTCTGAATTAATTAGAATTGTTTTAAATAAGAAGCATTTCTAGCTGCATGTCGTAGCCTTTAAGGGACGTCCTAAAATGAGGGAGTTGTGGAGAGTCCAAATAGTATTTTCAAAATGAGAAAGTGATGTTTTGAATGGGAGAAATCTCATGTTGAGAATGGTGGGAGGGGGGGGGGGGGGGGGGGGGGGGGGGACTAGTAAGGAACACCCAAAAGTTTATCTGCAGGGGTAGCGCTCTACTCCGGTTAGCTGTACCTGCACATTAAACTTTAAACATTTTTTGGTGAAACACAGCTCATTTTCTTTAGTTCCTTTTTTTTTTTTTTAGAGCCACTGTGTTTTATATACATATATATTCACCGATAATTCACAGTGAGTTGGTAAGGGTGCTGAAAATATGTTATGGTTATCACAGTTTCCAGGATGTAAGCGAAGAACAGAAAAAAATACATACATGAAACCTGCTCAAGCCACTTTCCGAGCATCACTGACGTTCGGAAAACAAGTCATGATGTATTCTAAGTCACCCAGAAGCTTCATACGAATGATTTCTGCGTAAAAAGAGCATAAAGGCCTTTTTGCTGATTTTTTGAAATTATACCTACTTTTCAACGCGCTCTAGCGGCGGAACGCCTAATCGTAGAGAATGAAGTCAGGAGTGCAAATTGTAGGAAATTTTATGCACTTTAATTCTGGTAATAGTAAACAAGTCGCTAGAACGCTTACTTTTCGAGTTATAGGCAAAAAACCGAAAAAAAGGAGAAACCCCCCCCCCCCCCCTTGTCGAGCTCACCCCCCATACTAGGGGACTTTTGAGATAAGATTTACGACGTGTGAAGGAAGAGCTTGGTGAAGAAATTTCTTTACTATGAATTTTTTCTTCAGTTTTCTCTAATTTGACTGGGCTTTTACTATTGAACTGCTCGCCTGTTAGGATTCTTCTCAGTCCATTAGCACACCGTTCGGTCATTTCATGCGCCCGGTTTGCTCAATCCGCCTCATTGTTATTCTCTTCTGGTCGAACCTGGGAATTTTTCCGATATAACTAACAACAAAAACCCGTGCAAGTGAGGACGTCCTCTGGCGAAATTCTGTGATCCAATCCACAGAACAACCTGCAGTCCAATGCCGCACGAATGTTGGAAGAAGTTGTGCAAGTACTTCGAGACCTGTTTGTAGATTTTGAAGAAAATGTATGTAGCTATTGCGAAGGGGTGGCGAATTGTAGTAACTTAGCACTTTTTCAAGAAGGTTCTCCTTGGATATCAACACATATCAAGACTCAGAGTTTCAACACGTCACTTATTCAATATGAAATCAGCAAGATATACCAGCATGTAATGCAAATCGCTCGAATCCTGCTTGAGGGAAAAAGTTTGCATCATTAACAGCAGTGAACGAAATGTACCTACCCTTCAATAATTTCAATAAACAAAAGTATATTTAATTCCTCAATAAAATATACTATCACCAGCATCCTTCTAATTTAAAGCAAACTCGGGTATTAAATCTCGAAAAACAGGTGTTCACTTACTACGAAAAGCGTGCATAAGCGCGCGAGTTACTATTCGCCTGAAGAGATGCAACTTACAGGGGACTTTCTCCTGTCCAACAGCGGGCATTTCTCTACCCTCCATTATTGAAAATAATAAACCAAAATCTTGAAAATCAATTCTAGTAGAATAATTTTTAGAACAAAAGTTTGAGAACCTAAAATCACCCAAATAGTAAAAACCCGCTGTAAATTCACGTTTTTCTCCCCTCTGTGTATACTAATCTTTGCACGGATCAGTGGTCTTCTCAGTCCAATATCTTTATAACAAACGAATCCTTTAAAATTGGGCTAAAATAGTCGGAGTTTCTCCTAGTATGACAACGGATTTTTCGTTCTTGTGTGAGCTGTGGTTACTACTGATTCAATCATGAGAAACTCGCATATATCTATATGCATATATACATATATGTGTGCGTGTGTTTGTGTGTGTGTGTGTGCGTGCACGTGAGTGCGTGTGTGTGTCATTCCAGACGACAACTCTCCTTAGGATTGAGTTAAAAGTTCCGTTTTTAAGCCAAAAAATCAAGCTTTCCAAGCGAAAGGATGAGTTCGTCGTTCAGCACTTTTTGAAAACATTAAATTGGTCAAATTTCAAAAAAATGTACTTAAAAATCACTAAAAAATGCTATAAACGGCTAAAAATTGCCACATTTTTATATTATAGCAGATATTTACCCAAATAAAGTTGATCAACAACGAATTTGAACATTATAAAATGTACGCACAAAATTATGCTGAAAATCATGTAGAATATTTGCTGAAAAATGTATTGAAAAACTCCCAAAAAGAGCTAACATTTCTGAATCTCCTTTGAATTGCAGAATATTATTTTTAAAGAGTTTTGCTGCCATAACATTAGTAATGAACGATATTATGCTATGTTAACTGTGCTAGATGCACTCAAAATGCTCGAATTTCTAAACAGTTCAACAAACTTCAAAACAATGTATTCTAAAATAATATGTTTTATCACATAATATAATACGATTATTTACGAAAATTCGCTCATAAGATCACGCTACATAACTGGAACTCTTAATATATTTATTTCTGGCGTTTCTAGGTGAAGATGCAAATAATGCATGCATAGGTAGTTAATAAGTTTTAAATATAATTGAAATAACTAGGGGGAAATGTGAAAAACAGAAGTGTATGCCTTTCGCTGCGGAGGACTATGCCCATTTCCCCTGTGTTACTCATAAGGCACTCCTCATTCCTATTAAATTTGGCTACGAATCCCACAATGCAAAGTTTGGCTGAGTAAATTCCTACGATATTTTCATCTGAATCCCTAAATTAGATTTTAAACGGAAGGGGGGATCACATTCTGCAGACCCATATAATAGTTTGTCGAATATATTGATTTAAGTAAATATGACGTGCAGGAACGACTTAAAGAAAATGTGAAAATATAATTTATTAGCAAGTAATTATTTAGATAGCAGTAGTAAGGGTGTATTGAGAACTTGACGTTTGCGCGTGCGCAGAGGCTATTAGGTGTTGAACCTGAGAGATTAATTTCATCGGGGATTATTAGGGTGAAACCCCCTAACCTTTATACATTTCATCAAATGTCTGTTCACTAAAGCTTAACTTATGTTGCTTACGTTTAAATATTCTTTTCTACCACTTTGAAGCCATTCCTCAATCAATTCTTATTGCTGTGATGAGAACATGAAATTATGTTCTTATTCATAATAAAGACACAATATCTTCTATAATAACTTCTTAATCCAAAAATACCAACTCCTTTTTTAAGGTATAAGCCGCATCTCAACTGAGGGTAATTAACAGCACTTTATAATATGTCAAAGGGAACACTACAAGGCGCACGATTCTAAGGGGAGCCATGTTGGCCCTCCGTCACTAGACGAATTGTCATCATGGACTCTGCTGACAGATGGGTCATTCTCATTTCATTTGCCGCTTTCATGTCCTCGATGACGAATTCTCACAATTCTTGACCAACACTAGCGATTTTGCGGGAGAAAAGGGTAGTATAAGTTGGAAGATCAACAAAGAAATAATTTGACTGCCCAAAATCCCCTTTAACCGATACACAGTGTCGACGAAAAACCTTGAAATCCTGGAAACTCATGAGTGTTACCGTCCCCTCCTACCTAACATGTAAGTAGAAGTTAGGTAGTTAGGAAACAATGACAATCTAGAACTGGCCAGGGTTACTAGCTGCAGTAGGTTGGTTCCTCTTTATTTAGAGTAAGGTTTTACATTTTTAAGATTTTTCCCAACCCGTGAAAAACTAGTTTTTCAGTCAGTCCCCCATATCTCATCTCAATGGGACCTCAGGAGTGTTATCATTTTTGCGATCAAGAAAGCCGATGGAAAATGGTGGGAAACAGTCAGATGTGAAGGTTATATTGTCTAGTTGAAGATGTGAGACTGCAGTGGAGTGCTTGGAGTTGCAGCAGTTTTTACAGCGAAAGAAGCCTAAAAACATGGGAGTATTTTTATTTTCAATCATGAGTGTTACACTAATTACGAGTGTTTTTAGTGCTTAAAAAAATAATCCGATATCAAGAACCGTACTGCTTAGTGACAGGTTTCAAACAGTAGCCATCCCCGAGTTTTGCCACTTCATCATCCTGTGTGACGCCATTTTTACTGGAAATTCTCATGAGTGTTACCTCTCAGGAGTGTGACCAAGGATGGGTAAAAAGTATATGAAATACAACATCAATGAAAAACTCACTATTCATCTATAGAACACAAATCTGCGATTTACAATGTGTAGTATTTGCCAATCTAACCTCATTTTCGAGCACTTTCATATTTCACGTCTTTGAGGTTTTCAAACGACCCAAAGCGACAAATGAAATGAGAATGACCCAGATTGGAGGAGAAAAAGCAACAATAATAATAATCGACGCACTCTGACACAAGTGATACTACTGATGACCACTTTTAACTCCTACAACGGATAAATCCCCCCTCTAATTAATCGGATGACGCATAAGCTTATAACGCATATATATACTACTGATATACAATCGACAATATAGCTAGGTGAAATTATGCTATAACTAGATGCATATACTCGTACATATATATGAGATTAGAGATACCAGATTTCGAGGTAAAGCCCAGTGACACTCAGCTCCAACATCCAGAACTGGTCCTTGCCTGACCCATACAGAACTTCAATCCGCTCAAACATCCAAGTTGAGTCCGGAGGTCCATAAGGACTGGGCAACCTAATTGATTCACTTCTCAGTTATTACTTAGAAATTGGGTCACTGAAGGACCAACTAGGCACAGTCCCCATCCTTGGCCTGGCACCCGCACGAAAGTTATGGTTGAAGGTATATAGCAGTATACTTTGTATAAAGGGATCTTCAGAATACGACTCCCTCATCGCTTCGAAGGTAGGTACTTAGGGAGCCAAAACGGAAGTAAGTTAGTGAAAAATGTTGTCTATTTCCACGAAATTTTTTATTGTATTCCGCTAGTGATTTAGTTTGTATTAAGGTGTCACTACTGTTCACCTATTCCCAACTCCGATCAAAGCCCCAGTGCCAAACAGCCAGTGACTCAGGTTTGGTGTTAACACTAGTGCAACAGTTGGTAAGCGTCTTGTGAATTGGAATTTGGGTCTCCAAGGCGAACACCATCAGGTGCCTTTGATTCACCGGTAAATATAAGAGTGTTTCCAGCATATTGATAGATTGCCTCTGTTTAACAGCATCTGAGGATATGTGGGCTGTATAGCCTTGAAGGTCAACACGCACCCTAGACAAAATCCAAGGTGTGGGGGGGTCACCTCAAATAGGACAAGAGGGTATCTCTCTATGCTTTCTGTTAATTCTAACTACTACTATCATTATTGTTATTCTATTTATTTATTTTTCATTTCAGCACTGGCTAGATCCGACTAAGGCTGTAAAGAAGCAAGTTAAAAGTAAGTTTTCTTGTTTTTCTTTTTTTTTTCAAGTACTTATTTAATAATTGAATTTTTATTTGTAAATGTTGCTCATATTTGTCTCTAAAAGCAAAATACATATATATTAACCCAAGTTTTGTTCTTATTCCTCAGTTGGGCCACCTTACACTCTTCGTTTGAGAGTGAAATTCTACTCGTCGGAGCCCAACAGTTTGCGGGAGGAGCTGACACGTTATCAGTTCTTCCTCCAACTCAAGCAGGATCTTCTCGATGGGAAGCTTGAGTGCCCTGACAATCTTGCCGTCGAGTTGTCTGCACTTGCACTGCAATGTGAGTACCTACACACTAGGAACCAATGTGTCTCCCCATTTGTGTGATGGTTATAGGAATGTTTCGCTACTGCGCTACCAAAGATTGAGAAACTACTACAACATGACAGCATTTATGGTGTCATTTGTCACGTAACAACATAAACTTGAATGTTGAGCATATGTACTTGTAAAAAAGTCGCTTATAAGGTCAAACTGCACGACTGGAAATACTAAGGGTGGCCGCACACCCCTACACCTTATCTCTTTACTAATGATTTCATATATTCCTTTTGAAAATTGTCTCTTCGCTCCCTTACGTCTGCCATGAACCTTATCATATCGTCATTTCAGCGGAACTTGGGGACTACGACGAAACGCTTCATACACCCGCATTCATCTCCGAATTTCGTTTCGTTCCAAACCAAACGGAAGATTTGGAGCTGCTAATCTTGGAAGAGTTTCAGAAATGCCGGTGAGACTTTTTACTATTTCAAACTTCTTGATCCAAACCTAAAACGTTTAATTCGGAATCTGGTCTGGCTGGTGTCTGTGGTCTGTGTTTGAGTGGTTCCAAGTCCTCTCACACTTTGATGAATATTGGAAGATATATGTAGATAACCCTGTAATAAAATGAATGCACCTACGTTATGGGTTATGGTGTTTTTTATATTGCATTGATATAATGTTTATAAACATGTTAACAAATTACCTATAATTTTTAATCATATAATGAGTAACACTTCAATGCAATTCTTCAAAATCGCTCACGTCGTTCAAGATAAATTTGTAACTTATTATTGCTCGCTACAATTAGCTCTTAAGTTTGGAGCCCCAAGCCCAAAACTATGTTGGTATGTTTGTTCTGAAGGTGGAACTATAATTTAATGGCGGTTACATATAATATTTTACTCAGAGTCATAAAGATATGGCTTTCTTATAGAATTATGTAGAAAGTAAACATCAAATTTAGCCATGAGGAAATTTAAGTAGAGCAGTAGATACCAAAAGTAGGTAGGTAGTTGATTCCTTTAAATTTCGTTCATATAACTTCTCCATGAACGGAGAAAACGAAAAAGAGTAAAAGAAGACTATAAGAACCTAAAAATTACATTTCTCGTTTGGCTACTGCCGTCTCGAAATCATCATCCAAAATGGGAAGAAAGTGGAGCTTAGTATTTAGGGAAAATATTGCTAATTTCCCATAATTGAAATGTCCTCGGCTGATTGTTACTTCTACATCAGTTTTACCTCCATACTTTCTGCAGTTTTAACTTTTTTTGTTGGTAATAAATAATAGGGTATTACCGGTATTAAAATTAGGTTATAGAACTGCCAAAGGACGTATACACATGCTGGTACACCAACAATTATGAATAGAGAGAAATATTTGCAACAAAAAATCAGAGGAAAAAAGGTGCGGTTCTTCTCAGCATGTCTGCTACTAGTATTTTTACTCCATCTCTCTAGTCTCTGCTTAAGAAAATCAGCCAACATTTTTTAAACATTGAAAAATATAGTTTCGTTGGGTTCGACAAAAAAACTTTACGTCGTGCCTTTGTTATGAGAATTAAACGCCTAACTAATCGTTCCTGGGGTCCATTGAAAGCTTGTCCCGTAATCTGCTAACAGTTCGATACCCCTCCTCCTCTTTCCCTCTTAATTGTGTACTTCGACTAGCTGTAGTAAGTGCCATTCATTGAATTAGCCTCATCTCGTACGCAACTCGCATAATCGTGGGAGGACTTTTGTAACCTTGAGTGTGGGACCGCTACAGGCGAGCATGGTAACCTCCCCTCGCCCCTCCTCCGACCATATCTTATCTGTGTGTATGTGGACCGTGGGAGCCGTGACGTAACTCTCCTGTGAAGTTTTATCTGTCTCCTATAAAAATGGGTCAAGCTTGTCGTAGGTATTAATATTGTTGTTGTTAACGGCAACTAGGACTTTTAAAGTTCATTTAATCGAAAACTCATTTATTTAGGAAGGTAGTGTAATTGTTGAGCCGAGCTCTAATTTCGTGGAACCCTACAATAATTCGTCTGGTCATTGTTCAAAATGCCGGTTATTCTCTGTCATTCTTCCGAAACTTGTTTGTTCTACTCTAGGAATAACAATCGCTCCCTCTTGAGAGTATACTGTATTTATCATGTCATTCACCTCCATTTGCCGCATATAATAACTAAAAAGAAGTTCCAGTCATGCAGTATGAAGTATGAACGAATTTTCGGAAGTAACCGTATTACATTTACGTTGTATGAGATTTGAGCAATTTGAGTGCAAAGAATAAATCAAGTAACTTGGAATCAATTTATTGGCAAAATTATTCTACGAGTGAATATTCTGCTCTTCAAATTAAGATTGTGGATAATTATTATTTTCGCCGTTCTCTATCGATTTTGGTTTATTATTTTCTGTAATAATTAAACCTTTGTAATCGATCAAGAAAAAAATATTTACCCCCTTCTCAAATTTTATTTGTGCGCAGGGCGTTATTACCTACTGATTCTTCAGGCGTTGCCCTAGCTACAATTCTCAAATATTTCAAGAGTTTCAAATTTATAATAATTTAATGGTAAATGGAGGGGGTATTCTGATAAATCGTGGTTTTTACGATTCTCATCAGATTTTAGTGATTTTTTCGATTCAGATTTAAGTCTAGTTATTCAATAAACCTTGTTTCAAATTAATGACCTTCGGGATGGGGGGGAAAGTGGAAGGGGTAAATCTTATAAATTATTATTGTATTTTAAATTTTCTCTCTCTCTCTCTCTCTCTCTCTCTCTCTCTCTCTCTCTCTCTCTCTCTCTCTCTCTCTCTCTCGGAGAGAGAAGGATTGTTTGTGCGGAGGCGTATAAATGGTAGGTACTATTACACAATTCTCGACGGATTTTCGTGATTTTGTTGTTGATTGTTTTACTATTTTGCTCGAAGTATTTGATGTCTCTGTGAAACCATTCTCAGCATATTCGATGTTTCGTCAGTTAGGTACATACTGCTTTCCCGCAAATAGTTAAGATATGTGCTATTTTTTGGCCGCTGTGAATGGGTTAGTTTCCTTCATAGGAAAGTATCTGATGAATATCATTCGTAGTTCCCAAAATATTTACAACAATTTTCAAAGGTAGTTTATAATGAAGCTGATACATTTTAGGGAATATTTGAAAAAAATAATATTACAGTGGTTCAAAAAACATTTTTAAATGATCTATTCATTGCTTTTTCTAATGGAAATCATTTTTGAGGCATCCTAAAATGACACATTTTTATAAATACATAATATATTTGTATAAAATATGCTTTTGTATGTATTTGTGTATAATATACATTATTTAGGTACCTATACTTACATATTATTTCTTAAATTATGTACGTGACATTCAATGTGATATCTCTCCTTAGAATTGAGAATTAAAAATCCATTATTTCGCCAAAAAATCGAGTATTCTAGAAGAAAGTATGAGTTTGTTGGGCATTACTTTTTGAGCTCAATAAAGTGCTCCAATTTCATAAAAATGTTAGAAAAAATCACTAAAACTAATTTGGGTGAGAATAGCGGAATGACCATGATTTTACTGAAAGTACCCCCTTCATTATAACCCAACATGAATTTGCTACGAGCTTCCCCCTTCCTCTCATCACACTATCGTGAAATGTGGGGTGCCCAGTACTTTTTCACAATTATCTTGATGAATAGATTGTAAAGTGTATAAAACATCTAAATCTAAAAGCAAAACCCGCTCCTGAAAAAACGTTATGTGGACATTTTGTTTTTGATTTTAATTAAAAATATGGAATCCATAAATCATTAAAATTCATCTAAGTATATTTATGGAGTTGGATAGACTGGGAACGCTGAGCTTCTGGGAAAATAAAACGCTCGCCTTGGTTTGTCGTACCCAATATTTTCACTTCTAACTCTTGGACTGTAATAATTACGAGTATTTTTACAATAAATTGATAACCACATAAACAATTCATACATGTGTAGGTAAATAATTATCCAAACCTCTGTCTCTTTGCGCTCTTGATGATAAAATGTTTTCCCCACACGGCCGCCGCAGCCTTCCATGGCGACCGCAATTTTATTACAGCATCTCAATCTTAACTTGTTGTTTGTTTTCTATCAAAGTCCTCTCATCTTGTCTTTCCTCGCATTTCAATCGAGATTTCATATCCTTGTTATGTCTACCTGCATCCCTTTTTTTCTCTGACCTAGTTGCAAATCTTCCAGTAACTAACTAGTGGTTTGTTGAACTCTACTTCTGAGATGTTCCTACTGCTAAAACGCGGTACCTACCTGAATTAACTAAAAGTTCCAGTAATATAACATGATCGAATGAGAAATTTTCCATAAATTATCATATTATATTTCATGTTAAAATGTTTTCAAATTTTATGGCAAGAACTTATTCCAAATAGTAGTCTGCTATGCAAAAAGGGACTCAGGATTTTAGTTTTTTATGCCGTTTTTATCGATTTTTTACACATTAAATGAAATTTAACTACATTTTTCCAGCATAATTTAGTGCATAAATTGTTCACTTTTCTAGTTTATAGTTCCTTTTTTGCCATTTTCAATAACTTTAAAGCACGTTTGTTGAAATTTGATGAATTTAAGCCGAGACTCCTCACTCTTCTCCTACTCCCTCGCAGTCGGAGTGACACTGCTCTTATTGCTGAATATTGCATTTTCACTCTTACCCATTCGAGAACCTGGGAGAAGGGCCTTGTCCACTTATCAGACAATTTCTCTGCCATCCTCTTCAGGAATACATTAAATTCTCTATGGAGGACTCCCTCGCAAGACGTGACTAGGGGTGAAAATGAGCCCCTCAAGTCTTCAGCGGCCCTGTCATATTTCAAATGCCAAATTCTATCATATGTCATTGACTGTCATTTGTCAAAATCAAATTATATGATTTTGGAGCTCTTTTAATAGCTTCATTTCCTAAGAAAATCCGCTCATATGAAAAGAAAAAAACTAAGGAAGTGTCAGCATTAGATATATTTCTTCCATCTAATATTTGGTGTGGTGGGAAACAATGTGTTTTGGAAGATCGTGCTTCACATTTAAACTTGGTATGTTTACTGATTAGATTTAAACTAAGAGCATCACATAGACACGTTTTGATCATTTCTCCTCAAGCGGTATTGTTTCAAGTACCTATATTTTTTCCAAAACCACAATATTCTACATTCAAACGACCGTTGTCAGTCAATAATTGGCACGCAGTTCTGTTTTTAGCATTAGTTTAATAAACGTTAAAACTATTTTTCAGAGGCCTGACTCCTGCTCAAGCTGAAACAAGTTACTTGAACAAAGTGAAATGGCTGGAGATGTACGGCGTTGACAATCACACTGTCCTGGTAATGTCTTATTGATTAATTATCTACAATGCTGATTCTCTACAATTCTATACAATACTACACTTTTCGAAATCCTAAGTACGGGTGTGATGGTGACTGGGGTTGACAGAGGGAGGCGTCAAAAACATCTTCAATTTTTAGGTAGGTATTTTTTTATATCCTTAGGAAGGGACAAGGTGGGTGAGATCAAGGGAAGGTTACTCCGAAAAGTTTAGTTTAGTTTATTTATTTGTCAAAAACATAATATGTGTGACAATTGTCAATAGGAAATGCAGTCAAACATGATTATAATAAACCTATCCATAGATCAAACATGAAGTTCTTCCTGCAGCCAATAACCGACAGAATGAGTTTGAGGGCCAGCAGACTGAAACACCCGCCCATAGGGCGGCTCGGCCAGGTGACAAAGCGCTGCTGAGTGACATGTAAGTCCTTCCTGCTGTATGCTGGAAGGTTTAATTGGGAAGGAACAGATGGACTGATGAGTGAGCTTCTGAACATGTTAGAGGGGGTCCCAAAGGATAAGGATCTTCTGAAGCATTGCGAAGTGGGTCTATACCTTGGGTTATGCCTTTGAGGTTTGAATATAAACAACATGGAGAGCTATTGGCCGTACACCGACCAGCTGATGTTTTGATGTTCCAGTAATAGGTACCTAGTAGTGTTGGGAGGAGTCGTTCACTAAAAGGACTGAGACTGGATTCGCTCACTCCTGGAAAGGAGCCACTCCTTCAGATTCGCTCATTCCTTCGCTCCCCTCTACTATTATTTCGAGTCTATGTTGAGAAGACTGAGAGTCTCACTAAGAAGCCTATTTTCCCAAAAAGAGCGAAGGAGCGAAACGTGAAGAGTTTTCAGAGAGGGGAGCTGGGACTGGGACATGTGGAGTTACGGGAGGAGGTGTGGACGGTTGTCTCTGACAGCGTGTCGTTGCGAGCTACAAAGTCTTAATTGCCATGGATGCTAGATAGAATCTATCTGAGCTCTATGCAACTAGAATACCAATGAAGATACAGAGCATTTCTTGGCAAAATGCCCAATTTCGGACACTGTAAGAAGATTTTGGGGTGAATTGTTTGTTTTTGGTGAATAAAACAAGTAGAGTGGAGCTGATTCGGATACCAAACGAGCGAGATTGAAACATTTGATTTATAAGAATATGCTAAAACAGCAAGGATAGATATATCGATGTTTCCTAGTCAACAAGTTCAACTATAACTAACAAGGCCAGAATTAGGCGAGTGAAGATCATTGAAAACATACGATATAGTAATCAGCAGAAATAAAGATAGATAATGAAGACTAGAATGTGGAGTAATATGACTATTTATAATAAAAAATATAATAGTCAATATTGCAAGTGTGCAATAATGTGTTACGGATTGTACTACGTCATTGCATCATGTTCTGTTACATTTGAAACTAATAGAAAATTTGTAAAACCTAGGGATGAAAGATACCGGCGAAGGATCGATAGGATTACTGGTATCAGTATCAGTAGAGTATCAATACCAAGCAAGTATCGAATAAGAAGTATCAAATAAAAAACAATGCAAATTATTACACAAAGGTTTATTATTCCAGTATTAGATAGCCCTTCTGTGCAGATCACTGTTCTGCAATTATTAACTAAACCCCGTTTGTAACAACACACTAAACAATGAACTAACATAAATTCACTTTCATGGAGGTTTATTAATGTGCTTTTCGCCAAAAAGGGTGCTACGTCACTTCACCACTTTTTTCATCATACACTGGAATTGATTTATTGCAATATTTATGTTTTATTGAATCTGCTGTTCCATTTCGTCACTTTTGACATTTCATGTCTTTGCTATGGCACACAACCAAATTTTCGTTATGTTACGTTACGTAACGAAATATGCTCAATGATTATTATGATTCGTAGAAGTGAGGTAGGAAGGTACCTATATGATTATAGCTGAAATTTGGCTATATGGTTATTATGATTTGGCTGGTAGACTCCTTAGGACGTGAACAATAAGGTGCAGAGGGTTTTGATCAACTGAGTGGCTCCTGAAGCTAACTTCTTTCCTATCAACCCTAGGAAGCTGAAATTTGGCTGGTAGCCTCCTTAGGACATGAACAATAAGGTGTACAGGGTCTTGATCAGCAGAGTGGCTCCTGAAGCTAACTTCTTCCCTATCAACCGTAGGAAGCTGAAATTTGGCTGGTAGCCTCCTTAGGACGTGAACAATAAGGCGCAGAGGGTTTTGATCAACTGAGTGGCTCCTGAAGCTAACTTCTTTCCTATCAACCCTAGGAAGCTGAAATTTGGCTGGTAGCCTCTTTAGAACGTGAACAATAAGTTGTACAGGGTCTTGATCAGCAGAGTGGCTCCTGAAGCTAACTTCTTCCCTATCAACCGTAGGAAGCTGAAATTTGGCTGGTAGCCTCCTTAGGACATGAACAATAAGGTGTACAGGGTCTTGATCAGCAGAGTGGCTCCTGAAGCTAACTTCTTCCCTATCAACCGTAGGAAGCTGAAATTTGGCTGGTAGCCTCTTTAGGACGTGAACAATAAGTTGTACAGAGTCTTGATCAGCAGAGTGGCTCCTGAAGCTAACTTCTTCCCTATCAACCGTAGGAAGCTGAAATTTGGCTGGTAGCCTCCTTAGGACATGAACAATAAGGTGTACAGGGTCTTGATCAGCAGAGTGGCTCCTGAAGCTAACTTCTTCCCTATCAACCGTAGGAAGCTGAAATTTGGCTGGTAGCCTCCTTAGGACGTGAACAATAAGTTGTACAGGGTCTTGATCAGCTGAGTGGCTACTGAAGCTAACTTCTTTCCTATCAACCGTAGGAAGCTGAAATTTGTCTCGTTAGGACATGAACAACAACGCTACTGGAGTAGGTGATGTAGTCTGGCTCGAATACGCAGAAGAAAATGTCCCAATGTGTTGCAGACTCGTATGCAAGCATTTATGATTCTTAGAAGTGAGGTAGTTAGGTACCTATATGATTATAGCTCCTAAACTTTTCCATTTAGGTTTGTAAACAAATCCATGCCAACCTTACATGGATACCTAGTAGTTGTATTGATACTATATTCAATCGAAGTAAAAAGTTAGGTTTATAACTAAGAGTTGCAGTTATAATTTGTAGTCATACATTATGAATTCAACTAAACGTAAATCGCGTTTTGACGACGAAGAAAGCAACGAAAAACGGTTAAAGCGGGGTTCAACAGTGAAATCAACCGCCGAACGGCAACGCGAATATCGTGCTCGTAAAGCTGCAAATCCTTCTCCGATTCTTTTTTGGTTATCTTTTTCGTAGCCATTGTGGAACACCGAAATCTTGAAGTATATGGAAGTATTCACTCATGCATCCAAATTTGAAAACAGTTGAGTGTTACCTAGGTAATCAATGCTACCCAAGCATCAAAATATGAAAATAGTTGATTGTTGTCTACGCAATCAATGGTTAGTGGGGTTAATGTACTGTCATGTAGAACATATAACATACCGTTCTTTTACTACCCACGACGATATATGTATGGATATAAATAAAAATATGAGTTTAATTTTTGTTTTCTTTATATTGAAAAAAATGTAATTCACAGAGGAAGACAAGATTGCTAGAAGATGGAAGGGAAGAAGGAGGGAGGGGAAAGACATGAAATGTCCTAATGCGTTGCAGACTTGTATGCAAGCGTTTTCACAGGAATTCGTTTGTGCAATGTGCCAGGGCAAAGACATGAAAATGTCAAAAACTAGAAAATGCTGGAATAAGAGGAAACTGCAACAAATGGTTTGAGAGTTACCTAACATCTAGATCTCAGATCGTTAGAATAAGTGATGTCTATGGAGATGAGGAACCAGTAAAAGTAGGAGTTTTTGTGCGGTGACATTTTACACGCTTTAATTTCTTTAGGAATAACGTAGTTGCACAGTTTTGACAGATCCCGCCATTTCTAATCTGTTGTATCGTTGCAACTAATGCGGAGGAACTGCATTAGTCGCATTCGCCTCTGTCTACGTTGTCGACGCTTGCGCCTCTCAGTACTCTATAGATTCAAAAATCTCTATTGGTTCTTTCCTATGTTTTATTTTAGCAGTTTGTACTTAATTGCCTATTAATATTTGTTTTTCAGGGCAAAGATGGTTGCGAATATTCTCTGGGGTTGACGCCCACTGGTATCCTCGTATTTGAAGGCCCTCAAAAAATAGGACTTTTCTTTTGGTAAGTCGACATTTAAATTTGTGTGATTGTGGTATAAATATTAGCTAAATAATATTACGCATTCATATTCTATACTAAGATTACGTCTAATACTCAAGCTATTCATTTTCTATAGGCCGAAAATTGGGAAATTGGATTTCAAGAAGAAGAAGTTAACTTTGGTAGTTGTTGAAGATGATGACATGGGACGAGAACAGGAGCACACGTTTGTCTTTAGGTAATTCAATTTGAGAATATTTGTTACACAGGGTATGGATCCTGTACTAAGAACTTGGGTTGGTACGACACACAGTACTTAAGCTTTTAAGTTGTCAACATTTTGTCGGTATTATTCCAACTTTCCACATACATTTATTGTATTATTTACTACTTACAATGAAGAACAAGTCGGAATTCTGAAAATCTATAACTTCAGGAAATCGTTGTTGATTTGCACGGTATCGATTCACTGAATTTTAGTAGCAAGACAAGGATAATAATTGTGGTATATCTTTTTCTCCTCAATTCACTCCATTTTCTTATTCCCATTTCATACTTATCACAAATAACACCTCGAACTCTCCAACTTTATTTGTCATATTTTGATTACATTCTTCTAGTCATGCAATCTTTTAAATTTTCTTCTTTCAGTTGAGATAAACTCTGCAATTCAATAGCATATCATAAATAACGAAAATAGTTATTGTTTGTTACTGGGATGAACTAACCATCGAATTACAGTGTTAATAATTCTTTATTTCGTCGAAATTTACAGTGTTTTAATTAACTTGTATATCAAAAGTTTCAGCTCAGACCCTTTAGTATTGCTGTACTGTTGCGACCCAAAAATTATAGACAACGTTTCTTTATTTGGACAGCTCAAGTTATTACAAGACTTTACAAAAAGGCCTTTCTGTCCTTAAATTGAATTTTTATTGATCTCCAACCTTTCTCCCCAGGAACAGGCTTTTCTTCAGAGAGATGAAAATTAAATTCAAAATATCAAGTTTAAAATATATTATATTATTTTGTTTTGTGATAAAAATCGAATTTTTCACAATAAAAAATCAATCAAAAGATCAATAAAATAAAATCAATTTAAGGACAGAACGGCCTTTCTTCTAAATCTTGCAAAAATTGTTGACACCTCTGAGTAGAAAATCATGCCTTTTCCTGAGAAAAGCCCTGAAAAAATACAGTCTTCTACACCACTCGACTACCTGGCCCAATTAATTAACCTCTTCCACTGTGGGAGTTATCCTGAATGTAATATTTCCCTGGAGTCAAATAGCAGCCGTCCTCTGGTGAATTGGGGTTGGAAGAATGATGAGGTGAAACTGTGTGCTGTAGGCTGAGCAGTTGATGTCTGGAAGAAGACTCAGTTGAGTAAACACTTTCAATATGTGTTTTGACTTAGTGAATGAGGAAATGAAAGGGAATGTGATGTTTACAGCCTAGCTTGAGAGGAATTGTGTATTGAAGTGACTACGCCAAAAATGTCAAACTTGTGCCTTTTCCTGAGATAAGTCCAGAAAAATACTGCCTTCTACACCACTCGGCTATCAAGGCCAATCAATCAAACCTCTTTGATTGCAGAGTTTCCCTGCTCATACAATTTCCCTGGAGTGAGATATTAGCCATCCTCATTGAATTGGAATTAGAATGGCAGGATGAAACTGCGGGTCGTGGACTCAGCAGCTGGTCTTTGGAAGAACTCTCATTCAAGCAAAGTCATTGTCACGGTGTTTCTTGACCCAGTGAGTGAGAAAGTGAAGATGCTTTGTCAGGGATTGCGATGTTTACAGTCTGGCTTGATAGGCATTATGTATTGAAGTTTGAGTTCTAATGACTGCGCCAAATTTTGGACAAAGATTTATAGATACCTCGGTAGATTTTGAACTCAAGCCTTTTCCTGAGAGAAGTCCAAAAAAAATTCTGCCTCCTACACCACTCGGCTGCCAAGACCAAAAACCCTGTTTTGGCAAATTTGTTTTATAAAATGACATTGAACTTCTGAACTGTTAGATGCTGCTCGATACAAACCTCGAAAAGTATTTGCCCTTAATTGAATGAGCTCTGTAAAATCCAGAGAACTCTGTAAAATCCAGGTGTTTTCGAGGTGAAATCCAAGGGGGGATGGGTGGAGAGGACCCGCCCAAAATTAGCCTCGTTTTAATTTTTTTTCAAGTCCCTTATTTTATGAGATTATATATTTATTAGGGTCAAATTGCTTCTTTATGCTCTTCAATCTTCGGCGCCTATGAAAATTCCTGTAGGATGTAGATGGAGGTTTAGGAACTGTCAACTTGTTACTAATACCACCTACCGAAGTCTTTATATAAAAAGAGGATATCGGGATAGATATATAGATAGATATCGGGAGGAGTCTTTATCGAGGATAAGGGTTGCAGGAGATCCCAATAGTAAACAACTCTAAACACATCAAAAAGACTCTTCTCAGGTATGAATTCTGTGAGAACAAAAAAATACATCTACTGATATCATTATAGAAATCATGTTACCGTTTGGCCTTTATGCCATTTTAATTAGGTATTAGCCATAAGTTCAATACGATTGATGGGTGTAATTAGTAGGTTACCTATAATCATGGGATCCATTCACAATTTAACTGTATTGTTATTATGATATTTTCTTGGAAGGTGGCACTTGCAAGAAAGCCTTGGAACTCGCTGAAGACTTAAGTAATACATATTTTCAGATTATGATTGTGATCTGCTGCATGCTTGTTGTTTGCCCCACTGAGGCTCTAGATGAATATTTGAAAAATATCAAGCTGGTATTAATGCATCTTCTGGTAGACGTTGCAGACATTTTCCCTTGTAGTGGTACCTACTAACGTACTAAAATATGGTATTCAATAGAAAAATCAACCCCATTCTCAATGTCAAGAATATGTTACACCACTCCATCAATATTTAAGCATGGGGAAAAACACGGTAAACCACATTCCTGAGACACAAAATCGTTTGAAACAACAAGAGTACTTAACAGTGTATGTCAAGCATGGTCCTTGTAGTTACTCTCAAGTTTTGATGTTGATCATTTTTCTCTATTTCATCCTCTTTAAATAAATCAGTTTTAAGTGTAGAATAAGGATTGCAAAAATAGTATAGCACTATTCAATTTAGAGAGGTTTCTGATTTAGCCATTGCGAAAGGGCGTTAGAATTGGTGTGGTCAGGCCTATGAAGTCTTGTTCTCATTCGTGGAATGTGTGAAGCTCTAACATAATAAGGAATACATTCTGCCTCCTCAATGGCTGTCAACCTGCTTTTTATGTTATTTTATTTATTAATTTATTATTTTCATTTATTTATTAATGGCTTTCTCCCATGTCACCATGGAAGTAGATTTTCTTGGTTAAAAACCGCTGTTTATTAAGCATTTTGCATTCAATTAATTTTTCTCATGCGGCAAGGAATTGTAACTGGCTTCGAATGTAGTGTAAATAAATTCTGATCCTAAATATTGGACGAGTTGAAAAAAAAAAAAAAAATAATATATATAATAATAATAAATAAATATGCTGTAGCTCATTTACGGTCATTAATGTTTGAAATGATCGTAATCAGTGCGAAATTTACTGAGACGAAATTTGAAATTTGTGGATCAAAAATGTTTTACGGATAGTGTGAAAATTATAAGAAAGTGTAAACTAGAAATAAAAGCCATACCAGTCAATTTAAACAGACAAACATTCAAAGTTCATTAAATGAATTTCGTCATTAACTAATTTTTTCTCAGTACGTTTGAGAGTAGAGATAGACGGATCCTTTTGGAGATTCCTTCACTTTAAGTTAGTAAATGACAGTTGAAGTTGAAAAAAAAGTGACAAATATTTAATGACGCCCAGAAACTTCGCGTATTTGGAAAAAGCAATCCGTGGTTGTAAAACTGATATGCTGAAAAAAAAAGAAAAAATGGAATGGGGGCTGAAAAAAGGTACACGAAATCACCTCTATTTAGAGTTGCCAAGGGTCGGTCCTTAATGATCAGTATTGTCTTAATTTTTGTTTCAAAAACGATTCGTAACTGATTTCACATTGTAGATAGTTGTTTCAAGAATTTATTTGAGACGATTTAATTTATCCATTTACTAGTATTGGGAGTGGCTCCCTGCAGCAAGAGCGAGGCACAACTAACGCTTTTTGTAGCAAATTCGTGAACTATTTATGCGTTCAACATTTACCTACACCTTCACTACTTGCGGGCATCCAGACCTCCAAACTATACATATTATTCTGATATATTTGTCCAACTAATCTATATTTTATTGAAAGGATTGATTTAGTATATATATATATATATATATATATATATATATATATATATATTTTTTTTTTTTTTGAGAGAGAGAGAGAGAGAGAGAGAGAGGCTAGCTTTTGAGCATCTAGACGAACACTCTACATCATTCTGATCTATTTGGCCAACTGGTTGCTAAGTAACTGATTGTCAATGTCAGTGATAATTCAAGACTTAGCGATAATTGTGCCTTGCTCCTTACTGCGGCGAAACTCCTACTAGCATTCTCGTTTGCTTGTTGTTGATGAACCGTTAAACCTTTGCTAACTCCAATTGGTTGGGTTTGGATTGTTCTATATGGAGTTAAGTACTCAATTCTATTCTATGTAAACATATCCAAAAATGAGGACGCTTTCCCATTCTCGTAAAGTATTATCTATTGATATAAAAAATTGATATTGCCACAGGTTACACAATGAAAAAGCTTGCAAGCATCTTTGGAAATGTGCCGTCGAACATCATGCCTTCTTCAGACTTAGAGCTCCTGTCAAAGGACCCTCAGCTCGCCAAAATTTCTTCAGGATGGGCTCTCGATTCAGATACAGGTATTTGCATGATTACTTCCGTTATACACCCTTATCTGTTCTTCTTCTGTCTGTCCTTCTGTTCGTGCTAACTCACTAACTTTGTGTTCAGTGGTAAAACGGAGTTCCAAACCACTCAGATGAACCGTGCCAGAAGAAGCGTGCAGTTTGAGAGGAAACCCAGCCAGAGATACGCTCGAAGACAATCCCACCTTCTTAGAGAGAAAAATCGGGATGTGAGGTAAAGATGTGATCAGTTTTCATTGCTGTCATTTATCACGTATATCTTAGCCGTTCTGGTAGCTATCAAATGGAATTTCCTCGTTTGACTCTACTTGATTATGTACTGAGATGCAAATAAAAGTGGTTTGGGGTAGTGCACTAATTGTTGTTTGTTTTCAAATGTGTTGTAAGGTTTTCTGTTGCAAGTGATCGTTGCATTTCAAGCTGGAAGAAATATGTGTATATTTGTGGAGGTTTTTTATTTGTTGACTACATTCAGTGATGAATTTTAAGGAAGATACACACGTACGTTGAATTCCAGTGAAATTGTTAGCATTCCTACTAGCGATGAACTGTCTATATATTCATTAAAAGTTCCATTGGCCGTGTTGCTTGTTTGCTCAATCTAAAATCTCATTCTGTACATACTCTAAGGATTTCTGGAAGCTATTCCTTCCCTCCTGTCATTAGTCACTAGAGTTGTTTCTATTTCTCTTAAATTTAACATCCTTGCGATTTAAAACAGTAGTCGGGTGGGTGAATTTATTGAAACTCTCTCTCATTGTTGATTCGTCACTTGATGGTGTGTTTTTCTCATTCAGAGCGGAGCATAGCAGGACCACGACACAAGCTGAATTAGAACCAACTGCAACACCAAGCCCAGCAAGCAGTGTTGTATCTGCAGGTGAGTTTCATTAAATATTCAAAAGCTAGGGCTTCAGTAGTCCTTGTTAGTAACTCTCTCTTTTCCCTTCTACTCCATAGTGTGAGCTAATGGAAGGAATTCCAATGGACCCATTACTGTCACATGTTGGCAATCTTTCCAATGGAATTAGGTCCTAGAATTGCAGTTTATCTCTAAATTATGAACAGACTGATCCAAGTTGTGACCTGGGGCCTATTTCATAAAACAACTAGTTACAAGTGTAAAAGTTAACAAGTACAGGTACTTGTAATGCACGGTTAACTAGAACAAGTGTTTCACCAAAACAAAGAGTACAAGTGTAGCAGAAAAGAAAAATGGCGTGTGGGGACAAACGAAATGAACAACGTCAAGCGGGATGCCGAAATTGAAGTTTTGTCAGCGAATCATAATTTAAAAACGGTGTTAAGTACACGATACGATGTTTATCGTACATGACAAGGTGTAATGATTGGAAGACAGGCAAATTATAAACTGAAAATTGGAGAAAGTGTGTATATGATTTCAACTTATTTTGATGGCTAGCATAATCGGATTTTTCTCCTTCATTCAGGGGAGATGATTAATCAGTTCATCAAGTCTTAATGCTGCTAGGTTAGGAATGTCATCTGTAAAATTGCACAGAGTCACGCACCATTTGAATATTTCAAGGATCTCGGAAGACATCCTAAATCTCTCGTTAAACCCAAAAATACCCTCGAAATGAGCGTTTATTTGTAGCCGAACAAATCTTTGGCGTCTTCTACGCTGAATGCTTCTTTCTTGTCTGTATTCTTCAGCAGAAGATGATTCCCACATATTGAACACCGAAAAATTGTCAACTCACAGTGCTGGAAAATAACAAGTTTACAGGTGAACGGACGTAGGTTAAAAATCGGCCATTTTTTACAACTGTAAAACAGTGACTTGTTCAAAATGATGGGGAAAAACTTGTAACTTGTCCAAATTCGTCTGTAAACTTGTTAATTTTCACAGTGCATTACAAGTCTACCTTGTACCTGTATGAAACTCTTGCACACTCATTTTTCACAACTTTTACATAAAATCGGCTTGTAACTTGTCACTTATTGCTTTATGAAATAGGCCCCAGGAATGATCGGGTTCACCAGGTTCTCAGGGTTTTCGATTGTGTAGGCTTGAAGCCCTTATCATGTTTTGGGAAAAGTTATGATTATTCTAGCATCAGCTTCCTCGCAAAAATTGATAACTAAAGAATGATCTGCTGTTGGTTACCTAGTGTGTTTGGCTAATGCGAAACCCCAGAGCGACATTAAATTTATTTTTAGAAATATAACTAACATTTAATGCAGCAATGCTCTAGGACGGTAGAAAACCCCCTAAAATATTCTGGTAAGGTAAGAAAACATGGCACCGAAAGGCATGCCCCCCCCCCCCCTCCCCCATCAGATTCACTTCCTGTGGTCCGACACATCCCTTTGTCAACATGGAAGACAAAAAGTTCCCTGTTCCAAGGGGTGGGCGCTAGTTAAGTACTAACCATACCATATATTTTGGATTTGTGAGCCGGCTTTTGTGTTGACTTTTCCATTTGATCATATTTCGTACAGTCCACTTAATCTGAAGTGTTTTATTTATTACTCCAGTGACTGAATATACCGTTCACATGGTGAATTTCGATGTAGCCTTAACAAGTACCCTTCCAGTACCACATCTATTTCTAGTCTAAAAGTTTAACCACGTAGATAAAGTTGTTTATTTAATACTTTTTCCATTATGAAAGAATACATTCCAAGTTAGTATAGGTAAGAATTCTATGACTCGGGCTTCAATGACGATTTGAAGAGTAGTGTAGTCAGGTTAGTGTGACTTTTGATTCCATTCAATAGTACAGCGATCCCCTATTCGTACAATAGGACTCACTGTATAGCTTATGTTTTGATTGCGCTATAAAAACTTCTTACGTAAATCAACTCAGCTGAATGGCCTAGATGGAATATTGCAAAAACTCCCTAATGTGTCCTACCTAGTTTAGAGGAATTGAACACTGACGAGAGCAGCCCAGTCCCAACTCTAGTAATTTTATTTCATGGAACTTGAGAGGCTTCCATAATAGACTGTCGATATTAGGTAACTATAGACTATCGCCCATCCCGACGTTTCTATGTCTAAGTCATGAATCATACGGTTGAGGAGTGGTTGTAGTCTCAGTTATCTTCACCTGCAAACATTTTCTTGCCCTACTATAGTGGATGTGCAGCTTTAAGGGTTTTACGGTTTTACTTTGAGGTTGTTCGTTAGTCAGTTTTTTTGTAGCCATACTGATAGGGGAAAGATTTAGATTAATAAATTACAATCCAGTTTCTGGGCTTCCTTTTTCGTTACTACGTTCAAAGTAGTTATTATAATATGTTTAGATATATATCACTATTGAAATAAATCTAGATTTGTTGAGCAATATTTTCGTAGTATAATGCCCTCGAATTAATGGGTTTTGGGGTATTAGGGAGGTACTATGGATATGCTTGTGGTAAGTAAGTTTTTTTTTAAATTAATAGTTACATTTGAAAACCTATAATTGCATCTTACTTGGCTCCCAGTCGACAATCTTATCAATTAAATCGAAAAATTCAAGTTTTGTAATACAAATGACATGTTTGGCTTTCTTTTTTCCCTTTCCTAACCTAACCTAAGAGCTCTCTTCCGATTGGTACACTACACTGGTATTGGTATTGGTACTGTACACCGTAAGTCAGCTGATCTGAAAACAGACGTATCATCCTGGTTGATCACCATCTCTCCCTTCTGTTACATTCCAGAACATAGGTACCCATTGTAAAACATTGTAGATATGCCTTACAAGAGATTCAATATCCATTTCAATATTTATCTACCTTTTTTTGTGTGGTAAAAGATTCTAAGTTCTTGTCATTCCTTGAAAATTCATTTCTTGTGAAATTTGAAAGTTTTAGAGTATCTAGAGATGATAACTGGAGTATAATGAAAAGACCCAAACAGAAGTTCATTTTTGACTAGAAAATTATTTTATGTTAGGTACTCCTTTCTTTAATTTTATTCCTAAAGTGAATTTTGAAATTTGCTATGTAACAAACAACTATGTCCCAAATAGAGTGTAACCGATTATTTTCTCGCTCTACTGGGAATCCCTCCCTTCCCACGTAAATGGCATACCACAAATTCGTCAAAGCCTTTGCCGGAATTTTCCAATTTGCCAAGCTTTGATTATTTTACATCATCTATGCACTAAATTTTGAATAATTATAAAAAATAAAACTTCTTACTTTAGAAGAGTTTCGTTGGATTTAGAATTACAGGTTAAAGCCTACCTCCCTTTAGACTTCCATTTTAATTTAGGTTTACGTACATGCACGGGCCTTTATATCTTTGTGACTTGTGTAATTTGTAGATATTCCCTTAAATAAAAAAATGAAAGCTGTAAATAGCAATCCATTCCAGCAAGATGTTGAAATAATTATTTAATCGCATAATTAGTGAGATGTGATACCTGCTCCGAATCCTGGGCAAACGTCTTCCATGAACTTCCTTCGTATAATTGATACTATTCCATCCTAAACGAATATGGTTCCTTTAAGCAGCCTTTTCATAATTGTTAACTTTTACTTAAATTTTTACGTCCATCCAGGACCGGTGCCCGAAGAAAGATTGGACGTCCTTCTCAAGAGCCTGGCGAAGGATAATCCAGGAAACTCTTTGGAAGACAAAAACGATTCTAGTTCTATCATCAGCAGCAAAACTGACACAGGTAAAGAAAAGAAGTGGGGAACATTCAATTATCATGGACTGTCTACTGGGGTAGTGTTATATGTTTTATGTATGAATAAGTATTTGTTTTCATTTTTTCTAGACTGGAAAGAGGTTTAGTAAAAAATTGCTCGAATGCATGGTATTCTTGTGGTTTACATTTAGAATAATACAGTTACGAGGTTATAGATTTTCTAGAATGATAAACTTTCCCTATTGATGTGTAGGGGGCATTTTTTGGCCGGTAGCCACCTAATTTTTTTTTTTTTTTGGATTCTTTAGATTCATTGTAGTCTCTCGCTAGTTACTTTGTAAATAAACTAGTTACTTATTTACTCATCAAAAGTGGTTTAGTAATATATTCTTGATTAGGAGCAATACTTAAGTTTTATTGAGTGAAATTGAACCCATTTCTTCGTCCTTTTTAATTGTAAACAGGTCTGTTAAACTCATCAAACATGAGCACCTTCTTAGAAATATTGCTCAGCTTAGAGATATCAGTACTAAATTGCCTTCATTACCAATTATTATCAAATGATTGCAGAAATGGGATAAACTTCGATGCATGTCTTCACGAATCTTATTATTATCAAAGTAGCAATCAGATTTGAAGAAGTGTAGTGTGAATGTATGTTTAGCCATTTCTAAAACGACGTATGGTGTCATGATATTTGAAAGGTGTGAACTCCGTTCTCTCACAAAGTTTCCAATCGAAGAATTTTAGTCATTTTCATCATGATAATATCTTGCGATTCTGAATTTTATATAAACCTAAATTATTACCTGTAAGTGGAATAACACTTTTCACCCTAAACACTTTCATCCTATTGTTGAGAGATATAAATTAGAATTTCACAGATAACGGTGTTTGCTTGTAATTAATTAAGGGATCACTGTGCTAAATATGTTCTTATTTGTGCTAAGTGTACACAATGCAAGTAAAGCTCACGCAATACATAAAGCCGTTTTCAGCATTTTCCCAATTTGAAAGGCAGGAAAAGCAACAAAAGAGGAATAAGAATGCTTAGAGTGCATAAGAAGAACAAATCAAACATCTGTAAACTGTAATATGTAGTAAACCAACTATGCTAGCCAAAAATTATGAATGTTTTCCAGAATTTGAACTCACCTTTTAGCTCGGAGCTTTTGGGAATGGTCGCCATCTAAACCACTCGCTTACTCAGGATAATTAATCAAACTTCGTTAAAGTGTGATATAGAAGTTCCCCTATATGTAATACCGTATTGTCGATTATAGTTTCACTAATATTGATACTTGAAATCCCTTACAACGAAATTTCTCAGGAAAAGTTAACCTCATGTAAAGGGCTCCATTTTCTTTCATCAATGGCAGTAGGAATGACGAAGTTGACCTTGATAAAATATTCATCCACTTTGAAGGACGGGGCGGAGGTTGCTGCTTTATCATTGGCTCTGCATTAAGATATGAGTACCTAAAAAATCAAACTCTAACATTTGGTGTTTTCCTTGCGGATAGTGTACCCCTACAACAACTACTATCACGGGTGGGACGGTTTTTATAGCTACGTGTGAGTAATACATTTTCACGTTACCCTGCCAAAAGCCATTTCCCGTAGTGCCTTTTGAAATTCAAAAAAATACCACATAACCCTACCGATATTCCTCTTTGTTGCATAGTGCACTTGTATTTCTTTCCCACCTACAATCTCTTGATTCTCTTTTTGTGAAGATTATTTTTGTTGAATGAAGGGTTCCTCTAAAGTTTGAATGACGCTTTGTCTCTTTACTAATTGCAGACACCGTAGTTTCTGTAGAAAGTACTGGTGTTCCCAATAACAAGACTGTCGTTCCGTGCGCTGTACCCCGGCCTATACCTCCTCACCAGCTCAAGTGCAATATCCTTAAAGGTAACTAGACATCCCTTCAATTTTGATCGTCTCCTTTCATATTTTGTGCTTGTCCATTTCCTTCTCCAAAGTTGGCATTTCTTCTCAAATAAATGTTATGCTTCATTTCATTGTTACAACCCAATAATTGAACTAAGTTCATTCTCACCCTTTGCTTCAAAATCCGTATGTATTTCCAAAAACTCAGCTTTTCACTAATTAGCCCATTAACCCATCCTTGTTTCAACATGTTTTTTGTTCGCTCTTCAATGTTATATGTTTTATTATCTGTGGCTTCTATAATTTTCGTCTTGTTGCTTACTTCAACCTAACACTCAATCGAACATTCAATTCACACTCTCTAATGGATACTATTGCTCCGAATTTTCTCTACTGGTACTGCCTTATGATCCTCATATCAAGATTGAAGTTTGTGTGTTTACTACATGGAATAATCACGCTTTATTCCAGATCCGTCGACTGAGCAATCCTATACTGTTACCTGCATCTCACTTTTTTTCTTGTTTCTAACTGGGTATGAAAAAAAAAAAAAAAAAATTAATACACCGTCAACCACCTAATACACCTACCTTGTATTAGCTACAACTGCGGCGTAAAGAGCAATAGTTGATCGTTTTGTGCAAGTTATTTTGAAAATCCTTGTTTTCTGTGGGGGTATTTATAAGAAGTTGAAAAAGAATTTACGAAGTGTGAGTTGTTTATATGGGTCATAGCGATCTCAAGTTTATCAGGTAGATACTTTTTTCAGAAGACAGAAACTTCACTGAGTACCTTTACACAACGTCCTTGAAGATTCACCCACATCCATAAATGGTGTGTTTTTGACGTAAACATCCTGATTTATAATGAAAGGACGTAGAAAAGAACCTTTCTTGACATTAATTATTATAAAATGTAGTACATTTTAGTGTGATGGGTGAAGTAGTAGTTCCTCTTGGTGGGGTGATTTTTATATGATGCCTGTGACAACACCAGATGTTTTCGTTACATTCAAGGAAAAGTACCGCAGTCGATGAGGTTTGATTTCATTGGTCGCATAGTTCAACCAGTTGGAGCGTTGTTTCTAGTGAGACTTCCTTTCAACGAAATTAAGTTTGTGAAGGTGGGTTCACATCCATGCGTAAATGCGTAAATGCGGCTATGCGTTTGAGTAGTGGAGGGCGTTGGAAGTAGTAGAGGGGAGTGCGTAAATGCGTCAGGCCGTTCACAACCATCCGGTTGTGTTATCATTGCGTTATCATTGTTGTTGTCTTCTATTACCATTGCCTTTTTCCAAAGAGACATATTTCCTCCCGAATTTTCTTCAAACTATCACACATTTCTTGGACATTACAGCTCCATAAACAATGTTGAATAATAAACTCATAAAAAAATTACGAGGGCGTATAGAAGAAATTGTTATGTATGTACATTAAAACTGCAAAGGCGACGTCGTTTTGAAATGAGACTGTTGGGTAATTATTCGGTCCTTCCATCAACTACAACTAGGTACTTTTCCCAAGATAACATTATGGGTATTTCTACCCGAAAAAATATGTAGGTTGGCGCATTTCAAATCATTTAAATGCATTGACGTAGTTAATTTGTCCATTTCGTAAGGACAAGTTGGCCATCTCTTCTCAAATACCTATTTGAGGTATATCTCAAATTGCTAATCTATAATAAAAAAATGTCTCAAAACACAAATGGAATAGGATCATCAGGAAGGTAGGTTGTTGGTGAGATCGCAAAATCGGTACCTACACCTAAGTATATTTAACCCAACTCGGCCTCATCTGCATAAAACCGTGTTTAATTTGAGTGTTTTATTAATAATTTATTATTGTTATTATTATACGCAAGCTCTTCATCTTTATCAAATACAATCAAAACTTTATCGAAAGAAACCAACAAAGAGAAACGAAGGTTCGCTACCTTCTTATCTTATCTTTCTTTATCAAACAAAAGAAAACTGCGCAATGGGCAACTGCGCACATGCGTAAATGCGTCTATCCGTTAAAATATCTAATTTTTCAGATGTGTACAGTCCGTTTCAAGAGTGCATGTCCGGCAAGATTCACCCCACTCTTCCGACTGCCGCTAGCCAATCAGAAGGCCGAACGCATGATCGGATAGGCGCATTTACGCATTTACGCATGGATGTGAACCCACCTTGAGTTCGAACTCTGTCGTGGGTATCAAATATTTTTGGGACGTTACATTTGGCGCATGTCGATAGAACCTAGACTTTAATAAGAAATAATTAATCCCTCTCGAGCTATACCTGTTCCCTGACAGAGCATATTTCACTTTCTCACTCACTTGAGCCCAGACACTGTGACAATGACTGCAACTTCTTCCATCAATCATCTGCTGACCCAGCGGTCTGCAGTTTTACTTTGTGATTCAATAGGCCCCAAATTAGCCGAGGCTACTGGTATTTAAATCCGGGGAAATGTTACGTTCAAGGAAGGGGTTTGAAGGAAGGTTTGATCACAGCGGTTTGAAGGAAGGTTTGATTACATTGGCCCCATAGCTCAACCCATTGGATTGCTATTAGAGAGATATTTCTCCTAAAGAAAGCAAAAACATGAGTTCGATCTCCGTCAAGGTATCAAATTTTTTTGGGCCGTTACATTTTGATGGTCACATATTTTCGCCTTACTACCTTGCTGGCAAATGGTTCTTATTCAATGTATGAGGCGAATATGCCTGTAACATTAAAGTTTTAAATGGAAGTATTTTTGTAATTATTTTTGTATTCCACATTTTTTGAAAATCCTCCTCACGAAAATGGTAACAATGCTTCAACTAGGTAGGTACTTAAGATTCAACAAATTACAACTAATTTTTCAGATTCAAACTAAGAGTAGACTAATAATAGCAAACTATGATGGTTAAGCACCAGACTATTATTGATTTTTTATCAGATCTGTATTTGTATTTTCAAACTAGTGAACAAATCTCAATTCATTAGACTTGAAGATACAGAATGCCGTCATTGATTAGCTGAGGGATGCGTTCGTGACTTAGCAAGTATTTCCTCCCTAATGACAGCCTTTTTCGTATCCCATTTTTCACTCTCATCTCATTTCAACAACATAATCGTACATTGAAATTTATTAAGACCTTACCATGCGTCTATCTTATTATGTAACCTCATTTCAGCTAAGTAATTCACATGATAAAACTAACCTACCCCATTTTGGATTCAACTTCCTCTGATGCTATTTACATAGAATTTTCATTTTGGTGCGAAATTTTCCACTGAGAAGTAAGATATAATATTTTCTTAATAAGGAAAAAGGTCTTGGATGTCATGTATGGCCCCGTATGCTTAACTAATTTTTTATTTTTAAACGGTTCACATTATGTCTAGAAAAGCAGATTGTTCTAAAGATCATGTTATGCGAGTACAACTGTTAGAACCCGAAGTAATGCAGCTTTCTGTTCTCTTAATGATCTTTTTGCATAGCTTAAATGGTTGAATCTTTGTCAGGTGCCCAAAAACAAGGCTTAGAAATTCAATATTTGCTAGGATAAGTTTACAGAAAAAGTACGTAATGGCTTATAATTATGAAGCTCAACGAATTATTATAAACGTTATAATAGGCATTCCACCTTCTCCTTTAACGTCAGGTTGTGATTTACATGCACTTATTCACAATCTGGCCTGCACATTCTTCCAAAAGCTGCTAAATTTGTTGCTGTGACAACCTCGAATTCTTCCAATGTTTTATACGTGGTAACTGATCGAAAAACACGGAAACTAGAATTTATTGGTTATATAGTAAGGTACTGGTTTGTTTATAAGACGGGAATACACTAAAGTCGCTTGAATGATTGAATTTTACTGTCCAGGCATTATAAAACTAGTATTTTTTCTCTTTTAACTACTCCATAAGTCATCGAGAGTTTTACAAAATAAGCCAACTAATCCGCTTGTGAATTGACATTTGAAAGAGTTGTAATGGTGAAAGATAACCTTTGAACCATGCCTCTTATCAGCAAAGCGGGACAGTTCCACCCCTTATTATTCACTCCACTTTTAAAATTCGTCTATAAATTCAATTTTTGATAATAATTTTGTGAATGAAATAGCCCATTGTTTTATGGGGTACTTACATAAAATTCGTACATTAACCTCTTGGACAGTGGCTGAGGTGTGAAGGGAAGCTGTTGTTTGACACCATAGGTCACTTTGGAAACCGAATACCACCGTTATTTCGCTAAATGAATCGGGATTTTCTGGTTTATTGTTTTCAGTAATGAACCTTAGTAGGTTATTATTTTTTGTTAAAGCGCGTAGAAATTATTGTAAAGAGGGGGTGGGGGGGGGGGGGGGGGTGCCAATTACAGACCCATGTTACCTTCACTGGGCGTTCAGTGATTAAATATCATCAGCTGTGGTTAGTTCAGGATAAGACTAACATCAACCAAAGACTCTACAAACTCTACCAGTCAAATACAACAGTATACAAATAGCAATTTATTCCTCAACTTTCTTCAATTTTTTCAATGGTGCTGAGGAATATGATAAAAAATGTCAGTGTTTAATATTTTTATTGCTAGTCATATTAAAAAGTTGTATTCCAAGGACGTGTAGTCAATCTTATCGACTTTATAAGTTTGTAAATGATTTATTTCAGCTAAAGTAGAGGAAGAGCTGCGTAAGTCCCCATTGCCAACTGTTGTCGAAACTCCTTCCCCGCAAGAACCTCCAACTTCCTTACTTGACATCAGCATTGAGTGAGTACCAATAGTAGTATTTGTATGTTGATGCAATGTGCGAATGCTTGAATGTTAAATGCCTATAAAGCATTATATCAATGTGGAGAAATCATACTTTACATACAGAAGAATGTTAGCTGGTTTGTTCCACCTCAGAACAGAGTTTGCATAGTACGTTCCCCAGCTTGTCAATGTTTGAGCTTTGATAGGTGCTTCATACTCGAAATCCCCCATAAATTTTTAACCTTCCGTTATTTATGTTTCAAATCAAATATGAGCAAGTTAGATTTCTATCTCTTCATATGTTCTTCATTTATTGTATGATGCAAACCAAATACTAAACTGAGAACTGCATTTGTTTTTAAAACCCTACCAAAGTTATTAATTATTATTATCAAATCATTTTCGTGTACTTCAAGCTCAAAGCCTATAAAATATGCATTATGTTTTTCTTTATGTAAAACGCCAGTAATCGAAACTGTTGCTTTTTGAGATGTACAATACAGAAGCAGCCGAATATCCACAACTTTACCGGAACAGTTCGTGATTTCCTAACGATATCTCTAATAAACGGACACAAATAATTTTCAGACATAAAAATCCCTCATTTATGCTAACATGTGCCAAAAATGTTGGCCCCCTCCTTGATAACGCAGTGAATGCTTCTTAAGTGTTCAAAATTACATTTATCTGTTGTTATTTACCAGCTTAAAATTTTCAATTTTTCCCTTTTTTTTTTTGTTTTCACAAAAGAATATTTTGTACTATTAGGTCTGGGTGTATGTGAGCCTTTTTTTCGCCATTGATAGATCATGTTTCGGTCTTACGATGCCTTTGTCATTTATATGTTCTCTTTTCTGTCTAATGTTCTCTCAAACTTTTCGTGATTCCATTTCGATTTCTTCTTGTAAACGTATGTGAAACTTTACAGGGACTTGCCAGGAGAAACTAAACCCCATCATCTCCTCACCCAAAACAACTTGGACCAAGCCACTTTTGTATCTGTGGTAAGTCCTGTTCCAAGTAGACCACTGTCCACTGTTAGGTACCACTTTTGTTTTGTCTATTTCATTCTCTGGTATATTTCCATCCTGTTTTGTCCAAGAAATGTAGGGATACCCCATAACTAACTATAAGATTCAGATTTATACCATGAACTTTCATGTTGAGCACTTAATGAGATATACGATAAGACACGCTTATTGAACAGTTGACTTTTATTGCTTTCTTATTTCGAGTTTCCCTCTATTGCTTATCCCTAAACTGATTCCAGTCAAATATCTATGTAATCAAATCACACTGAATTTCAATAAATCTATACGATAACAACTTTTTTCAAATAAAGTAAAACTACTTATATCAAAGTAAAGGAAGAAAGCAAAAAGAAATTAACAAATTAGAAGTGTTTGAGCTTTAATAGTTCCACAACACATTATAATATATATTTGTGGTCTGGTTGGAATATTCTCTCTTAAAAATCATCAACTTTCACAGTTAGTTACTGGAGCACCTTTTAAACATCATATCCCATAATTTGGTAAATGAGTGTATGCTTTTTGCATCTCTTGTTTGTCATGTATAGTGTCTTAAAATTATCTGCGTCTTTTCAAAACATGTGATCTTACCACCACGACAAATCGTTCATTATTATTCATTTATTCATTCTTTTTTCAAATTTGTATTTTTTATCAATGAACTTTGTCTACTGATCAAAATTTGAAAAGGCGCATAAATGCACTGCTTTGTTGGTTTATGGATTTGCACAGCTCTGGTGTATTCAATAATTTCGTTCTTGCTTCACTGTGTCCAAGTTCACATTTATTTCGTTTCTTGGCCACGAGGTTTGCATCCTCTTATTTTATTATTCGGAAACCCCCAATTCACTTCTATCTCTGATTTTGACTGCTTCCCAAGAAGTAGTGTTACATATTAATTAAAGTTTCATCACTGTAATATTATTCTCACCACAACCATCCATTCATCATGTTTTCTATCTGCCATCTTCATTTTGTACAAACCTTATTTTCTCTCGCAATGAAACGCACTTTCTTTCGATTTTTATCCACAGTACAATATGTACCTGTAATGAAAAATTACGGCGTTTATTATTTTCAAAAAACATCCAGCTGTCATAAATCATTGGTAGCTACTATTGCCTCTTCCCCCTACTCCAATATGGTGTTTCGTATATATCGCTTCTTGTACCTGTCTAGCACTGGCGTGCTTTAATATATACATCGTGGACTTAGACATGCGATATGCTTGGGATTTATACATTAGGGCAATGTCTGGTTTGTTTTTGTGCGATAAGACGTTGTTATGTATTAGATTGTAAATGGAGCTTTTTGTATTGATGTGTGCTTAAGTATTACACTTTTTTTTTGCTTGGGTTTAAAAATCGGCCAGTTATTACTGTATTGTGTGATGTAGTTAGGTACCAGGTATGCATCAACATGGTTTACTCAAAGACCCTGTTTAAATTGAGGGGCAACAAATAACAAAAACGTCGATTGGTCTTGGAAGATTTTTTACCGCTTGTCAACAATATCAAAGTCCCTTGAATCCAGCAAAATCGGAATGTAAAATAACAATGGCTATGAGTTAGCAAGTGCGAGATCACAAATAAACCGCGTGTTAAGTCCTTAATCATTAAAATTAACAATAATTTAATTTCTTCCCGTGTCTAATGAATTACAAGTTATTTTGGTTCATGCATAATGAATGCACTTGAAGCATTGGGTGGTTCAATCCGAATCGTGTTGGACAGTTTTCAATTTGTATCTAGAAATTTATGAAGCCAAAAAGTTGTGTAACGTTGCTTGTAGTACCTACAAAATGTTATCCATTCTACCTTGAAGATGAAGATGGCCGAAGTTCATTGAATACACCAGGCGATGTGGGATCTAACTGCAGTGGGCTCAAATTGGGCAATGTGGCGAGTTTTTCTCGAGGTTTTCTTTTGCCACTCACAGGGAGGCGACAAGTTGACCTTGGCCCTGAGCCCGGCCCTCAGTCCTACGGCACCGCTGTCCCCACAATCGCCGACTCCTGTGACCGTCACGCACTTCTCGTGGGGTGATGCAGGTCAGATCGAGCAGAAGACTCTCAGCTCATCACACACCAATCCGTTCCTTAGCTCAACTCCAACATCCCCTGTGTCCACGCGCATCAAACCCTCAACCCCTCAATCTCCAGTGACAGCTGCTTCTACGAATCCTTTCCTTAATCCTTTTGTTGTTGAAGAAGACAAAACTGATATCAAACAGCCTGAACAGGCTGAACTCAGACAAGACTCTGTCGAGCCTAAAGTAGCTGTCAAGGACGAAAAAGCTGATAGACAAGAAACCCCAAACAAGGTAAGAGTTGTACATCCCTTTCTATGTGAACTGTATAGCTTCCATTGCTTTGTGGTCTGTGTGTACATTATTTGCTTTTTCTGTCTTTATACATGTCTCCATTTGTTTGCACTTTAATCCAATCTATGCTTTGTATTTTACACTAATTTCCAATAAAGGGATCAACATTTCATGCTAAAAATTGAAGCAGTAGAAGGTGAAAAATCAACTCAGTTAGGCCTTATCAATTAGGGCTACGATTACATTTTCAAGAACTCATGCCTTGCTGAATTTAATGATGCTAATTTTGCTACCAATGGGATTGTTCGAATGGTTATTAATAGCTCCATTTTGTATAGAATAATATTAGCAAATACATGACATGTTAAATTATTTAATCTCTGTATGAATTGTCTATTACTGGAGAGACACGTAGTCATGCTGTAAAGAGATCGTATTGTACTTCAAATTGTTCCATCATGATAGTCATCAATTGAGTATTCACTGTTCGGATACTCTTGCTTTTCACGAATAAGCCAACACGAGATGTTCACATTTTGGTTCCAATGTGATGGGACACTTCGGTGAAGTATATCAAGGTCAGTGGTTTACCAAATTTCCTCGGGTAAAAACATTTCTATCATCGTAATTTGGAACTCTTAATTTCGATTTAAAAAAATAAGCGAATAAGCTCATTGACGAGACAACGAATTGATGTGTTGATCCATCATCCATCCACCAAGATGGACAATGTATATAAAATAGTTTGTTTAAATAATTACAGATGTTCACAGTGTTCCTTTGCTACTGGGATTGCGTGTTTGTTTGGTTTGGGTTTGAGTTCATCAGTGTTTCCGTGTTCAGCAGGTGCTTTTTAGTTAGTAGGTATGGTTTTACATTAACTGAGTGCATATATTGAAACCTTATATTTAGCTACAATGCACTTTAACCTGGGACATGATCTCTAAGTAGATTCCCCAAAATAGGTTTTTTCCGACTTGTTCAGTTCCATGGATGCATTGGACAGTGGTACATCTTCTTCTGGGGGATTCTGCCCATCTTCTTCTTCCTCTTCGCTTTCCTCTTCCTGTTGAGGTTGCCCTGTGAGTATCTTCTAATGAATAATGGTACTTGTTAGTGATGGTCTAAAACGTTATTTTTCGAGAACGCGTTCTTCACTAGCAGTTATGAGACTGTGTCTGGTTCTAAAAAGCTGTTAATTGATAACCTCTTACCTTGAGATGAGTTGGGAGTTATAGAATGGCGTAGCGTTAGTTGCAAAATAGGTATTTGTTTAAAAATATTCAAGGTATTCAGATTCCCAGATTAGGTCAAGGGAGGGTTTCTCTCATAACATGAAAGAAGCGTGGAAGTAGAGTAATTATTCTAATAACGTAGGTTTTCAGGTAACTAGTTCTTCAACTAACCGTTCTTGGTCAATAACAAGTTCTATTATTTAACACCCATCACTAGTACTTGTATGTACCGGACTTGTTACAAATTGATTCATTTATTTGAAAACAAATACTAATTGAAGTCTTGAATTCCTTCTTCTTTACGTAACTTGTATGAATAAAATAATTCATTATATTTAATCGTTACCAATCGAGTCTTATTTAGTTGTACCGAGGACTCACTAAATTAGGAAAAAAGGTGTTTCTTCTGGGAGAGGTACTGTTGATGCTTCAACGCCACGAAAATATCTTTGTGAGAGTTAAAGAAGTATTCCTACTACCATTCTTTCGATGAAGTTGGCTTATTACCTTGAGACCGACTGAATTCAGCACTGGAGATGAAGAACCTGTGGATAAATGGTGATCTCTAAGAAAAGTTGAAGGTTTTGATTCGTGATTATGTATTTGCTAATCTACATTATTGTTCAAATACTTACTGCATTTGTACTGTCTTTTTTTTAGCAAAATAATGGTTGGTAGCAAAATTGCTCATTAAGTTTTATTAATTTAGTCATTATGTCTAGGTATATCTATGTGATTTATTCTCGAAAGCTTCTACCACAAATTGGTACCCACAAGTTAGCGTTATATTTGTGGGTACTAGCTATATAACACGTATTTATTTCATCCAATTCTTTTTCATAGATTCAAAAGATCAGATTATGTAGGTCAGATTCAACAATGTTGAATACAGACCCCTTTAGTAGGATTTTAAATTTAGAATTCAAATTTGCAACCGGATTTTTTCTTTCGTTTTTCGTTCCAGAGAATAATAACTTTTAATGTGTTGACAACCGTTGTTTTTGGTCATTTCTTTCAACTTTTACTGGGTATAAACAAGATTTACGCCTGAACGAAGCTTGTTAATTAAAATCCGGTTTCATATTCGGATTTAGCACCCCAAAAACCATAAAGTAAGGTGGTTAAACCAGGAAATACGATGCAAAAAGTTTAGTTGTGATTTTACTTGAGAAAAACAAGCGTTAGGGCTGTAACTATATAATTCGAGCCAATCTGGAAAAACGGCTTTCATTTTCTGATTCAGCGACCTCAAAAACCCTCCAGTCCACTGCTACTTTCTTTGTTACTCGACATCACTTTTTTTTTGTTCTCCTGTGTAATGAGAAATTGGCCCACTGTGTCACGTGTACTGCCATGCATAATCGCTCCTTTTCTTCCTCAGCTCCACAAAAGACCACATCCTCTATGCTGAAGGCCCATGTTCCCCATGTAGAACTCATGATCCCTCCCAAAACATTCCTGGTTTACTGGATTCCACCAATTTCACAGTCCATAAATTTACAATCAAGTAATCTATTTTTTGATGAGAGGATTAATTCACTATCTCATCTCACAGGTGGCTGGACCGTACAAGTCACGGGAACAAAACATAGAACGCCCATCCTATAACAAAGCCTACAGTCATTGGGAAATGATCTTGGTTTATATATTCAATACTACAGAACTACTACGTAATAGAAAGTATCATTTTGAAGAAAAAATCCGATCAGCACCACCATTATTCGTTTTTCTTTTCTCTGGAGAAACGAAAATAATATAAAACAAAACATTTCCACCGATACCACGGTCGTCGAACATCGATAATCTATACTGCCTCATTGATATCACTTGATTTAGAGCTAGCTGATTTCAAACCACTCCAACAAGCAGTAGTCACAAACTATGTCCCATATAATAAGGGGCCAATACTGGGGAAATATAAGCCACAAATCAGAAATTTCTTTCCTCAGAAAGACCATGCAGTCAGTCAACTATGTCCCGTATAATAAGGGGCCAATATTGGGGAAATATAAGCCTCTAGGCCTGAGATTTGTTTCTTCGGAGACCCCATGCAGTCAGTCAACTATGTCCCATATAAAAAGGGACCCATATTGGGGCATGAGATTTCTTTCCTCAGAAAGACCATGCAGTCAGTCAACTATGTCCCATTTAATAAGGGGCCCATACTGGGGAAATATGTGTAAGCCTATAGGCCAAAAATTTCTTCAGAGACCCCATGCAGTCAGTCAACTATGTCCCATATAATAAGGGGCCCATACTAGGGAAATATGTATAAGCCTCTAGGCCAGAAATTTATTCGGAAACCCCATGCAGTCAGTCAACTATGTCCCATATAATAAGGGGCCCATACTGGGGAAATATAAGCCTCTAGGCCTGAGATTTCTTTCTTCGGAGACCCCATGTAGTCTGTCAACTATGTCCCATATAATAAGGGGCTCATATTGGGGAAATGTAAGCCTTTCGGCATGAGATTTCTTTCTTCGGAGACCCCATGCAGTCAGTCAACTATGTCCCATATAATAAGGGGCCCATATTGGGGAAATATAAGCCTCTAGGCCTGAGATTTCTTTCTTCGGAGACCCCATGTAGTCTGTCAACTATGTCCCATATAATAAGGGGCTCATATTGGGGAAATGTAAGCCTTTCGGCATGAGATTTCTTTCTTCGGAGACCCCATGCAGTCAGTCAACTATGTCCCATATAATAAGGGGCCCATACTGGGGAAATATGTAAAGCCTCTAGGCCAGAAATTTATTCGGAAACCCCATGCAGTCAGTCAACTATGTCCCATATAATAAGGGGCCCATATTGGGGAAATTCAAGCCTCTAGGCCTGAGATTTCTTTCTATTGAAACCCATTGAAGTCAGTCAGTCAACTATCTTCCACCTCTGATTCAGTGCCATCGTTCTATAAATTCACAATCATTGATACATTTTCAGGATCATGTCAACAACGTTTCCATCACCTCGCTCAGTCAGCTCTCACCATGGCTGGTCGGCTGTGAACCTACGTCCCCCGTCAAACCTTCTCCCACCATTATTACTAAAACTGTCATAACCACTCAACTGTGAGCCTCTTGCAATTTTTTTATTCTCCAAAGGTTCATTGTGCATATTTTCTGTACATCCCATTTGTGCCTTACGACTTAGATATTATGAGTTTAAATTATAATAATTTTATCTCCATATTCCATATTAATAACTCTGGTCTCATTGTTTTAAATGAGTATTAGCTAGAAGTATTGAACCTACATTTCCAACGTCCATTGGGATGATTTTGAGTGGGTGTACTTGCAATGATTCCAACAAATCTGTGATTCACATAAATATATTATATATCAAATTAATTTTTATCTTTTAACCACTTAGTTTTGGCGAAGTATTATGCCGTACTTAATTTACCTTTAATGTAAATATCAAAGCCCTTGGACAAATATCAAATTTAGCATACTATTTTAGAATTTATGATTTTTGGTTTTGATCAATTTGAATAATTTGTATGTTTAGATTTGTGTAGTACGTTGTATTGGTCTTAAGCTCTTCAAAATATGTAGTTGAGTTTATAGCTATTCTTCAGGAATCGGTACAAGTAAATGTATTTGTGCCATAAATTGCTTATCACAGCAATATGGTTCAAAAATGAGATTTTGTATGCTTCTTCTCTACATTCCATGCATAGGTGCTATATTGTTTAAGAGCTTAGGCTACTATTCATATGTGCTTATTAGTATTATGAAAATTATTAGAGTTTCATGAATTTATACGACATCTGCGTTTCACATATTATTTAATTGTGCGAAATCAGAGTTTTATCGTTTTTGAAATGGAACAAAAACGGATAAATTATTCTTGATTTTTAGCCATTCACTCCCAAATTGTGTGGGTTACATCTCACACAGCATTCAGTTGTGTGTTAATCCATCAGTGTGCTACTTCATTTTGTAAATAAAATTGTTTAGTAGTAAAACTGGTGAATTGTTCACCCCCAACACATTCTCAGGTACCCCATCGCAACCCTCCCCCCTTCCATTCATTCTGTTATTTCAAATTCGGGTTTGAATTTATTTAATGATTTTATCATTACGTTGCTGGCTGAGATTGTTGGTAGATTTCCTGCTGTTTTACTTTGTCCAAGTTAGCATTGTAAGTATTTCGTTTTAATTCCACTTGTTAGTTGAATTTGTAGTTTTTTTTTTTAAATAAAACAATATCGTATTTTAATGAGAATTCTCACGGTACAGATGGCTCACATAAGTTGTTTGTAATCCACGTTTAATAGCAAATTTCAAATAATTAATGTAGCCAATATTTTCATTGAAATTAACCTGTTCGCTCCTGAACTCTAAGCGCAAAATATCCACTAGCATCCACCACAACTAATTGTGGTCTTTCTGTGTTTTTTACTACCATTTTTGCTTGCACAAGGAATAAAAACTATGACAGAATTCACCATAGACCATGGACGTGTCACCCTAACCACCTGGATGTCGAGGTTCATTTAATCAAACCTCTTTGAATTAAGGAGTTTTCTTGCATGTAACAGTGTTCCTTGGAGTTAAGTATAAACCATCCTCGGCTAAATTGGGAGTTTGATGTAAACCTTTGAGTATAAATAATATGGAGAGCTATTAGTGGTAGTTGAGGCATCAAACCACAGCTACCGTCACTGTCGCAATGGTCCCAAGGAATTAAGTGACTTTCAAGATGGCTGTACACTTATCAGTTTAGAAGTTCCAACAATAGGTATCTAGTATAAAATTGCGTTTGTAGGTTGAAGGGGATTGTGAGTTTTGCGTTTCAAACTTGAGTATAATTTCTAAATAAAATAATGATGATATTTGGCGAGCTAGTGGTTTTCTTCGTTAGTTTCAATGCAGAAGCCAGTTCTTGGGTAACTTTGTTCTTTTAATTTTTATCCTTGGGTAAAAGGAGAAGTAGAACCAAGAAATGTCCTCACCATAGTATTAATACCCTCCCTACATCATTCACTCGTTCACTTGACAGATTTCACAGATTATAATGAGTAGTTGTGATTGTTTAGAGAGAAAGTAAATGAAGGGTTATCTTTGACGTTTAATTTGACACGAGCAGGTGCATGGCGTGACTTGTAATTCTATCGATTCGTGCGACGCCAGTGGCAGGCAGGTATCCTTTGATAGGGAAACAATGTTCAAATCAGCAATAGAGCTCCATAATATTCATACTCATAAGTGTGATATTGCGTACTCGGCATTGTCATTATCAAGGTGTGTTTTTGAGTGGAAGTAAAGTTGCTACATCTAGGAATGTGAGGTTTACTATCTTGCTCAAGAGGGATTACGTATTAAATTTTGGGTTCTGCTTCCTGCGCCAAATGTAACCAGCTGGGCTAACCCGAAAATCATAAGAACCTACCACAACAGAATTTAAAATCAAACCTATTCCTGAGAGCAGCCCAGATGAACAAGCATGCTGCCTAACCACTTGGCTACCAAGGCAAATCTTTTTTTAGCGAATAGGATTGAGATAAAAATACCGTTCTTGCGCCAAAAAAATCAAGCATTCCAAACGAAAGGATGAGTTTGTTGGCCAACAATTTTTGAGCACATTAAATTTTTCAAATTTCGAAAAATGTACTAAATAAATCACTAAAAATTGCTAAAAACGGCCCAATATCGTTAAATTTATGTTTTTGTAGCAGAATTTTAGTCACATCTAAATTATCAACGACTGACTAGGGCATTTGAAAATTATGCTGAAAAACGTATTAAATTTCATTAATATTTGCTAAAAAAAAATCTCTAAAACCTGCATAAAAATCCAAAATCCCCTGCTCGAAACTTGTTGTTCTGCCATATCATTATTCCAAACAAAAACTGTGGGTAGGAAGCCTACCATTCATGTGATTAACGTTACGGTCTATCGAGAAAATGAAGAGGAAAACATGACAATAATGGCCGATTCTCCAATAAGCCTGAAAGTTTTGTGAGTAAAGACTGATGAAATGAAGTAAATGAGACTCTTTGCACATGAACATATATCACACACTATTCAGCTTCCTCTTCCATCACCCATAGGAATTAGAGACCTAGGTACAGGTGTTTCACATTCTGATGTCTTCGTTGAATTGAGCAATTTTTATTGACACATTCACAGTAAGTAGGTGACTTGTGAAGAGTGTGCTACTAGATACCTGAAAACGTGGATGATCTCACACCTTTACTTGAAGTGACATTTCCAGGACTGTGCCTGTGTGCGCAGTCTCTCAGGTGGTATGGTGGTAGAGTAGAGCCTTGGCAGCCTTGAAATGGTTCAATTCCATGGAGGCCGTCAATTTATTTCATTGAGAGAAACTTCGCTTATCTTGTCAACAAAAGACAAGATGTTCGTTCACGCCTTTCAGAGGTTTTACCTTTCTCGGTTATTAAGACGTCCTAAACACTTAGAGCCCCCAATCCTCATCAAAGTTCCGGAGTGAAAAGGTTAATGTCCAAACTAAATTTTCAAACCATACTTAACATAGTGTTGGTATCATTCAACGTATTTAGTTATAATTCACGTATGTTGATGATATTCAAAGCTAAGGTGGGCTTTTTTATGTTGATGTTATTATAACCGTCTCAAAAATATTGATTCAGACACTAAAGAGCCATTTGGAGGATAACCCTTTGATTTCATCCCCTCTGAGATGTTAATGAATTGCCATTACATTAAGGCCGTTCTTTGAGAAATGATCATTTCTCTGACAAGAATTGAAAGTTTTTAGTAAAGTAGGTAGGTAATGAGAGTGTCTTTGTGATGGTAACTTCTATATTTTAACCCTCCTTGAGAACTACTTGCCTTAGATTATTCTAGGTTAATGAAATGCTGGTGATGTGATCCGTCCTTGTTCGTTGACAGATGAAAAATTGATTGTAAGATGTAGATAAAACATTTATAAATTATTCAGGCATATCCAATGTTAGAACCTTGTTTGTTTCAAATATATTTTTCTCGTGAACGATGTTTGCTTGATCTTTGCTGTTACCATGCTACCATACCACTGGTTAACTTACATATAGGTAAAACTGGTTAATGTTTATCCAGAAAACTACAATTAAATTGGGATTCATTGAGAGAAAAATCATTATTGGTAATAATGAATTTTTCCCACTCTTTTTTAAACTCCGTTACACAATAAAAAGTTCAGTCGTTGAATTTCACATAACGATGAGTTTGGCACCCAACAGATTTTTTCCCACGTTTTAGCGAATTTTCGTAGAATAGGAAACTATTGGAATAGTTCCGAAATTTTTAAACTAAAAATTTTCTTCGTTGAAATCCATTTAGAGACATTCTGAAACAAATCCTAGAATTAAAGCTTTTTCATATATATATATCTGTTCGTGTGTGTGTGTGTGTGTGTGTTACAGGAATCCGTGAGCATGCAGATCGCCCTCAACACCTTTGCTGGGCAGCTAGCCAGGTGTGGTCTATTGGTGAACCCTTCTAAGTGTGGGTCGATCTCCTTGGTCCTGTTGGGCCACTAACATAAGGTAAAGGTGGTGGATGAGGAGTGCTTTGTCTCAGTACAGATGACCATACCCCGATCCATGTTGGGGGTCTGGCAGTAGGCGCCTTGGGGTTGACTTCATGGGTGTGGCCACTGTAGCCGCAAGTCGTGTGGATCTTGGTGGAACATTGAAGCCGCAGCAGAAGCTGCGCCTCCTTCGCACGTATTTACTGCCAAAGCTAACCTGTGGGGGGGGGGGGGGGGGGGCTTGAGTTAGGTCGTGAAGTACACTCTGCTGTGTGCTCTTGGCTAGGCTTCCCACTTGGTGTCCCAAGTGCTTGCATCCACGCACTGGTCAAGGCCGGTGGGCTCGGTATTGTCTCTCTTTTGGCCAGAATCCCATCTTTATGCCTCCAGTGCATGCTTGCCCTTAGGGGCTCAAGCTGGGAGGTCACCCGCACTGCTGCTGACCATGACTTCATCAGGCAGCAGTTGTTGTGGTGTGACCGAGCAACACCAACTGCTCCCAAACTCAGTTCATCTGCTGAGTTCGCTGCTGCTCTGCATGAGTCAGTAGATGGGAAAGAACGCCGTCTATGCTCTGAATCCCCCATTTCTTCCCAGTGCGTGGAATGGGCTTCAGAGGGCATTGGGGCCCGCAACTATCGCCATTTTCATGCCGTCCAGGAGAGGTTCGAGGAGCAGTCACGGAACAGTAGACACCCTTTGCCGTGCCTGTTGGGGTAAAAATGATTTGGTGCAGCAGTGTCCTCGTGCTCATGGTGGCCACATTCTACTTCACGATGCGATTGCCAAACAGTGGCGCTTTGTCATCCAGCCTTTGGGATGTCCAAAGGGAAAGACTATATCACATGCCGAGTGACCAAGGCAAGAAGCCAGATATTGTTGCCATCAAGCCTGATGGGTCTGCCATAATACTTAATATCCAGGTTTTCAGTGGAAGCGTGGACACGGAGAAGACCTGGTGGGCTAAGATAAGTAAATATGATAGAGATGATCTGGGACAAGCGATATCTGAACTAAAAGATGTGGCAACCAATAATATCAAGGTCATGGCCGCGACCATGTCATGGCATGGGGTGTGGTGTGGGAAAAGTACCATGGAGTTACTTGAATTGGGCATCTCAGCAGGAGTGCTCCATGGTATCACCAACCGTGTCCTGAGAGGTTTTTATTTTAAACTGATATTCATTTTATATAGTCACTTTCTTTCATCCGGCTCTCCCTTCTCTTTCAGCTTCTGTGATCCCAAGAGCCAGCGTCGGGTAAATCTGGGTGTCCTCCCCATTTGAGGGGAGTTTTCTAAAAAAAAAAGTACCTACCTATATAAAAAGTGTGTTTCATTCCAGACAATAACTATCCTAAGGATTGAAGTAAAAATTCCGTTCTTGAGCCAAAAAATCAATCTTTCCAAACGAAAAGACGAAGAGTTTTTGGCCAACATTTTTTTGAATAAATACATAAAATTGGTCAAATTAAAAAAAAAAAAAGTGCTCTAAAAATCGCTAGAAATGGCTGAAAACTGCTAAAAATCGTTAGATTTATATTTTTTAGCAGAATATTACTCAAATTAAGTTGATTAACTATAAAAAAGAACATTCAAAAATTTATGTTTGAAATTATGCTGAAAAATGTACTTAAATGTCATTAATAAGCGCTTAAAAATCGTTAAAACCTGTAAAAAAGCTAAAAATCCAAAATTGATTCTTTAATAGCAGATTATTATTTAGTACCTATAAGTTTCTTCGTCATACAATCAATAGTTAACTTAACAATTTATTCGCACTCAAAACGCCTAAATTTCAAAACAATTTAACATTATACAATACGATCATGTACGTTTATTGAAAGGTATATTTAGATGAGAGTTCATTGATTTAAATAAGTCCATACTCAAATAGAATTGGGTGGAGGTAGGTATATACCTACCTCCCTTTTATCTTTGTACACAAATAGTGTTTAAATATGAAAACATCATTAATCCTTTAATTTGACATAAATCTATCTCTGTAATCATGAACCGTACCTATTTTTTAAATTCATTTTATTAACATTATTGTCATCACCATTATATATATATATATATATATATATATATATATATATATATATATATATATATATATATACTCGGCCCTTCGGGCCTCGCAAGGGGCTCCGCCCCTTGACCCCGCCAGGGCGGCTTCGCCACCCTGGACCCCCCTAATCTATACTCGGCACTTCGCGCCTCGCCGGATCTTTTCTCTTTTCTACTGTGTAGAAAACGAGGATAATTTGCTATGCAATTCGTCACACGAGAAAAAAAAAAAAAAAAAAAAAATATATTTTTCAAGCCTGGCTGGGATTTGAACCCACATCCTTCGTCTCACGAAAAAAAAAAATTTTTTTTTTCAAGCCTGACTGGGATTCGAACCCACAACCTTTAAGTCTCACGAGAAAAAAAAAAAAAAAAATATATATATATATATATATATATATATATATATATATATATATATATATATATATATATATATATATGCAAGCCTGGCTGGGATTCGACCCCACGACCTCGCGGGTTCGTGTAGTGGGACAAAAAAACAATTATTGGGGGTCGGCCTAAGAATTGCATAGCAATTAATATATATATACAGGGCGTCTCAAAAAGGTTACACCCCCTTCATTTCCCATGAATTCAGTGTAAAAAATTGGGACCAACGCCCTTCTTCGTGATTTTTTACGTAGATTACAGGAAAAATACTTTTGTGTGGGCCGATGTAGCATAAATGACATCCTTTTTTTTTTTTTTTTCAATGGCGACCTCCATTTTTTATTGCAGATTCGAATTCTACGTGAAATTTCATGAAGAAATGACTCATCACTCGATTTTCTTAGTGCGCACAAACTGGCGCGCTTCCGCTCCTAAAGTGCAAAAATTGTGTAATTTTGAGTTTTTGAAGATACCTACGCAATTGCCACATGCATTACATATTTTGGACTATTTTTTCGTGCTTAACCTCGTAGTGATATTCATTTATTGATATTTGCTATACCAACTTGGAAAAATCACCGAAAAATTGACCAGAATTGCACTTTTCTCAGCACAAAGCGTACTAAAATGTAGTTTTCCCAAGTGTTTCATATATCAATAAATGAACATCATTACGAGGTTCAGCACAATAAAATACCCCAAAATCATGAATTACATGTGGCAATTGAATACCTTGATTGAATAATATTAAAACTCAGTATTTCACAATTTTAGCACTTTTAGAACAAAATTTCGCACTTTTGGAAATTATTTTTTTTATTTTGGTTCCGAGTTCTGGCTGAATGAAGGAAACTATAACTTACAGCTGTTCGCTAGGCCGCGCCACATACTCCTACTACCTACCAATCCCTTCCACTCGCCGGTCGTGATTGCGTAATCTCTCCATTCTCCTACTTACTCCATGGTTTCGATAGACCAGAAACTAAGGTAGATGTAAACAACAACAACTTATGTAATGCGTTGAATGAATTGATAAGAAAAATAATGATGTAAGTGATAATCGCCGGCCCTGTGGCCTTCAAGAGTATTTTTCTTTTTACTGGGTTTTATTTATTATCGTTCTCATTTTAGGACCCATACCTTTTGTCGTTTTCAGAAAGCCGTAAATTTATTAATCTTCTAGAATTCCAAGTATTTAGTTGCAAGCCGTGCACAGTTGAACCATGACACTCTCCGTAAAAGTAAGTATCTACACCTATAATATCAAATGCTAATTTTTTATTAAGTCATAGTTGTACTCTTCTTTGAATGCTAATTTATTATAATGTTGACGAACACTAAGTTGGTAGGTGAAGAGGTATGTTTCGGAAATTACTATTAGATCAATTTTCCATACCTAATCGGTACACATACACTTTTCATTGTGAAAAGTTGGAGATAAACTTCCCAGTTAGATTAATTTATAGTGAATACGTAGGTGTTTTAATTTTATATTCCAACCTAAGAAGTTGTTGTGTCTGGGTGGCAGAACGGAACAGGTTAGTACATTAAAAATTATCTGCCTTGCTTGTTCTCAGTGCTACATTCTAACGGTTCTGCTTAAGACCGTCGTGCCAGTAGAGGCACGAGTAGTAGCCACCCCTAAGCAGCCCAGTTTTACTATTTACGACGTAATTTCTTGATTTCTCCCTTCTTTCTTCAAATCCTGAGTTTTTCCTTTCCCCAATGTCTGCTCTATCGAATGGCTACTTTTAAAAATCGGATGCATTGATTAGTTTTACCGAAATCGAAGAAAAAGAAACCAAGATCTGTCGCCTGTAGTAGCCATTGTAAGGAACCAGTAGTAGCCACCCCCGGACTACTACTGGAACCACTCATTTTTCAGGAAAAATCCTGAAAAATGAGTGGTTCCAGTAGTGAGTGATCCTGATGAAAATCTAGCTTATTTGTATGTTGAATATGATGAAACATGAAAACTCAGTAGTGGCCATATCGTGGCTACTACAGAAATTCGATAGGTTTTCAAGAACTGATAGTAGCAACCCCCTCAAATATGACCCTTATTGTCTAAAATCCTTCGTGAAACAACTTGTAATACATCCTTGAAATAAACAAGGAACGTGAATAAACCAAAACAATCCCAAAAAGTCCCAGAATAAAGTGAAATATTTAGGAAAACAAGGACTTAACTCCTTAGTCGCATTTTCGCAACACAAAACGTAACGCTTTTGGGCAATTTGGTCATGGCTAATGTATTATATTCCATGCATAAAATATAAATAATAATAACCTCAACGTAGATGGTAACTACAGTGAGAGGGGAGTCCACATGACAAAACCATACAATGGGGAATATAGGTAGGTACCTAAAGTTGTGCTATATTTCACCATGTTGTCATAGTAAAAGAAAAAGTAATACCATTATTGGTAGGTAAACTCGAAAGTAAATACCATGGCAGGATCTAAGAATGTTATTTCCTTGAAATGAATCGATTCTTTGGAAAAAAAAACAAAAAAACATTTGATTGGTTGAGCGGTATTGGTTACATAAATATGAGAGTTGCACTTTGAGCGGGGCTGTGAGAGTGACCGCCCTGGGCCACAACCTTTTTGATAATTTATTGTATTAACTATCCCATCTACTGTTCCAGTCGAGAAATGTCTTTCTCTAAATTGAAAATAATGAAAAGATACTGGAGAAATACCCATAATGTAGCTTTAGGGAAAATTTAATCTATGTCCTTGAGCTAGCAGCAAGTTGGATTGATTGTCCATGACTTGGTTTATTTTTAATGGCTTGGCTGGTTCTAAATCTCCCAGGAATAAATTCGAAAATCAGTTCTTTCAAATTTCTGTGTTTATCAATCTTCAACTTCCCACCAGCCCACTTGCTAATGAGAGTTTGGCTGAGGAATAACAGAGATACCAGCAGAATAAAGATGAATTCTCTCTTTCATTGGTGAAAACTACTTAGTCATTCACTTACGTATGTACCCATTTTATATTGGTCTCTCCCTTGGCAGGCGTAAGAGCACCAGCTACCACAATGTTCCATTACTTACGAATAATGGGGTCAACCCCATCTGGAGATGAGAAGAAAATTTGTTGTTAAGTTGTTGTTGTTGATGACTATTTCAACTATATAGGGTGCACTTATTTTTTGTAGTCTGTGGCATGATGAGGCATTTTTAGAAAAAGAAAAATGGTTGTACTACAACCTAATGCAGTAGGTGGTTTCCACAATATGGTGGTAGATAGCAGCAATGCTCAATTCGAGATTCATGAGCTAATAGGGATATTCATGGTCCAGTAGTTCGACGTCGAATCATAGAAAAATCGTAAAAACTTTAGTTTCCAATGACTATGCATTTGTAGGGGTCATTTACGGAATTTGATTTACACTAGACAGAAGCCTTCAAAAGTCAAGTTTTGACGTCGAATCATCGAAAAGTAGCTATGATCCTATCGGCTGTTAGTGAAACATTGTTATTAATAAAACACAATATTGTCATTCTAGTTATTCAGATCTACTGACACGTCAATGAAATTGTTCAAATTCTCGAATTTTAAGTTTATAGATAGTTACGTTCTATGTTTGTTGTTTTACAAATAATTTGGTTAGGAGGTAACCTGCACTGATTTGGCTTTCACCAATTTCCCCAAGGGAATTGCTTAGCTTTTTGATGAATTTGAATTTCGAAATGAATCATGGCCTCCATTGGCCAATTGAAATCTGACTCGAGTTGTGGTTTGAAGGTCAATTAGCCATTACCATGAATTGAATGTAGCACCTCACATGTTAATTGGCCACTGTCGATAATGGGCAAAATTACATTAAAAAATCCTATTGATAAACCAGCCCCATGTCTTTTGATCATAATGAGTGTGGACTTATTTCTCCTACAAACTTCATAAATCCGATCGTTAACTTTAATTGCCAGTTAAACTTAATTAATCTCATCTATTTCAGGTATTTCAACGTCTTCTATTCATCCCCCCAAAGCAATTGTGTTCAAGGAAAATGTCTTCAGCTGCTGATGAAGTGCTTTTTAGCACCAAAAGAAAAGGAGGTTTTATCACATTAAATAGACCTAAAGCTTTGAATGCTCTCAACGCGAATATGGTTGAACTAATCACCCAAAAGTTGTGTGAATGGGAAAAATACATGCATTACGTTGTCATAAAAGGCACAGGTCGAGCTTTTTGCGCAGGGGGAGATATAGTGAAAGTGACCAGAGGTGGGCCCCAGTGTACGAGCGAGGGAGAGAATTTCTTCAAGACTGAATATGCTCTCAATTATAAAATCAGCCAATTGGCTATTCCATACATTGCAATCATTGATGGCATCACTATGGGAGGAGGTGTTGGATTGAGTGTTCATGGACGTTATAGAATTGCAACTGAAAATACCCTGTTTGCCATGCCAGAGACCCAAATTGGATTATTTCCTGATGTTGGAGGAAGTTATTTTTTGTCCAGGCTTGGACCTCTGGGCTTATATCTCGCTCTTACTGGTCACCGCTTACAAGGGATAGATGTTGCTAAAGCAGGAATTGCAACTCATTTCATCGAAAGCAGCAAACTCTCCGACTTTCTCGTAGATATTGAGAATAATGCAACTTGTGACAACATTGAAGAAATTATCAACAAACACTCAAAGTGTTTGAAATCCCACGATTTCTCTTTGAACACAAAACTAGGTCTTATTAATGCTGCGTTTTCTCAAGCAAATCTGGAAGAAATCATCGAAGAACTGAAGCATGATGGGTCCGAATGGAGTTTATCCACAGTCAGTTCTCTGAAAAAAATGTCACCAACTGCTCTGAAAATCGCTGTGCGGGAATTGACAGAAGGGAAAAACAAAACTTTGAAAGAATGTTTGCAGATGGAATACAGACTTGCGGTTGCTGCACTCAGAGCCAAAGTTTCGAATGATTTTTACGAAGGTAACCACAAAAATCTTATATTGGTACCATTACCTAGAATTGGATTAATTGAAGTCAACATCTACCTTAATTCTGGTGTTATCTGTGCTAATGTTTCTATGGTTATCCTTGTTCAGTCAAAAAACCTCTTGATCTGCTTTTCGGGTTTATAAACTCCTCAATAATAAATTTATTTATTTATTTACATGTATATATATCCCTGCAAATAAGTTGAACACGTTTGGCTGGTTATTAAAGTCATAGGTAAGCAGGTGGTCATTTAGGTCTTCGCGTATTGTATGGTGGGTAAATGGAAATACCTTGAAAGTGTGAGAGATTATGAAACTTTGGGAAGGGCCACCTTCAATGCTGCTCCATCATTGAAGCAGAGGAGATCCACCCTTTGAGATTCCTCACGGACACATATTTGAAACTCTAATAATGAGGAACTTGCACACATTGTTTTTTATTGAAGAAATTAAAAGTAATTGGGATTCATTGGTAGATGGCAAAATAATTTCGTTTTGTAGGAGTCTATGATTTTATAAAAATAATTGAAGTATGAATTTCCTTAGAGTCCGCCGAAACCCCCAGCAGCAGCTGACTCTGCCCACTTCATATCTCTTCTATATCTTCATTATTTCATATCTAATCGAGTGATTTGGGCGAGGCGCCATTTCACGTCATTCGGTAAATTGTATTTTTAATTTTGGTATTTGGTTCCATATTGTTGACACAGTTTTCTTCTATTTATTACCTACTTTTCGCTTTGATGGACAGAAGCAATCAGTTGGAGGTGTATGAAAAGGTGACCTCGTTTAATTTACCGTTTCTAACTACAGCAGTTCATATTCTACATAAAACTCGAGACTTTTGAAACGACAGGAGTGAAGATCTGTAGGTACCTTATAAGTTCCGTTTGTAGTTATTAACTGAGTAGATTCCAGAATTTGGATGCAAAAGGCAAAGGCACATTGTATATGAGAACAGCATGTAGGACGACCTTGTTTTCTGCATTTACTCTTGTTAAAGTCTCCGTAGTTCGTACTGGTATCATTATATACTCATGTTTATATCTAATCAACATATCCCCAAATCACCTTATTAGATCGTTACAATATAGACAGCGAAAAAAAAAAAAAAAAGCAACAACAACAGATGAAAAACTCTTGATTATTGTGAAGTGATGGCATGGACACTCCGGCACTCAAACACTCGGTCCCATCATGGCCCATTTCCACTACACAGTATAACTTTACCACAACCAATCTCGACATTTACAAATATAATAGGACCTAACGAAATTTACACATTTTTGAACTACTAAACGAAATCCCTATTTATTCATGACAAAGCGAAACAAACTTACTAACTCAAAATTTGAAACACATTTGATAATGGAACAAAAATCTTGGCCAGTGAAGCTGGTTTCACATGGAGCGGAACGAGCACGGAAAGACAGAAGGACGGAACGAAATCTGATTGGCTGTTGGGACAATAGTTGAGGATGGTGGCTGCCATGTTGTCGGAATGGGGGGGGTCAGTGGATGGTGGTAGAAATTTTTATTCCGTTTCCGCATTCCTTCGAGCTCTGTGCAAGCTCATTGGACAGGAATGTTGATAACCGCAAGTAGAGGTTTCAGATCAGAGAGGCTTTCAGTAGGAAGGTTATGATTCCGTTCACCAAGGAGACTGCTGCATGTGAACAATCTTTCCGACTCCGCCGACCCTCCACTGGTTTTTCTGTTCTTCCGTCTTTCCGCTTTCCATGCTCGTTCCGCTCCATGTGAAACCAGGTTGAGAAGTAGGTACCTTCTTCCTACCATCAAAGATCAACAACTAATCTGATACTAGTACAGGTTTACCAACCAAACAATATGGAAAACAGTGAATCCTATCTCCTACTTACAAAAAACTGTAGAGATAGGGAATTATCCCCAACAGAAACATTGTTTCTTCATTCTTCTACCCTATGAATGTTTGTTAGGTATACTGTTTGCTGATGCGATTTAGATCAGATACTTCTTGTGAGTAAGTAGATATTGAAACATCACAGAAAGTGATGAGAAAAACTAGTTTTTACTTATATTATGTATTTGTGTAGTTGATTCCAGAGTGGAAATGGCCCTACTCAGTCAGGATTACGAAATGGTGATGCACACTAGTTAGCTAATCACCCAGTATTCTCAGCACTTTCTCCTTCTCTTGATTTCAAAATACAATTTTAATTATGAAAATAAATTTTTTCGGCATGTTTCTTCAAATATTTGTGAATCAGAAGTGGCCAAGAGTAAAGTAAAAAATGTCTCAGGCCAACTTTTAGATGGGTGCAAGTTCCTCATTGCCAATAGTTCTCAACCACCCCTTCAGTATACTTTGTGCCTTTTACCAGCTATCTCTAATGTGCTCAGCTCGTACCTAACCGTTCCATTAGGTTTTTAGAATATAAAGGGTCCAGGATTTTCGACATCCAATGATCAAATCGTTGAAACTTGAGTTTTGAAGGGTTCCACTGTGCATGCGTGGAGTGATTTACAATGAAAGAAGCCTTCAAAAGTCAAGTTTCGACGTGGAGTCGTCAAAAAGTGGCTGCAATCTATTACAAGAAGGTGATGGAAATGGAGTAGTTCCCTCTTCAAAGGGTAGAGGTGATTAACCTGCTACACCCAGAGGATAACCTGAAAAGCTAAGAAACCTAGGAACTATCCCAAGAGGTGGCAGCTGCAAGAATTGATAAGGAAGGGGCTTTATAAATGCAGGGGGGGGGGGGGGGGGGACCAAGTAGGCATGGCAGGGATATTGGTTAATTGTTAAAAGTTTAAGAGATAATCTGTCTATTTGCTGTTATTGAGGGCAGTGGGGGATAGCCAATGATGGTATGATTGGTGGGGGGAGGGGGGTCGAAGCCAACCTCTGGGGACAAGGAGGTGACGGAAATGTAGTTACCCCTTCAAAGAGTAACCTTACCTGCTACACCCAGAGAATATCCTGAAAGCTGAAAGGCCCAGTAACTACTCAGAAAAACAACCTTATCTTTTTTCTCGTTGTTCAAATCCGTACTGGGGGCGTCTCTAGACTTCCGTACTGGATCCAGGCAACCGTGGCCTCCCTGCTTGTGCTGCAATCATGCAGGATGGGGTGGGGTTTAGCGGTAGGCACAGAGTCCTCTTCTCTGTTGCCGGGCCAGCAACCATTCTTGGCCTTTAAGGGCTGTGCCCATAGTGGTACTGTGGGCAGGTGGGGCCCCAGGCTTTCAGCTCTTCCGGCGTCTCACTGGGCTGGGAAGCTGGTCTAACCTGCCACCCATTTGAGGATGGATTTGCGGGGGTAGTAGGTTTCACGCCCTTGTAGTTCTCCTCTGTCCCTATCCAAAGTGGAACCTTGTTGGGGTGTTAACAGGCCCTTTGGTCTATACGATTTCCTACGACTAACTGTTCAAATCTACTAACACATCAATAAAACTATCAGAGTTTTTAGTTTAGGTAGTTAAGTTCTAGGTTTACTGTTTTACAAATAATTTTACTATTTTATTAATTATTATTAGCTGGTTAGGAGGTTACTTGCTCTGATTTATCTTTCACCTATTCCTGCAAGGGAGCTTCTTAGCATTTTGATTTTCGATGAGAGAGCCTCAAAACCATCTCCATCGATAATTATATTTTCGAAATTGATCATGAATATCCTTATTGAGATGTTACTGTTAATGTGTTGTTGAATGTTACTCTTACTTCGTTCTTTTTTAATTTTTAGGAGTGCGAGCATTGTTGGTTGATAAAGACAAAAAACCAGTGTGGAACCCACCGAACATCGAAGCCATTAATGAATACATTCTTGACCTAGCTTTTGAGAATTTACCCTGTCCCAGCGATGAACTCCAACTGTGATAAACGGAAATATACCTACTTGGCTGCCCAGCTTAACTCCTGTATTTATAAAATTTCTGTGACTGAATCAAAAAGGAGACCACTGTAGCATTTAAGGCTGAGTATATGGGTTGAACAGTTCCGAATGGAGGATTGTGAATATAGGTACTTGTGTATATAGGTACATATTAAATTTCAAAAAAGCTATGCTGCATAGGGGAGCAGCATTGTGCAATTACGTTCTCCCAATTTAAAGGCAAGATCAAAACAACGTTTAGAGTTTAATCCAATTAATTGCGTGTTTTGTTATTTTACAAATTTTGAACTTAATTTATAACAATGAAACTGGTGAATAGAAATAAAATTGATTTATTCTTTCAAGTATACCGACTAGTAGATTGATTCTTCCCTATTCAAGCTAACGATAATTTGTTAAAACTTGAAATGAAGCATTTGCGGAATTGTGATAGGTATGATGGGGTATATATATACCCCAATAAGTTTTGTGAGCTCGAGGCAGGTTTCTTGAGTGTAAAAGCAATTCATGTAAGTTTAATAAAAATCGTTGAAACAAGAAAAGTAATAATAACCCAAACTCCAAAAGACCCAACAGAAGAAGCGTTCCAACATAGCATGAAATGTTGGGAAAGTAAAAATCCCGCGCTACTTTCGTTCCACGGTTTCGTCACGTTTTTGCCCAGTTAGGTGATGGCTAAAGCATGTTCCATGCTAAAATATGGTCCCCAGATTCTGCTAGTCATTGCCGCATCTAGTAGTGATGCCTGGACGCTTTGTCACTGGAGGTCACTATTAAACCACTACCAAATATATGAAAGTGATTTAACTTCAATTTGAACTCTAGAATTCGTTTTAGAATACCTCATAACGGATTTTAATGAAGAAGATTGTATTTAACAATTTTTGGACCAATTGCTATAGCTGTATTTTCTATGAAAATTCGCTAAAAATGATTTGCAGTCATGAACTACTGTTCATTTTGCTGTCGCTATGTTTCGCATCCTTATTTGGAATCTTCATTGAGAAAGAACGAAGAAGAAGTCGGTCAAAAAAGGCAAATACATCTAACAGAAATCTCCCACCACAACCCTTCAAAAACTGCGAACAACTGATACTGAGCCAAGGCTCTCAACTCCTAGACAACAAGGAGAGTCTCGCGGGAGCCCACCTAAAGGCACAAACTAGCGCATCCTTCTGGCATTCCGGGCTATTAGTCAGCTGATCGGGTGCCTGATGTGTGTATTCGCTGGCTTCCCGCTTACACTAACTTGAATCTCATTGCTTTTTAGTGAAGCTGGGAGAATTCGTGAGTTAGGTATCGAAATGGATCCAATATTTTGTTAAGCGGTTGGCAACCGTCTCAAAATAGGTTTAGGTAGCATCAGAGATTGAATTAGTGTTGAGCGTTTGAAGAAGTACCTAGTTTGTATAGGTAGGGTTCATACCTAGTTTGTATAGGTAGGTAGTAGGTACCTACCTAATAAGTGTTGAGTGTACATAGGTAAATCTTGATGTTTCATTTTTTGCAGCTCTCCTCGCTTACACTCATGTCAAGCGTCTAGGGCAGATCTCTTTTTGCCTCCATGTTATCAATATTTTGCTCTTTGCAGAACAAAATGTGGAAGCTTTGTGTTCGCGACGATTTTTGTACAATTCCTACATATGTACTCGTATATAATTGGCCGATAATTTGTCCCGAAAAGAGGAGAGAAAGTTAACGAAAATTTGCTCTTTTAGTTCTCAGTTTAGTTTTAGTTATGTAGCATCGCTGGAAAAGCTCATCTTCTAAGGAATGTTTCTAGGTACCTAATGTCCTTTTTGTTAGGTACCTATGCCTATGTAAGTTTTCTGAGAGTTAATAATAAGTAATTCAACCATCTCTGTGTGCTTGCTAGGATCTCTGGGTGTGATTGGGACAGTTTTTAACCACGCTCAACCGACTCAGCGTTAAAAAGGTGATGAAATAATTGTCGACCAAAAACGCTTTTTTGGTTTTGTGGCCTACGTCCTTTTTCCGAAATTCGACCCACAGCATTAATCTGATCGGGACGGCTAAAGAACTCGTCCTTTCTTTTTGAAAATCTAAATCTCTTTGGAACCATAAAATTTCGGGACGAGCCAAATAGCTGAAAATGATAGGCAATCTTGGTTTAGTAGGAACTGTACTTTGTTCTTGAAAAAAAGTAGGTTAGCCTGCGCTGCGTAAATGAATAATATTGGTGGTATTGAAGTCATAATATCACATATAGTAAGCAAAAAACTTTCAATAAATATAGGTACATGTAGGCACATATATATTAGCAACGGTAACTCGACTGTAGTGGCACGAATGCCTTGACAGGAAAACAGCGTTGAGTTCAGAGCCATCTTATGAGCCTTAATACTCAAAGAAGAAACCCGAGAGGTATCTATTACATCAACGAACGCTGAGGAGGAACGTGAAACCAGGTTAGAAAACTCGTGACAGTAACGAGCACAGAACAACAACAACCGCCTGAACCTGAAATCTAAAGCACCTGAAATAATACGCGATCAGCTGACTAGTACTAGTTGCCCAGAATGCCAGAAGGATGTGCTAGTTGTGCCTTTAGGTGGGCTCCCGGGAGACTCTCCTAGAAAACATTGAACATCTTCTCAACCAATGCACTCGAATTTCAACCGAAAGAATAAACTATAAAGAAGATAATCACATCATTCCTTCAAGCACACATTAAGGATAATCTGTGAGTTTTTTAAAGAAACTATACAACTTCATAGAAGCATCACGAACAACAATTTGGGGAAGTAAATACTCCAACATCAAACAATATTCATTGCATATATACGTGAATTTACTCCAACAGTGTCTGACATAAAAAGAGGACAATGAAGCTTAGAATCACCACCAACTGATACTGATCACTCCTGTCCCCAGTTGATTTGCTAAACGATAATATTGTTAGGTATTCATTCTTGTTTTTGGTTTATCTTTATTTTTCACGCCAATGTCGGGTGATAACCATCTTGGTTTACCTGAAGAGGTTTTCGAAATCATTTTACAACATTTAGATTTGGAAGATGTTCTATCTTGCTCTTTAGTTTGCCTTGGTTGGCGCAATGCCGTCAATAGCAACCACATCTGGAGGAAGCTGTGCAAGAAAAACATACCGGAGGAAAGATTGAAGTTACAGACTGAACGCAAAAGAGTGGGATCATCGTACGAAGTATTCGAATCGGACAATTTGCCGAGGGTTTGCTTTCTGAGAACGAGATATATGGATGACGTCGATCTCAAAAGAAATTGGAAAAATGGATGCTTTAAGGAAGACTTCGTCTGCGACAATGATAGCTTTATCTTATCTCCTTTGAAGAGGGTGGAGACTGATAATGAACTGTTATTGGTGCCCAAGAGCCTCGGATCATCATCATCACCACACACCGTATTTAACATAGTGGACAACCCAATCATGACAGACGAAAAACATCCCGCGCTGAAGTACCACATACCAGCACTCTTCAAATTATCCTACAACATCCTGGCGATAGTTCAACGCACTTTGCTTCAAGTGTATGTCAAAGACGAAGATAAAAACCTGAAGTTCAAGTTTTTCGGTTTGTTTGACAGGAACCATTCGGAGACCATCCCCGATACCCAAGATCTGTCAAACTGGTATAAGCAAATTTGTTACCCTTGCGACACTCGAGTAGAGTGTGATCACAATGGTAAGTATTTTGTCGGCATGTATTCAAGATACAATGTAGATGTATTGTGGTACTCACCACTGTACATCTGGGATCTGGAATTCCAAACGAAAGTCCAAGAAGTGGCTTTTCCACAGCAGATGCCTGGAGAACGATTATTACGTGCGTCTTTCTTTTTACGTGGTAATATCATACTTATAATTTTGACATATCAGAGTTGTACCTCGATTTATTCTTATGATATAATTAAATCTAGTTACAGTAAAACTGTTCTACAACCAGAAGGTTGTTTGAGCTGCTTACTATTCTTGGGCAAAGTGGCTCTTATGTTAAATCTCACAAAGCAAAAATTGTTTTTATTCGACTTGAGGGACGGTCGAATGTTGGACACGTTGACAAATAGGCACCGCAAAGCACAGCATAACACAGTACAGGCCTTTGGCAATCTCATTACTTACGCAGATCATGGATATTATGGAGGTTCCCCCGCAGTGAATGTCTATGATACGGAAAAGCTGTGTCTCGTGGACAAATTCCAAATTGATCCCAAGTACGGATCAGTTTCCAAGATTCACATTGTCATAGACGACCTCATGATCATCAGTACGTTATCTAGGCAGCTCCTCATTCGACATATGAAAACACGTGAAATCCTCCGAACTGTTGCATGCCCCAATTTCTTTCCCCCAGACCCTTCGTGTTCCAAGATAGTTGTTCTAAAACCAGGACCTCGAAACTGTGAACTCGTAGTTCGCCACTTCTGGTAGAAGGTAATTATGTACCAGACACATCTACCAACTGTCTTCATTTGTACAAATTGTAAATTTTTTTTTTCCATTCAACAAGCCACGTAGGTATCCTAGATCTACCTACTTATTCAATGTAAATAACGTGAATTTATTGACAATTTTTTGAACTCCCTTAATACGTACAAACTTTGAAATAAGTACATAAATTGTTCAACAATTAGCTTTGATTTCCAAAGTCTTCTATTCTTGAATTTAGAATATATATATATATATATATATATATATATATATATATATATATATATATATATATATATATATATATAAACGTATATATATATATATATATACTCGGCGCCTCGCCGGGGGGCTTCGCCCCCCTGGACCCCCCGGATCTTTTCTCTTTTGTACTGCGTAGGAAACGAATAATTTGCTATGCAATTCTTAGCCTGAAAACGCTCGAAAAATAAAGTCGTTTTTTTCTCTTTTGTACAATTTTATTCGTTCATTTTACATTAAAAAAAAAAAAAAATGGATATAAAAAAATGCTCAAGCCTGGCTGGGATTCGAACCCACGATGCGAAAAAAATGGATATAAAAAATGTTCAAGCCTGGCTGGGATTCGAACTCGCGCTTTGCGTCACGGACGTTACAAAAAAAATTGTTGGGGTCGGCCTAAGAATTGCATAGAAATTAATATATATATGGGTCATTGTCAGCAAAACGTAAATCTAGGCTTCCTTACGTTAAGCTGCCTTCTATCTTCCAATAAAATATTTTCTCGCTCTCTCGGGTCCTCACATTTTGTAGAATTTAATTTGTTATTTCCACTCGAAATTTCAATGATACTAATGTCCCAGTCATGGAGCATGAGTGTATGAACGAATTTTCGTATATTATCGTATTGTATAATGTTACCTACTTAGTTTTGAAATTCGAGCACTTTGAGTGCAAAGAAGTTGTTTACTACCAATTTTAAGGCCAAAAAACCCTTTTAAGTAATATTCTGTGATTCAAAAAAGATTTTTAGCTTTTATTTGCAGTTTTTTTTTTTTTTTTTTTTTTTAGCAAATATTAAAATTCAAGTAGTACTTAGCTACATTTTTCAGCACAATTTTGTGCTGATGGTACATTTTTCAATGTTCTAGTTCTTCGTTGATGAACTTCTTTTGACTAGACTTCGGCTAAAAATATAAATATTATAGGTACCTAACGATTTTTAGTGATATTTCGAGCACATTTTTTGGAATGTGAACAATTTATTGTGCTCTAAAAGTGTTGGCCAACGAACTCGTCTTTTCATTTTGAAATCTTGATTTTTTGGCGCAAGAACGAAATTTTTATCTCAATCTAAGGAGAGTTATCGTCTGGAATGACACACACATATCGCACCCATCCTAGAATAAGGGTACAACTCAAAAATTGTCATTTTCGGCAAATCGCATTCAAAGTTTTCTTCCACACCATTGGCTACCCGTTCTTTGGAACACGATGAACATTATTTATCTTTGCAAAACTTGTTTCCTACATTATTACTCTAACGCCCCATGGTGAATAAATTGTTTTTTTGACAGTGGGAAGGGAGTGGGGGGAACGGTTTTGTTGATTTTTTAAGAATTTTTGAGTTGTTCCAACTCAAACACTGAAATCTCACCAGTCAGGATCCAAAATGTTCAGAAAAGAAAGACACAAGTTAAAATTGTCCACACAAAAAGGAAACAACTCAAAACGAAACACAGACTGTTTGAACTCATCTGAGTTGTGTCTTTCTTCCTAGGACGTGAATTGGTTACTCCGTCCATAGAAGAAAGACACACGCACTCTCTAGCGGAATTAGAGTGCCCTACATATATCTCCACCTTCTACAGACAAACTAGACCGTTCCTACTTCTCAGAACCACAACTAACTCAAAAATCGCGATTTTTGAGTTGTACCCTTATTCTAGGACGGGTGCGATATATAGGTAATATATACAGGGTGTCCCACGGAAAGGTTACATCCCCCTCTTAATATCCCCTGGATTCAGCCTAAAAAAATTGGGACAAACGCCATTCTTCATAATTTTTTGCGTAGACCTCAGGAAAAATACTTTCGCGCGCGCCAGAAGTGGCGCAAATGACAAGAAAAAATCATGCAGCATGATCGTATGAGCGAATTATCGTAAATAATCTTGTTGTATAATGTTAAATTGTTTTGAAATTTGAGCTTTGTGGCGAAGAAATAGTGAACTCCTAGTGAGCTTCCTAGCGATTGAATTTTCAAGGTGAACCAAACTTGGTCGCCCAAGACTCGACTTGCTTGTAATTACTGAAGCTGAGAGGCATTTTTTGAGCGCTCTAGCGGCTTTCCAGAAAAGCTGCCATAACCTGAAGTCCAGTTTTTTAATTTTCAAACCAATGTTTATTTTCCGCTTTTTTGATCTTCCTTCTCAGTTGGATTTACTTTATGAAAACAATGACGTGGGCTTTTTGGTGACAGATGGATGAAAAGAAAAAGACTGGTTTGAAATAAAATAATTACTAGGATTTTCAGGTTATGGTAGCTTTTCTGGAGAGTCGCTAGAGCGCTCTGAAAATCCCTACTGGCATCTGATGTAGGCTCTAAGCAACTCGCACATTAGACAAAACCTTCTTTATAAGTCAAACACTCGTTTGACATAGCGTCTCCTTGGTTCTTGAGGATTTATTAACCGTCATATACATGATGATTAAACATCTAAAACGAGGGAAACAAAACAGTGCTTTTATCATAGCACGGTTCATGCCTCCAATGTATATGAGTGGAAAAGATCCGCCGTTTAAAAGAACCGGATCTTTTAAGTGAGCGGTGCGCTCAGAGCCGCTCTTCGAGGTGAGCCGTTTAGCCCATCTCTACGGCTGTTAGGCCCATTGAGCAAGAGCGGAAATATGAACATTCGGAGCAGGAACAGGTATTCGGCTAGAACCGCTTGGTTGGCACTCCCTGCGGTAGATCGGGTTTTCCGGAGGCGCTCCTTGTTTGGCGCGTACAACAATAACAACTTGTTTTACATGATTTTGTGTGATGTATTCTACGATTTGTGCTTTGCCTTCAGGTATTTTTGAGTATTACAATGGTTTTGTGAGGTGTGAAGTATTGACCTGCCTAACTGAAGTGCTAAATTTATAAATTACCTTGTTAATAGTGTTTTATAAAGATGTGGAGTAATTCAGAGTTCGTACAGACATGATTCAGGTACGTTGACAGGTATGTTGACTTCTAATAGGAATCCGTAATTTTTTCCTAGATTTGCGGTACGTAGTCAGATACCTAGCTTATTCCTTATTAGTTTTTGTTCCTGTAATTTTCATGATATCACTCAAGGTAAACATGCTTACCTACCTCCCACAATAGACAAGTAGGCCGTAATGAGCCTAACCCGTGCAGACATCGAAAATGTTGATTTTTAGTTATAAATATTATTATGCCTTAAATTACAATGAATTTCCTTTTCAATAATTATAGTTCGTTATCTATAGGTTGTGCTATCATCTATAGGTGGGACGGTGAAGCGTAGGATGGCTTGTTATTCCATTTAAAAAATTCTTTCAGTGTGTGTGCTTACCACTGTGTACCTGTGTTATTCTTGGATAACGTTGTACTCCACAGGTTCCGTTTAATAATCATCTACAAACCGGTGATCTGCGAAGAAGAATTACTGTGGTCTCCAAACCGGGTATTCGCCTAAAGCAGGTATGGGCAACCTTTGACATGTTGTGGGCCAAACTTAAGTGAACAAATACGTTCGCGGGCCGCTTTTGAATTATTTTTCATAGCATTAAACGAGACGAGAACACCGATTTGTCTGACACAGCTCAACTGGCTATATTTATTCGAGGTGTTGATAAAGAGTTCACTGTTACTAAGGAATTGCTTGCTTTACAGCCGCTAAAAGGAACCACTCCAGGAGAGGACATTTTTAATGAAGTTCAAAAGGTATTCACAAATTTTGGCTTGCCATGGTCTTAATTAGTTGGAGTATGCACAGATGGTGCACCTTCTATAGTCGTCTTACGTAAAGGTTTCATCGAATGTGAATTTTGAATGAAAAAGCAACTGAATTAAATGTGCGAAAAGATGATTTTATAGTCCTTCATTGCATTATTCACCAATAGAACTTGTGTTCTAAGTCCATTCGACTCCAGAATGTTATGAATGTGGTAGTAAAAACCATCAATCTTATTCGATCCCGAGGGCTTAACCATCGTCAGTTCAAGGCGTTTTTGGATGAAATATCAGCCGAATATGAAGTATCTCAATTAGAAAGCCCAGACCCTGGCCACAGAAATAGTTGACCATTGATTAGTCGACATGGAGCACTACAGGAAATTCACACTGATCAAGGCTGCAATTGTGAATCTCAACTCCTGGCAGAGGTTAATCTACTGGTGGGTACCTGCCGGACCAGAACGACACCCCTCCATCCCCATTCTAGTGGGCTAGCGGAGCGATTGAATCAGGCTGTCACCAAGTACCTAGCAATGTTCGTTGACCAGAGTTAGAATGATTGGAATGAAAAGTTGCCTCTCTTTCTACTCGACTATCGATCCGCTCCACATGAAACAGAAGGTATATTCCCTGCTCAGCTTGTGTATGAAAGGGAACGTCTCTCGGACACACTAGTTCCTCCGTTCAGGAGACAACATCCTCAATTCCATCTGTCTTTCAGTTGCGGTCAAGGTTGGAAGAGGTTCGCAAGGAAGCAAGCAGGGATCAACGACAGCAGTACGACAGAAAGGCCAGGAAGCCTAACTTGGGAGAGGGAGATTGGGTTTGGGTCTATGATCAAAAACGGACGAGATGAAAATGCTCTAAGCTGGAGCCCCAGTGAACGGGACCGTGGGTTGTAAAGCGAAAGAAGAATATCGTTCTGTTTGAAGTCTCAATGGGCCGTCAGTCGCACCTGTTGCTTGCTAGCAGGTTAGCTCAGTTTGAAACACGTCCACTAGTCCTAGACAATCAGCAGGCACCGAAGGGCGCCGCAGAAAGGACACAGGAACAGAGGAAGGAGTAGTTGGCAACACAAACATGTTGTTTAGTTGAAAGGTTGTTTATTGACAGTGAAAAGGTACGTTGTCATTCAGTTTTTCCCGGATTCTGTGAAGTTAACATAGTTGATTTTTATTGAGATTGAGATCAATAAAAACCTGCTAGAATTGAGTCGGCTTTCACAATATTATAGGCCATATTATCAAAGGAGGACTGTGTGGTTTCGTGTGGGCCTCTAAAGGATGTAACAACGAGAGGTGACGGAGAGAGTGGTTCATCCACGACTGGGGTATGTTTTTTAGTTTATTAGTTTTATGGGTTATTGCCCATTTCGCCTATTTGTTGGGGGGGGGGGGGGGGGGGAGAACATTCCGTAATATATTGGGGCTGGGTGGGGGCGAGGGGTGGCTCGAAACCGAGCTCTGCTAACATGTAACACCGAGAGTTGATGGAGAGAGTGGTTCCTTCTTCAAAGGTGAGAGGCAATTAATCTGCTACACCCAGAGGTCGTCCTGTTGGTTGTGTAAACCGTCAGGCCTATCCCCAGATGCAGCATATTCAAGAATCGAGAAGGAGGAGGAACTACTCCTATCCATCACAAGGATATGAGAAATTTGGGCTCCAGCCAGGATTGGACATGGAGGCCTCTAATGGATGAGTACCAAAGTTCTTAATGAAATCGGATAAAATTCTGAATAAAGACATTAACCTCACTCTTCTACGATTAGAAGTTTTCTGTCCTATGATTTTTCAAAGTTTTGCCAGAGCTATTTCATTGCGGACCTCCCCCCCCCCCCCCCCCCCCTGCCTGGATTAGTTTGTCATTTTGTTGAAGCTTTGAAAGGTAATTTTCTGTTATAGGCGCGCCACCTCAGATTCGGTTTTATGCTCGCCTAACCTATTCTTAAAAGTTATTCTGATCTCTTTGTTCAGCGTATCTATAGTTTACTGGAAGGATTGGTTTATGCTTTTTTTAAATTTTGAGATGCGAGCTTCTAGACCACCAAACTGCCGATACTTTCACATCATTCTGATCTAGCTACCCTATCAAATTAGTGTTTTAACAAGCTGTCTTGGCGAAAATCGCTCTGGAAGCCAAATGTATTTTCACAGGAAGAGTGATTTCTAGCTTTTGTAGGTCCTATCGAAAGTTGCACTCCTACAAACTCTGCCGTGACTTTTAGAGGACCTCACCTACCTAGATCTAGGTTAAGTTATCTTTTGGCAATCGACACAATAAATTTATCTAAACGTCTAAAATCGTAAATATTTGTACTCACGTCACATCATTTCATTGAAAGAACTCTCGATCTTGTCTGTAAGCTGTATTACTTGTGCGTTCACTCAGTTTTAGAAGGAGATGACAAATCTTGAAATGATGGAGATAATCTTAACTTGATATCGTTGTTTTTGTTGCAAAAATTCCAAAATTTTGACTGTTGATTGATTTGAACGTTTTCAGCCAATCTAATACGTGACCTGCATAAATAGTATTTTATAAAAGTTCTTGAAACATCTACTTATACTAATTGAGTTACCTTACTATATTGTTACATTGTTAATGTAAATTGAGGACTGAGTGGAAAGAAATTGTTAACTATGTTCTGAAATTCTACGTTCTAAATAATATTCTGCAATTCAAAAAAGATTTTGGATTATCAGCTTTTCTTGGTTTTTTTCGTCTATTTTTCGGTAAATATTAATGAAATTTAAGTACATTTTTCTTTCTTCTTTCCTAGATTTTGAAAAAGGTGGAAGCTGAAATATAAAAAAAAAGAGTTTTGTAGTGTTGATTTCTCTGTTATATGTACTATTATATATATATATATATTGTCAATTTGTCTTCTACACGCCCGCCCGATGTTTCTAGGCATTTACTTCTTACTTAGATTATGTAATGTTAGGTTATGTGATTTTGAGATGCGAGCTCACAAGTATCCAGACCGCCAAAGTATACACATCATTCTGACCTACATGTCCAACTAATCTGTATTTTTACCAAGGGATTGACTACTTGATGTTATGTAATTTTGAGATGCGAGCTTGCGAGCATCCAGACCACCAACCTATACACAGCATTCTGATCTATTAGTGCGAATTCATGCGCATTCTACTTGCGCAAATTCATTCAGGATTGTTTCAACAAATCCTCACCGACATCGGCAACTTCTGAAAACACAGTGCGTGTTTTCAGAAGTTGTAGGTGCGTAGGTAATTCTTTTTTTCCTTCTTTTTTTTAAAATAATATAATTTCTTCCCTAAGCTTGAAATTGTCACCAATTCTACGTAAATATGTAATCTAATTAAGAAGGGATGCCTAGAAACATCGGGCGGGCGTGTTGAAGACAAATTGACCTGGGGGGGGGGGGGGGGGAACGGAAAAGTAGGTACCTATATATATACTTTCTTAAGCCCCAAGATTTTTTCGTTGTCACTGCAAGAGCATTGCAGAGAAAAAACAACAACCACTAAATATGCACTTATCAGTGTCTGGCCCAGGCTCTTGAATAGTGACCAAATCCCGTTCCAAAAGAAGTTGGATATATTTCAGGCAAGGGCAAGATCTATAATATATATTATATATCATCATATATATGGGTATAATCTGTTACGGCGCACAGGTTTGGGGATTTAAAGAGTACAAAACCGTTGAAAAACTACACAAGTTTTTTGCCAAGAAAGTGCTCAGATTGCCGACCTCAACGCCCGACTATGTACTTTATAATGAGCTAGGCATCAAAAGATTGTATGAGCACACAATGCAACTACATATTGAATACATCAAGAAAGTAACCTCCCTCCTGAGTGGCAGATAGCCTCTATTCCTGGCACAAGAAACATGTAGGGTTGGGTGTGGTTGGTGAGAGGAGTGGTCAAGGCTGTTGGGGAGGTATGCAGGTGGGACGGTCGAATTCTCGGATCTGCATAACGTAAAAGTTGTTGGTGACAGGTTGCTGCTGGAAATAGGGAGGGCAGAGCGGAATACCACTGAGCGACGAATTGGATCATATTAAGACAGACTAAGTCCAGTTAAAAAGCAGCAAGTTAGTTAGCAATATAATGAAAGCTAGAGGTGAGCTCCTGAGCCTTAATACGATGCCACATAGGGAGGAAAGGAAGTACAATTGTGCCCTCTGCAACATGAACACCCCAGAAGACACGGTGCACTTTTTGGCAATTTGCCCAATGCTATCTGAATTCCGCGCACGTCATATCTGTAGTGGAGGCCTAACCTATCAACAGTTGCTGTGTGTATTAAATTAGAGAATTGGGAGGGTCTACATAATTTTATAAGATGTGCAAGCGTGTACAGAAAATACCTTTTAAATGAATTTAACTACTTCTAACCATTAATTACTACTAACTACACACATACATTGATATATTATTATTTAAACATATTTAATTATTGTTGTGTTAATTGCTGTTATGACGTTGATTGATTGTTGTTATGTTTATGACGTTGATTACTGATAAATGTGCACTAGAAAGACCAGCCTGGCAGACAGTCTTACCATTGCCTAAGATGCTAAAGATGTTACCTGTATTTTTGTTTGCTTAATAAACATCTTGATTCATTCATTCATTCATATATATATACTTCAACGGTAAAACAATTATATGTATAATTTATTTTTCAAGCCGTTGGAGCAGTATTGTAGTACTTATATATGTTCTTGAGTTTTAGTACATAGATTCAATAACAAGTGCAACATAGTGTGCAAATGAATAGTGCTTGAAGGAAGTCGAACTCCATCTGAGTCTCCAAAAAGCTTTCAATCTCAGTCTCCCAAACTGGCTTAAAAATGGAAATAATGAATTTCTGAAACGTCGCCAAATCCAAACATTATATATATATGTACGTGTCCATTTCTTTTAAATTTAAAACCTTTTTTTCTGTTATAAGCATGTTGTTATGATACATACTTATTAACATTCAAAAATATTCTCTCCATTCCTTAACATTTTCCAATTCAGTGGAAATTTTTCCACATTTTAAGCACGTATGTTCCTTAGTAACGTTGGAGCGGATTTTGACATTTACCCCCTTCGAATGAATTGATAATACTTTGTTACGTACACCATAGTGTGGCAAACCTGAATCAATTCATCAGTTTATCACTGTGTTATTTCCATGCTAAAGACAGCTGTTCTGTTTTTAATTCACTCCAATCAAAACTAAACATCCAAAAGTTACTAAATTTTTTAGCGCCTAGTCCATAGTTATTTCCAGATTAAGCAAATCGTTTGAAGAAAGTTTTTGAATTCGTTTGAAACCAATACCTTTGTGTATTAATGCCTGATTTTAGTACTGAATAATTTATCTCTTTTTCATTTACACTTGGTTTTTTCGTTTATGATTTTTACAGTATGTCGAATTCTGTGTTTCTTCTATTCACATCCCTCGATGGTAACCCACTGAACTTCCGACTCTTGTGTAACCATAGCTCAGTCAAATGTGAGTACATATTGAAAATCACGAATCATGGGGGTGTCGTGCAAAGGGCGACTGGGAGCCCCAGGATCATCTTGGTTGGAGGCAGCCTTCCTTGTGAGCGGGGCCACTTTGAGTGCAATTCTCACCCTCCATTCAGCAAGGAACCTGCTTTCAAGGTAAATTGTAGTAGTGATTAGTGAACTTGAACGCTCTATTTGCTTTTTGCAGTGTCATTTTCTAATTGGAAACTATGAAGAAAAAAGGACAAGGAAGAGCCACTAGGTGCTGGGAAATATGAGGATTTTGAATGTTTCTGTCCAAAGGGCACGGTAGTGGAGGTGAAAACCATACATTTTTAAATTAAATTAAATTATTAAAAGTAGGTATTAAGTATTTAAGTAAAATTGGAGTATTCAATTTAGGTCCTCCATTAGAGTAGGATGTACATTTTTTTTACGTGTTTTCAGCTGTTACACTAGGGCTTGTTCTCCATTTTGTTTCTGTGGGTCTATAGTATCCACTAGACGTGCAATTCCTTCTTTCTCCATGTGGAGCCCTGGTCACCCAGTTTCTAACACGTCCTGAGAGAACCTACAGGCCTAACCGCAGAACACAGAATAGAGTAGAACCTCCACACCAACCCAAGTCCACCTCAACCGCCCGTTGATCGAGTGATGCTAGCTGCTTTATAGTATCCTCGGCACCCATCCTCTTGTATAGTAACAGCTGAGCCCGTTCATTTTAGATTACATTTCTCTGCAATTTATATCATTAATTTCCAAAACCGATTAATCAAGGTGAATTCTGAATAATAAGGATTAATAATGACTATTTTGCGACGGTTCCAATAGTAGAATGTCCTTTTAATAATAAAATATCGGCAATGTATGTATACAAACTGGGAAAAAGTAAATAGATTTTCTTCCGACCAAAAATCTGCAATCAACTAATGTTGATAATTTTCGGCAGTTTTCGTGGTTTTTGGCACTTTTTCTCTCCTAAAATGTGTCAATAGAGGGAAGGAATTTCCTCCTTTTTTGAACACTCGAAGTTTTGGTATCTCCCAAACTGTTGTCAGCCTTTGAAGCTAAACGTTTCGTCAATAGAGGGAAGGAATCTTATCCGATTTTCTTGATTCTTTTTTGTTCGATTTTTTTTCTCGAAATTTCACTCGAAGTATTTGGTATCTCCCAAACTGTTGTCAGCAAATTCAAATTTCATATTGATGTTGGGAAGGGAGGGGTGGATTCGGATAAATCATGATCTTTTCAACTTATTTCCACGAATTTTTCCTTGTTCATTTTCACTCGTAAAAGCCGTTCATGTTCTGTGATACTTGTACAAACAAGACATAGGGACGTCCCTGTGATGCATGAATTATTTACCAATATGTTTTTATCTCGATTAGACAATCAAATATTGTCTGGAATGTATAAATGTACGTATAACAATTTAGGGATCATTTGAGAACTTTCCAAACGGATTTTGATGTCAAAAATGTCCAGAGCTTTAATATTTTAATAACACTTTTTGTTTAATAAATGAAATCCCACAATAAATTTATTAGGGGAAAGTTATTAAATAACAAAGTATAATTACTTGATTGTGTGCTTAAGTTAAATAGGTACCTTCCTCTCATTAAAAAAAACAAGCATATCAAATGAAATATTTTTGAGCACAAAAACCCTAAACGAAACACCTTACAACATCAGTAGGTAATGCGAAAATGTCTAACAATAATCTAAGTAATATTTTGTACTATGAACAATTTCGTCAACCATGAATTAGGACCATACAAATGTCATGCATAATAAGATTGTACGTAAATTTGTAAAAAAGTCCAGTCATGCAGCATGACCCCATGAGCGAATTTTTGAAGAAATCTTCGACATTTCAGTTATTGATCGTGTAGAGAAATTTTAGTTTATGATTTTGATAGGCAAACATGGAATCAAATTATTAAAAATAATTAGGAGGTACTCATACTTTATTATTATTAAACTAATCTTGTAGATTTAAAGACAAATGTAGGTAAATATTCATAGATTTCGATGGAGGGAGGCCTTGAGATCAACGTTACTGACGGCCGAGCGGAGCGAGGCCTTGGGTCTGCGTGCTAGTACGTACATAAATAGAACTTCTTCATAATTTCATGGCTGATATTTTCTAAGCCACAGTCAGTATTAAAGCTACATCAAGTCTTAAAACAGTTGAGCGTAATACATTAAAGAGAGCGACCGAGAGAATCGGAGGACGGAATATTTCACAGAGTAAACTCATCAGTTGTAATTACTTTTCTTTTTTTTTCTTTTTTTATTCAAACACCTACTACCTACGTTTTAAACAGCATGGTTCTAGGATTGGTTATACAGGGATACTTCCATAAGAGTAGTTCAATCTGAATTTGGACAATGTTTCATGCAAATAATATAAGCTAGTATATTATAAGCTTAAATATTATTAGCTTTAATTGCAATTTGTTATGATTTTAATTTTTTAAACCTTAGGATTTAAGTTAATTTGATTTAAATCAAACAACCTTCAACATATGTTTGATGTAACTTGTAATTATACATGTATGTAATTAATTATAAGGAGTTGCATACTGTCTAGAATATTGACTACCTGCTCTCTTCCTGAAATCTGATTGTTCTTTGTGTAGATTTCCTGGGTGGATGACTGCCTTAGTGTGCGAGAATTGATTGATATCAAAGGTTACCTTCTCAACTCGTCACCTAAGTTTGCACAGATAGATTATATGAAGATGATACATGCTGGGGCATACAAGCCACCACTGCCAAGTGAGTTATGGAAAACAAGTTTCACGTGGTTTGCTTTCCTAGTAGAATACCTTGACTACTTCAGTTACAAGTTAAAAAATCATGTATATATTATGTGTTAATAGTTAATGATTTCTCTGCACTCAAAATGCTCAAATTCAAAACAATTTACCATTATACAATATCATAGTTTATGAAAATTCGCTCATACGATCATGCTGCATGACTGGAACTTTTTTTGCATTTAGTTTAGATTAGTTACTTATAGCAATAAGTTTTGTTTGACTTTGTAGTTGTCACCTGGTGTGGGAGGATAGTGTTAAATCAGCATTTCCTTTAGGTGAGTGTGAGTTGAGCAATAATCCAACTCGTAGTTGGTTACCCACTTACCCAAAATCTAAACTTCTTCAAGATTTTACCAATTTTCATACTTATTCATTGTTTTCTTCTAGGAAACATTCCTGAATCCAGTGCTAATAATTATACCAAGATCGATGAAATACTAAGTAATGGTGGTCTGAACCTCAGACGTGAGAGCCACCAAATTATTGCAACAGCATGTAAACGAGCTCTAGGCAGAACTGTCACATCTGTTGAACTTAGTCCGTCAACCAAAGTGAGCACCTACCTATTAAATTGTAAATTTACTTTTAGACTGACATATTTTGTAATCCAAGTGCTTGATTGTCGTTAGTATTGCAGGGCTTAAGGCAGCAGAGTTCTACTTCCTCAGCTTCTTGCAATTCAGTAGCAGACGTTCCCTCCCTTATCTACCAAACGTCGCATGATCCTTTAAATATTCTCAGAAACTCGCAGGCATCTTCAACTCCGCTCCAGAAACTGCCAGTTGCATCGAAGAAAACGAAGCGATTCGTCAGAGGACGAAAAGGTAGTAATGAATCAACTTTGCTTTATCAGTTTTATCAGGGAACCTGCTCTTGCTGAGATCCCCTCCTGAAAGCGCTACTGAATTCAGTTGCAAAAGTAGAACGGGGTTTTCTGATACCTCTTGCTTATAACCAAACCGTTTCCTAGGATATATAACTCAGTTGGTTTTCATCCCACAAAAATCATTCATCTGTTGGGAAGCACTCAAAATCATTACAAAATGTCATGTTCCTAAAACTGCTGCAGTGGTATAGGAGGCTGAGTTAAAATGAAAACTTACCCATTGAGTAATAGTGCTTTGTAAACGGAATGCTGATGTAGAACACTTATGCAGGAACCAAAGGAGGTTTCCTGTTTCAACATAGCCAGAAACGTTAGCCCCCATCTCCCTCAATTGTGTATATATATATATATATATCATTTAGGAAAGAAATTTCACAGATAAAAGACGAAAGAATGGAAAATCTAATATTTCGATGAAAATCTTGGTCACAGATATAGAATATAGTAGGAGAAATGATTGTTTTCTTGCGTCCTGATTGCTTGGGAAAAACTCGTATCCAAGGCTAAGATGCTGGCTGAAACGATTATTAATTTTTGTAGTGTTCAATACCTTGAGTTAATCGTTTAGATTGAGGCCAGGTGGTCGATTTGCTCCAAGTATTAATCTGTGAGCTCTTTCTGATTGCTGGAGCAATCTATCATTAGCCGTATCTGGCAACTTTCTTAAAACTTTCACCCCAAAGCACTGGGGTCAGCCGTTGCAACTGATCAATAACCACGTTCAACGTGGTTCTCCTCAACATACACAGCGTACACAACCACGAGGACATGTGAGGCAATATCCACGAGCACAGTTTGAACAGCACCAAGACCAGAGCGATTCACAAGCAAATAAACAAATGGCAAGGCAAATAAATCACCAAGAAATTCAGCCATCTACAACACCGGTAAGGATTCAAGAAGATGCAACCGTCAACGACAATGAAAATGTGTGCAATCTTTCATCCCGCACACTCAGTGTTGAGGAAAAGAATTTACTATCAAAAGGACTAACATTCACGCCAACACCTCGTCCGGACCACATACGTCTTCAAGAGGATATACAAGAATATTGCTGGCGCCTTAGACTGAAGTACTATTGGCACAACAATCCTGATCAGAGTACCAGTGAAGTGCTGCACCCATCGCTTCAAAAATTCAAACCTCCCTCGAACTTTGACCCAAAAAGCTCTCCTGACTCAAGATTGCCAGCCTCCCACCCTCTAGAAAGGTATATCTCACAACTTCTGCAACGCACTTCTAGTGCTTCTTTCCTTGGTTCACTCAATCCAAGGAATAATTTGAATCCAACTGAACGCCTAGCAATGAAAGCCTTGCAATCAGATGACACGATCAAGATCTTGCCGGCAGATAAAGGCTCAACAGTGGTAATAATGAATAGCACCGATTATGAAAAAGAAGCTTTGAGACAATTGAGGAATACCAGGTTCTATGAGCCTTTGAATACGGACCCGACTCACGATCTGGCAGCTGATCTTAGGAGGTACATAAAGAGAAACGGCAGAAGAGAGGGGTTGTCTTCAAAAGATATGGAGATACTTGTTCCCAGTGACCCACAATGCCCCGACTTCTACCTTCTCCCCAAAATTCATAAGCCTTATTCTCTCCCTGAACAACCTCCGCCAGGACGTCCAATAGTAGCAAGTTTTGGTTGTGTCACAGAAAGAATATCGGCTTATATTGACTCATACCTCCAGCCTATTGTGCAGAACCAACCGTCATTCATCAAAGACACACACCACTTTCTCAGTGTACTTCGTGAAACAAGAGCCCCAGCAGATGTTATTTTGGCCACTATTGATGTAAACTCGCTCTATACGGAAATTCCACATGAAGAGGGGTTACATGCCTTAACACATTTTCTCCAAGAGCGCCCAGAGCCACAAACACCATCCACAAATTTTATAGTGAAGTTGGCAGAGTGTGTTCTTACAATGAATGTGTTCAAATTTGGAAACCAGGTGTACCTCCAAAAAAGAGGAACTGCTATGGGAACTCGCATGGCACCGTCGTACGCGAATCTATTCATGGCTAAGCTGGAGAACAGTTTTCTGTCAAGCAAACAAAAGACTCCACTGCTATGGAAGCGTTTTATAGACGACATTTTCTTGATATGGACACACGGTGAAGAGGAACTGCAGCTGTTTCTGGGAGAACTCAATTCTCAGTTTTCAGTTACATTCACCTGGTCATATTCGAGATCTTGCGCAACTTTTCTTGATGTGGACATTACGTTCAAAGATGGGGTGTTCATCACAGAAGTGCACATAAAACCAACTAACAAGCAGTTATACCTGCATTATGACAGTTGTCACCCCCCTCATACAAAGCGTTCAATCCCCAGAGCTTTGTCCATTCGAGGTCACAGAATTTGCAGTAACCAGGAGAAACTGAAAGACTATCTATCAACATTGAATAATAAACTGGTAGAAAGGGGTTACCCCAGCAAATTCGTGGAGGACAGAATAGTCCCAGCACAGGTGGCTTACCAGAGAAGACAACAAGCTTCAACAAGTCAGGTTCCACCACTGGTCACGACATTTTTCTTTGGTGCCCAGAAGCTCAATACCATCCTCCGGGAACTTCAATGTGTTTTGACATCGAGCCCACTAACTCGAGATGTCTTTCCCGAAAAACCTAGAGTGAGCTACAGGCAAGGAAAGAATATCGGGGAGATCTTGTCGCATCGCCACCCTCGGGAGCAGCCTCCGGAGCAACAAGGCTTACACCCATGTCAACGTGCAAGGTGTAAACTGTGCAATTTGGTGATAGAGGGCTCAGACTTCTCCTCTGCTAACACCAATTACACATATAAATGTCGAGGTGTAGCAGAGTGCCAGTCAAAAATGTGTGTTTACCAACCAGTCTGCAAAAAGTGCACTGATGCACATGCATTCTATGTTGGTAAAGTTACCACACTCAATCTGCGCATGAACAATCACAGAGCATCTATCACCCAAACCCAGCAACTCCCAGTTAAAATACATGCGACGTCCCATAATGCCACGTTCGACCAGTGCTTTGGGGTGAAAGTTTTAAGAAAGTTGCCAGATACGGCTAATGCCAATGCTAATTGCTCCAGCAATCAGAAAGAGCTCACAGATTAATACTTGGAGCAAATCGACCACCTGGCCTCAATCTAAACGATTAACTCAAGGTATTGAACACTACAAAAATTAATAATCGTTTCAGCCAGCATCTTAGCCTTGGATACGAGTTTTTCCCAAGCAATCAGGACGCAAGAAAACAATCATTTCTCCTACTATATTCTATATCTGTGACCAAGATTTTCATCGAAATATTAGATTTTCCATTCTTTCGTCTTTTATCTGTGAAATTTCTTTCCTAAATTACTAATCATTCATATATAGTTCAGTAGAACCATCAACTTGTATAAATATATATATATATATATATATATATATATATATATATATATATATCATATTTATATATATAAATTATTATTTAAGAAAGAAATTAGGTTCTGATATTTCGAAAAAATCTTGATCACAGAATAGAGAAGGAAAAGTAAATTTAACTTGCGTAGTCCCTGGTAGCTTGAAGCGTAATTAATGAATCCATGGCCGTGATTGTAGACACAAACTCAATCGTTCAAATTGAGGCCAGGTGGTCGGTTTGCTCCAAGCTCTCAGATTGCTGCAGCAGTCGATCATTAGATGCATCTGGCAATTTTCGCAAGACTTTCCACCCCGAAGCATTCGTCAAACGTTGCACTATGAGACCTGGCATGTTCTTTCACAGGGAGTGGTCGGGTTTGGTCACCAAACTATATATATATATATATATATATCCCTCAATAGTGTATAGTCCACCAAAAACAGCTGACGTTTCTAAACACGTTCCTTGAAAAAATTTCTGAAAACGCCAAGTATAGGTACCGAAAAATTGTAGATTAACCAATGTAGAAATATAATAGATCAGAAATGTTTGCAAAAATTTCGTGCACCTGCAATAAATGAAACGTTCGTATTTATCGTACTAAATACGGTATACGCAACCGACTAGAAAATAGTTGCATATAAAGGTAGATAGCTATACAACATTAGAATAGAGATTACAAAGTCTATACATTATAGTGATTTTAAAAATAGCCAAGAAGGGAAATAAATGGCTAAAATTTGAATAGTTTTTATGCCATCATTTTGAATGATAAAGATTGTAGAGCTCTGTTGCGTACCAACCTAAATGTTTTTTTCGTATATAGATTTGCCAAACAAAATAGCAAGTCGGCTCAGCACCAGTTTCATGTGATTCCTGGGGATCAGGTGACCACAGCTAGTCTGCTTCGTCTCGTATCGGTCAGTTCTCCCACCATGGCCCGTGGAGTATAAAAGTAGAACCCGAGCTGGATCAAGCACCATTCTCATTGAAAATTTCTGCTTTTGCTTTTGAATTCTCATATCAAACCTATCCTTCTCCATTTCCCTCAGGGGATTTACCTTGATACTTCCACGGGCTTCGTTTTCTGTGGTATCTTTTTCTTACACTCCACAGCGCTTAAAATTCGTCTGCAACCAATCAAAGTAAAATTGGCTCACAAAAGTCTCATCGTCAGCTTTAAAGAATCTATCTAATTAAAACGTCCTCCCATCGTGGTCAACAGTGTACTTTATAATTTTCCTAGTCTAACGTAATACTTGATACATCTATTTGATTGCCATTTCTTCTAGAAGTTTATTAACAATAGATAATATGTATTGTTTTGTAGCAGTTTGCGTGACGGTTACCTACCTACCAAAGCTTCACTTTTGTTTATAGTAGATTTGTTCCATCCACCTAACCGCGGTCGACCATGTTCGACCGACTCATGCGCAGTAACGTTAACCGCTGTTCCATCCCAACAATCAGCTAAACACAGTAACGTTGAACCGCTGTTCCATCATAGCAGCGTGTCGACCGCGGTCGAACCAAAACCTGATGGAGTGCGGTTCATTCCGGTTGTTATAGGGAACCTCACGCAATTGAGACCTACTCATAACCTTCCTCATTTGAAATTCGAGCTCGGTGGGTAGGTCTCCACAGAACAACGAACAACCTAGAAACTCAACCTACTCGTTGTACGTCGTGTGCCTAGTTCGTTGTCTAGTTCTTCTACTCTGTGGTCGTGTGTGAAGTTGAGAACTTGAAAATGAATCAACTGGAAAGATTAATTGTGGAGGAGTTGACGGCAAATGAATAGGAAGATGAAGAAGTGTTCACTCTAAGTACTTTTGAAGGCGATGAGTACATCGAAATGCTCATGATGATGGAAGATTCGTCTTGATGATCAAAAATCGCCTTGAAAATTCTGACAATTGTATCAGCTGATAGTATAATTCAAATGGAATTCTGACTTCATGAAATCGAGTTTATTATAACTTCTGTATCCTATTGGGCTTGTGAAGCGTAGATAGGTAATCATCTACTTCAATTAGATTAATTTATTAAATTATTGATTAGCAAATAATTAGGATCTACTCTTAATTAAATTATTATTTTTCAACTGATTATTCCAACAACAGAAGGTCAATTACTTCCGAGTCTACCAAGGTTGGAGCGTTTCTAAGAAAATGTAAGCTATTGCAATGAATCGAAAATTTCCTTCATGGAAATTTATTTTGAAATTCCTTGAGTTTAACTAACGCTTTTCGATATGTGCATGTAGAGTTTGATCAAAAAGTTCTGGTCCTTTTCAATTTTCGCGCGAACAGAGTTAAGTCGGAATCATGAGTCTTTCGTCATGGAAGTCCAGAATTAAGTCACACGAAATTACTGGTGTAACTCTATTTTACCTCACTTGCGGTTGAGCGTTCCATCCATGGTTGGATCGTGGTTACGGTCGTCCAACCACGATCATAGAGGTTGTGGACCACGTGCTGACTGTGGGTTAACCTCGGTGAGGTGGATGGAACAAACCTAATATTTGCGCACTCCAGTTAATTTGATTTACGATCGTATGTTCAATATTGCAATAATAAATCAGTTCGTGTTTTTCTTCCAGCAAATAGATAATGCGTTTTTCTTATAAAATATAAGTTTGTCTTATTATTGATATAAGACCACAAAAGTTTGAACTCGCACTTTTTTTTTTTTTTTTTTCAGGTGCCATTTCATCATCTAGCTCCGAAGGGGAAACAGAAAATAATCCTACTGAACTGCCTAAATCTTCTGCTGTTAAAAAGAAGTGAGTCTGCTTTGTTTTATTGCCCTTCTGCGTAATATATTTACACTGGACCTAAACACGTGATCTATCTGGCAGACCATTGATATTTGTGTTTTTCGAAAATCACGTTCAAGCCACTTGACAGAGTACCAGGATTTTTGGATAAGAAAAAACCCTGTCAACAAACCAACTGTTCACGCCAATGGTCAAGGTCCTACTGAAAACATTTACACCGGGGAAAAGACTGTTGTACCTTCCTTTGTCGCATGCTAGCTCTTTCTCTGATCCTTCTCCCTACTGAGATCATATAATCCCATCGGGTCACCAGGAAGTCCGAAATGGGATCATTATGATTCCAGTTCAATTCAATTGCAGAAGCCAAAAAATTCTTGAAATTAAATGTAAGATCGAAATAGGTGAATAGAACGAATTGGTATGTAGATCTCACATGCTTTCCTTACAAGTGCAGTAGATCATTCGACGGTAGCCGTACACCAGTCCGTGATTCCCTCCTCCGCCGCGCAGCGGCACTAGTCTCCCCTTTTGTCAAACTGGGCTTGTATGATCGCTCCGACCAGTAAATCTACGGATTTATCCGTATACCAAGAAAAAATAGATTTATTGGTGAGGAGATTGTGTACCAGTCAATCCCTTAGTAAAAATGAAGATTAGTTGGGCATGTAGATCAGAATGATGTGTATAGTTTGGTGGTCTGGATGCTCGCAAGCTCGCATCTCAAAAAGACATAACATCAAGTAGTCAATCCCTTAGTGAAAATTCAAATTAGTTGGACATGCAGGTCAGAATGACGTTTTAAAAGTATATTTCGGGAGTTGTACGAGCAAAAAAATTTGACCAGTCAACAGGATTTGAACTCACGATCTTCGTCTCACGAGACCGTTATCCTAACCTATGAGCTACGACCCATCTATCGTTAGAGGAGACAATCACAGTACTTCACCATTCAGTAGGAGGGAGATAAAAGGGGAGACTAACGCCGCTGCGCGGCGGAGACGGGAACCACAGGCCAGTGTACAGTTACCGTCGAGTCAGTAGATCCCGTTTATAACGATGCCCAAGGGATTGTTATGTTAATATCGTTATAAGCGGACATCACTATACCAGGAATAGAAAAAACTAATATTAATAAAAAATAAATATAATAATAATAAAGTTCACTGCTAACACAGTCGTATGTGGCCCTCAGATCCACAAAAAATGCGTTCAACTGTTACGTTCTGATTTTTATATAATTAATTTTGTTTTGGCTTTACTTTATTCGTGCGCTATCTCGTTAATCAACCCTCATCGGAAACGTAGTTAAATCAAATCAAATCAAATCCGTTTTTATTTGTAAAGGGCCTTGCCAGGCAATACAAAAGTCAATTATAACGTTTATATAAGTAATAATAATAACAATAAATACATGTAATATGACTAGAAAGATAGAATAAAATTATTAGGAATTGAAGATAGAGGTGTCAAGCTTATAAAAATCTGATACATTATATAGTTCTTGTTCTACAAGTACACGTTTTATATTGTTTTTAAAAGACTTGAGTGGCAGATCCCTCGTTGAAGAGTGCAAATGATTAAATAAACGACATCCAACTTGATAGGGGTTCGTTTTCAGGGATGTTGCCAATCTGGTTAGAGGGGGGCACAACTTCGTCCGGTCTCTTGTATAATAGTTGTGCCTTAACGAACTGTTGGAGAACTCATTCAGGTTGCACTTGACGTATAGCAAGGATGCCAACACGAATAAACTGGGCAGTTTTAGGATTCCAAGATCCCTGAAGTGCCCCCTGCAGCTCTCATTCCATCCCAGGCTACGTATGGTACGAACGGCTTTCTTTTGGAGCTTAAAAATTTCATTAGCGTGACTACTGTTGCCCCACAAGACGACACAGTAAGACATCCGGCTGGCAAAACAAGCGTGGTAAACAAGGAGTAATACTTCTGGGGACACTGAGTGGGCGAGTCGGTGAAGCAAATAAATGCAGGATGACAGCCCGGAAGATAGCTTTTCCACGTGGGTCAGCCAAGAAAATCTATTGTCGACCAATAGACCCAAAACATTGACTGAGTTTTCGAGCTTACCATTCAAGAGGAATTCCATATTTTGTGTTTTAGTATCATTTACACTCAGACCATTTGCAGTACACCAGTTTTTCACAAGGATTTCAGAGCGCCCAGCGTTTTGTTGAAGAGAAGAAAGAGCTGAACTGGCTGAAAGCACAGAAATGTCATCAGCAAAAAGTATTAGGTTACCTGAATCTAATGGTTGATAAGGGAGGTCATTTATAAATAGTATAAAGAGACAGGGTCCTAAAACAGATCCCTGCTTTATTCCGCACGGTATCGCTACTTTCTCAGAGATTTTTCCTCCAAAAGAAATAGTTGATAATAGTTGAATATGATAATAGTTGAATATGGATAATAGTTGAATATGGATAATAGTTGAATATGATAATAGTTGAATATGGATAATAGTTGAATATGATAATAGTTGAAACGTAGTTGATAATCATGTAAGAGGGATATTCTGGGTAAAGAAAGGAAAGGAAAATTGTGGGTTGTTGATTAAACTTCATATAATATAATATAGAAATGTACCTCTTTTATTAGCCTGTTGATTGTCCTAACATTACATTGTTCCTTCGTTGGAAAAATAATTGATATGTTTAAGGGATAATATAAAGTTTTTTGGCAATAATTATTATAGGTATTTGAAAAGAAAAATATTTTGGTTCCAGTTTTTTGGCTTGAAAACAGGAAACGAATGAGAGATTCAAACGATTCTTAAGACATTCATCAGTGCTTCTTGAAAAAATTAACCAAAGAAGTATGCATTTCTTACAAATATAGGTATAGTGCGTGGTCACGACTTACAGGTCGTGTCTGCCAAGGAGCAGACTAGATCCGACTGCCACGGGCAGAATTCTTTCAGGTGTTTATGAACCTACATTACTCCCGATTGAATTGTCTAAAGCTATCTGCTGCACTAAAATAGCTCTAATTTTAATACAATCTAACATATTATAATACAAAAGGTAATTGGAAATGTAATTATGTGCAGCAATCCTACTCGGCCTCTTGCAGAATCACTACAGCCACCTAAACTGTTCACTGCCTCCTGCTCGAGCAAAGGCATAACTGGACCATCACAATCCACGTCATCCCGGCAAAATGAGCCCAAAGAAAGAGGGTGAGTTATTTAATGAATGCTGTTTAATTTTCTTTTTTCATTTCACTTACAAGACAGCAAAGAGAAAATGCAGCTTACATTGATTTAAACTATCCATCAATTTTATTCCTTTAGAAGGGAAGTAACGGTGGACTTATTCAATGGAAAAGAGAATTATTGGGATATTTTCAGCTTAAATATCGTATTTTGCTTCCTCGCTACCGAAGGTAGGGAAGCTTTGTGTTCGTGATTGAAGTCGAAAAAATTTTGTCCTCCAAAATCAAAATTTCCACTTGATTTTTGCGTTTCAGAGCTTGCTGATCAATCTTGGTTCCGTGTCTGTCTGTGGTAAATCCTTGTCACGCCCAAAACTATACCAAGTTTCAGTCCGATTCCGATGAAATTTTCGGGGATTGTGCGGGTTAGCTCCCAGACGGTCCCCTATAATTTTCAATGCCGACGAATCAACAGTAACCTGTGCGCATGCGGAAACGTGAATTTCTTATACCGTCGATTTCTCATCATCTGTTGGTCCTATTTGGTTCAAACTTTATTAGTAGACAGTTTTTGTACTTCTCGTATTCATTTTCTCGTATACAAAAATGGCCTTTCCGAAACGAGAAGAGGTTTTCGTAACGTGGAAACGCTTTTCGGAATGGGAAGAGTCAGCTTACTCGTGCCAAGCTTTTTCGGAATCGTAATTACGAAACGAAAACTTGTCCTTCTTCTAGGATAACACTCTAGAATAACTTAGCAACTATCATGCAGTTGGCATGGATACACATACTTAATTTTCCCCGTGCCGTCTTTGTAGTTGGTTTAACCTTTGTATTTGTCTTCCCTTCGTGTTTTTTCCCCGCACCTCAACCAGAACTGTCATTAGCGGCTTTTTGTTCTTGCTTTCGACGTTTTATCGAAGATTTCAGCTTTTTCATTCTGAAGATTTCGTTTAAAGCTTCATTTTACGCGTTTCAAAGATTCGTGTTCTTCACGGCTGAATCGTTTTCATATGATGTAGAGGTAAGAGGTCGTTGTTTCTTAATTCATGTTAGGTATATTTTGGAAATAGTCTACTGTGACAATTGAGTTTTGAGCAGTGATTCACTACAAGAGTCACGTTAACGTCTCTATAAGAATTCTCTTCCTCTCGAGCTTACGAAAACGCTACGAGAAATCGATTCAAAAAGGTTAGCATTCATCATGCTCGCTCTAACAGCTTGTTTTCGTGTTCACGAGAAATACTAATACGAGAAGTACAAAAACTCTCTATTTATTATAATAGATAGGACAAATAGACCTATCTATTGATCCGATTTGATTCAAACTTGGGAAGTAGATGTGTTTCAGGAAAATTCCCTACTATATATCACAAATGGTGGAGCAATAACTATAGGGCATGCGCAAAACTGAAATTGATCGACATAGACAAAACTACAAGACTAATAGACCGATTTTTATGAAATTTTGGAGTATTGTGCGTTCTAGCTCCTTGACATTCCCCCTATAACTTTCATTGCCGTCACATAAATTGTAGTATGTGCGCATGCGCAAAAGTTAATTTATTATAACGTCGACTTATCAATCATTTTAACTCGTACTTTGTTTTCAATTGTTTGTTTTATTGTTTAAACTAATTTTCTATACGTCCATGAGGAAGCCATACTGCCAGACGTTTTTCGGAAAGTGTGGAGATCACATTTCATATCCCCCTGTAATGTAAAGGTTGTCGAGGTAGGCAATAGTGATAATGGTGTACGTTTTTGTTAGGACCTACCCTACAGCCTACATACTGGAAGGGTGTAACCGATAAATGGATCGTGCTGAATGATCTTACGAGCTAATTTTATAAATTTATTGACCTTTGTGAACTATAATTTTACGACAAACAAACTTTTCTAAACAATATTTCGAAATACCAGCTTTTTAATGCTCTTTTTGGAGATTTCATGAGCACATTCTACTGCACAAAAACGTCAACACTCACATTGGTGGTAAGCAAAATGTGCAACAGCGATTTTATAGCTCAGTCGGAAATGTAGTTCCGTTAATCCCAACAGAATCTCATCATGCCTGGTTGGTACTCTGGGGTTGGTATAATGGATGTTTCGTAGACTCAATTTAATTCTGATTAACTCAAATTAGCAAATTTTCTTAGAAATTGAAGGTATTGCAATGGCTCGGAAAATTGTAAAATCATAATTTTTCAAAAATTTCTTCATTAAAATCCGTTTTGAGGCATTCTGAATGATTCCTGAAGTTTGCGCTTTTTCATATATATATATGTATGTATGTGTCATTCCAGACGATAACTCTCATTAGGATTGAGATAAAAATACCGTTCTTGCGCCAAAAAATCAAGCATTCCAAACGAAAGGATGAGTTCGTTGGCCATCAATTTTTGAGCACATTAAATAGGTCAAATTTCGGAAAATGTACTGAAAAAATCACTAAAAATGGCTAAAAACGGCCAAAAATCATTGAATTTATATTTGTTAGCAGAATTTTAGTCAAAACTAAATTTTCAACGAGTAACTAGGACATTTAGAAATTATACTGATAATTATGCTGAAAATCCAAAATCTTTTTTGAATTGCCGAATTTTATTTAGTATGAGTTTTTTGCCTTAAATTAGTTTTTTAACAATTTCTTTTTACTGAAATTGATCAAATTACAATACAATTTAACATATTATTATACGATAGATAGTTTATGAAAATTCGCTCATACGATCGTGCTGAATGATTGGAACTTTTTTATTTATGTGCAGGAATCCGACTCGGCCTCCTGCAGTATCCCCACCCAAAATATTCACCGCCGCCTGCTCGAGCAAAGGCATAATTGGACCAACACAATCCACGTCATCCCAACAAAATGAACCCAAAGAAAGAGGGTGAGTCCTTTCAAAGCAGTTTCTTTTTCTAATTTTTAGTCAAAACAGAAATAGAAAATGCTGCTTACATTGATTTAGGCCATCCGTCAATAATTATTCCTCAATAAGGGAGGTAACGGAGGTCTTATTTAATGGTAAGGAAATTTTAGGGATATTTTTAGCGTATATCATATCTTTGGATGTGGAGATCCCACTCTATATTCTGTTGTAAAGAATGTTGAGGAACGGAGTACATTTTTGTTTGTCCCCCCCTTTCCAACTACGTTAGTAGATGTCTCTTCCAACAGGGGATCTCCTGAGGTTGTTGAACAACTTGATATCACCTACCTCGTTGTTGGAAGTTTGTGTTACTTGTGTGAGGAACATGTTTTCCGTCGGAACTACTAATTCGCTCATTCAGAAGGCACAAAAGGTGGGTGTGTTCGTTGTTGGAACTATGTGTATGGCCCATATTCTCGTGACGTCACACCTGGAGTAGGTTCGCGTTTCAGTCAAAGTCGGCCATGACTGCCCGACGTCAATGAATAGGCTTTAGGCTTCGTTTAGGCTATGAGAATAACTATTAACCTGAAAAATAGTAAAGAAAAGATGATTGAAAATTCCTCAGGTGTCTGTACTGCTGTGTAGGTACCTAGCCATTGCTCAGGTAGCTTCATCAGCGTTTTATTATAAGTTCGTAGTACTATGCTTAACTGAGGAAGCTTTACTTGTTATATTGAATAAATAAAGGAGAGATTTGATAATTTGTCAAAGTAAACAAGGCAGGTTGTTGCTACACCAAGAAACGAAACTACTTAGGTAGGTACGTGTACGTCCTACCAGATTTGCTGTTGGTTTAAAGTGCCTAAACAAAGTATTTGGGTCGTTGCTTTGCCGACGAATACAATCGCTGATTAGCATGTTTGTCAAATATCGAATCAGGGAATATGCAACATGAATTATAAACCAGCTACAAGGAAAAAACCTTGAAATGCATTCATTGATTCATTGATAAGATTTCATAAAGACGGCATTGGTAGTGCAGTTATTGCTCGAGTTTTGCAGTTAGGTACGCCAATTTTAGGGACAAAAAAGGAAATTAGGTACCTACTTTCCTTTTTATCAATGAAGTACATGAACAAGTAATAATATACGGAAAGTATGTAGGCCTACCTTCCCTCTAGGTACTTACCTTTCCACATCTGATACTTACTATTCCCGCCAAACAGAGCTCTCATAACACATCCTTTTACAAGACCACTTTCACAGTAGGTACTCTAAAGATTTTTAGTTTCAATTGATTCAAAGAACAGTTCTAAAAGTAGATAGGTAATCAACAATATCTTCGCGGCTGATGTCTGGATCATCTAGAACGTTTGTATGTCAACTCCCCAACACACATTTCATATGGATCTCTACCCCACAGATTAAATATTGTGTTCGCAGCATTTGATGTCATCACCTGATAATAACTTGATGTAATTTGCATACAATTTATCACCTTGCATATTACAAATAATGAAAATATTGACTAGGAACTAGGTAAGACTATGTTATGCAGTTGTCCAGCTGTGGCTACAAATGGCGCATTTTCGCATAGTTTACTCGTCACCATGACAAGGTGAAATAACTTCGAGTTCGCCTTGCCTCGATGTAAGGATGCGCTAGTGTCAAGTCTCGAGAATATCACCCATATCCAGTTCCAAAGATCCTGAATGATAAATTTATTGACTTAGAGCAGATGGTTTCCACCATACACCAATGCGGACTGACTTCTAAATCCACTGGCAGGCATTCGACTCCATTACAGCTGAGCCTCAACTTGTTGACCTCTTTTACATACTGGTTTAGTCCTCAGACAAGAATGAGTCAGACTTTAGAGGATATCGGCACTAGAGATGGAAGTTGACTCGGGACAGAGATCTTCTTTGACTTCTGCATCATCAGGCTCTGAAACAATACTGAGAGAAAGCAGGTTGTCCTGTAAGCTGATTTATCAATGCCCCAAGAGGGAAGGAAAGCCGAATTAGGTTCAAGGTGGGAGGAAAAGTCATTTCACCCTATTGAGGTGGAGGGAGAGAGAAAGTCTAGCTTTATGCATGGAGCAGACTGCTAGGATCGCACCGTGGTACAGCCATCACTCACCAGGGCACTCATCCATCGGTATTCACTCCTTGCCACCTTGTGTATTAATTGCCTGGAGTTACGAGGGGCATCTGGAAAGTAAAAATGCTGCAAGCCTCCCCAGACAACAGAAACTTTTTTTCAACTTTGGCCACTACTGTGTCATTGGGCTGGATGTAACGATTAAAGTCGCAATAGTGCCCAAAGTAAAAATAAAATTCTCTGTGGCTAGGTGGGGGGGGGAGGGGGGCTCGTATTCTTACTCTCCGGATATCCCTCGTATATTGAATGATTGATTGAGGGGATTTCTCCCGCCGTAAACTTTTAAACATTGTTGGGTTAGTAATTATTGCATTAATCAATGGTTAAGAATTAAATTTGCATTTGTATGGTAAGTAATTGTTGCCTTATTCGTTGACATGGAAAGTAATGAGTAAGGTTGTTTGATAATACCAATGGTTGTCTTAGTTAATGGTTAGGAATTAGTGGTAGGTGAATCGGGAGGTTGCAGAAGTGTGAGAGGTTTGGTCGGTAAAATAGACAAATCTTAGGAATAACTGCTGAAATTGTTTTCCTCTAGTACTAGCTGCAGGTAGGCTAGAGATGGTTTGTCTTCTGTTTTTTGCACGCCTTATGTGGTAGAAAGTTGAACTACTAGTATTGCAACTTTTGGATGACCACCCTGTTGGGTAAAATTACCACAAAGAGAAATTTCATGTTTGAGGGTTGGCTGCACTGCTTTCGGTGAATCACGGCAACTATTTTGGTTTTTCGTGTAATTTAGTGACAGCTGTTTTCTGCTTCCTGTGACTTATTCCCCTTTCACTATTTTTACGTTTTCATTATTTCATTTCGCTAGTTATATTTATCTAATTTAGTTTCATCAGTATGTTATGTACAACACCCCTGAAATAGGACGTTCATCGTCCTTTTATTTGGAAATACGTCTTGATGGAAGCTCGCCTCAAGATTATGTAGATGCTTGGTCTACAGAAGGTAAAGAAGTAGTATTGAAATTAACATATTATTTCATTTAACCGTACGTATAATTATATTAATGGAGTATACGGAGTATCCAATTCGTAACCAAGTATTCATTTGTTGAGTACAATCGGGAAATATATTTTCTCTTAAGTTCGAGTTCCGAGAATGTTTACTGCGCATGTATGTAACAACAGTCTGTACGTGTGAATATTGTGAAGCAAAAGTCATTCCTAGAAAGTGAATGGTGAATTATTTTAGTTCTTTTATTTTTGATTCAATGGTGAGTGATTTTTAGAAAAAATTAGCGAGAGATGTCCTTTCCCTTCTCATAACCTCATAATAGGCCGTGCACGAAATACCTACGCTAAACAAGGAAAGATAGGTTTTTTTTCCCCCTCACATTGCGGGAAGGCCGTGGATGTCAAGAGAGAATTGAAAAAAAGTAAGAAGCAGGGACGTAATTTACGCACTATTTCATTTAAAAAAAATATATATAAGTTGATGGCAGATGCCCCCACAGAGGAACAGAGGAAAATGAGGTCACTCGTGAGGGGAAAAATTTTGAAAAAATATAGTACGCCCTTACAATTTTTGAATAATTAGGAGATAAGTAGTTCAATTTACTCCAACATAATTCGTCTTGGGAACACAAGCCATCTCTGGTCGACCTATAGATAGGTAACATGAAAAAAGTTTAGAAGATTTAAACATAAAAATGTTAGAATTCTTTTTCTCTTTTGTTTTTGTAAAACATTGATGAATCTTCAAGATGCAGTAATGCAAACCGACATCACAAGAAATTTTAATCAAATCGTTTGATATGTTGCACGGAATTGGTAATTAGAAAGGCCCATTCATGCAATTTTTGTGATTTGTTCTAATGCATGTCTTTCTAGATACTTATTTCAATAACTATGTATAATTTCAGGAACTCAACTTGTTCTAATGTTGCTGTACCGCTCTCATCAAAACTATGTGTGGCCTCCTGTTCGAGCCAAGGCAAAACTGGCACCACACCATCTACATCATTCCAACAAAACGTACCCAGTGAAAAACAGTGAGTGAGTCGTTCTACATTGTATTTTTCTTTTCACTTCTTCAAAGAAAACTGTTTATTCAGGTACTGGGAACAATGAAAGTGAAAACTTCAACCTGGCTTTCAGCAACTCCTCTTAAAAAGCATAACTTCGATCTGTCCTCGAGTGAGTTTAGAGGTGCTTTAGCCATCCGCTACATGCGAACTCCAACAGACATGCCGAAATCATGCGATGGCTGTGGACATGATCACTTCTCCTCATGACATGCATGCTGCAAGACGGGTGGTTTAGTGACCAGACGGCATAACGAAATTCGGGATGTGTTGAGGGGAGTAATGAATATGGCCTGGGGAAATTGATGCAAGGAACCTGTGATTGTTGAAGCCTTTGGTTCTGATCCTGGCCTTAGAGGAGATCTGGTTTGTCGTAGAGTGTGGGAGCCTCAACGAGATGCGTTGTTTGATGTTCGTGTCGTAGACACGGACGCACCCTCGTATGAGTCCCGCCGCATTAGCGTAATTCAGGAGCAGTTAGGTTTTATGGATGGAACTGCTCTTCTTGTGGGTTTGGAGAATTAAGAGAAAACTTATAATAACTACCTACATACCCTCACATTTCACTGAACATTCACCAAAAACAACTTAAAATATTTGCTCACATCACGTCCACAGACACCTTGATATTCTAGGAAAATGTTCAATATCTGTGGGATATAGGTTCCTCGAGCTCCAAGAAGTGGCGTGAAACGTTAAAATCAGTAAACTAGACAATGAGAAAATTATAGTTGATAGATGTTTCGTTTCTGATGAATGAAAGCTACCAATGGGTCGGTTACGATCTTGTTCATCGGGTGCATTTGCAGCTGACAATCTCTTAACCGTACAATCTGAAATCGTTATCGAAATCAGATGATAACTGTAGAAGCCTTGCTTGTTTTAAAAATTTCACATTTGCGCATGTACTGTAGCTACCAATGAAACAATTGTGTTGAATTTGGTATGGGATCTTTTTTCAGCTATCCTTCAAATTTAAGTGAGGTCGGATGGCTATGGCTAGGGCGTGCGAAAATTATGCTTGATGGAATTTACATTTACACATGCTCGGAGTGAACTGAACGTGTTTGAGTGTGTTTTTTATTTTTATTTGGGAACAATGAAACTGATAGGGGACAATCTCCTAGCCAGCACATTCCCTGAAAATTTGTTAAAGTCGGATGATGACTGTGGAAATCAAGTTAGTTAGAAGGATTTGCAGACACCACACACACACACACACAGAGAAAGAGAGACTAGAAAGTTGTTCAGGTTTAAATGGTTTAAAGCGTAAAATGCGAGTGGTAGTTTTGATTTTGAATAGAAAAGTGCCATCCTAAAAGTGAAAACAATACCTAGAGGTAGACTCGGAAGATTACGGTAGGCCCTCCGGAGATTACGGAGCCTCATCAATACGCTGAGCCACTGGTAGAGGTGGACCTGTTGGATAGACCGTTTACGCTGGACGAACTGAGGAGGGTAATTAAGACTGCAAAAGCAAACAAGGCCCCGGGGAGAGATCAGATACCTGTCAAGTTTTTTAAGGATGCTCCCGAAGAATTTCTTAGGTTGATTCTGAGAGTGTTCAATCAGATTCTGGGGGATGGGAAAGTCCCGCAGAGCTTCAGTGAGGCGTTAATTTTCCCCATTCATAAAAGGGGGGATCCAAATGAGGTAGAAAATTACCGAGCGATATCGTTCATGGATGCGATAGCGAAGCTGTTCACAGCCTTACTGGGGAATAGGTTGAATGAATGGTGGGTTGGTGGAATGCCAGGCCGGGTTTAGAAAGGGTTACAGCACGGCGGATAATATCTTTAACTTAATGAGCATTGCGAAGATCACCTTCAGAAGGAAGAAGAAGCTATACCTGTTCTTTGTAGACTATAGAGCTGCGTTCGATTCAGTGATGAGGAAGGATCTTTATTACAAACTCTTTAACATGGGAATATCTAGCCGCTTTGTGAATATAGTACGGGCCATTTATCAGAACACGACTGCAGCTGTCTGGTCGACCCGGGGGCTGTCGCGAGAAATCATGATAGGCTCTGGGGTGAGGCAGGGATGCCTGATGAGCCCAACCTTGTTTGCGATCTACCTTAATGATATGCAGGAGTATTTGGGAGGAGGGGTGTTAATTGGAGGTAGAAGAATTAACCTGCTTATGTATGCGGACGATGTGGTGCTTGTGGCGGATAGCATTGGGGGTTTACAGATGATGATAAATCAACTGTGGAGGTATAGTGATGAATGGAATCTAAAAATAAACACTGAAAAGTCCAAAGTTATGGTGTGTAGGGAGGGAGGTGGTAGGTTGGCAAGAAATGAAAGGTGGTATTATGGAGGTGAGAGGCTGGATGTGGTTGATAAGTATAAATACCTGGGAGTGTTGGTGACCCCGTCAATGTCACTCAGCTTGCATTTCAAGGAGAAACTGGTGGCAAGCAAATGGGCGGTGAATAGTGTATGGTTACGTCTGCTATCCAGGAATGAAATTCCATTTGATAGGAAGCTTCAGGTTTTCCAGGCGGTGTCACGGACGGTGATGTGTTATGGAGCCCAGGTTTGGGGATACCGGGAACCTAAGGAGGTGGAAAAACTATTAAGATACTTCGTGAAAAGAATCTTTAGATTGCCCCAAACCACTCCGAATTATGTAATATATAATGAACTAGGTCTGGTAAAGGTGTATGAGCATACCCTAAGGCTTCATTTGGGCTATATGGGTAGGGTCCTAGGCCAGTCGGATGATAGGCTGAACACTTTTTTGGCTAAACAGCTCATCCAGAGGAACGATGGGTGGTATCCAGCCTGGAGGGGACTTGCACAAACTTACGCCGGCGAAAGGAATGCCGAGTTTATTGAGGTGCAGGACTTTAAGAGGATAAACACAGATATATTAAAAGGGTGGAAGGCTGTTTTTGTTGGGAGAGTGAGAGAGCAATGTAGGGAGTCTGAGCACCACTGTTTGTACGCTAGTCTGGATCACGAAAGCACTGGATACATGAGTTCAGTGAATGGATGGATGATTGGGAATGTTCTGAGAGCAAGGGGTGAATTGTTCAACTTGAACACGATCCCCAATAGGCCGGACCGACAATATGACTGCGCATTATGCAATCTGAAGGTGCCTGAGGATACGAGGCATTATCTGGCAAAATGTCCAGTGTTGGCGGAATTTAGGCTCAGGTATCTGAAGAAGGCATGTTTGTCGGATGAGGAACTCGTGGAGGTCCTGAATGGCAAGGATTGGCAGGGGCTCCACCTCTATATTGTAAGCTCACAAAGGTATAGGTTGGAACTGCTGAGGGAGTTTAATTATTTCTGAGACGCAAGTGATCGAGTTGGGATGCTGTATGTGGAGTAGCGCGTAAATTGGGGCATGTCTAACGGAATATGTGAGGGGTGCATTTAGGTAGGTATAGGGAATTTCGGATATATTATGTGGATAGATTATTGTGCCCCGTTGTGACTTCATCTGAGCCTTAATATCCAGGATTTGAGACTGAAATATTCTCTGCTAATTTGACATTTATGCGTAACACCTGTATTATATATACACATTTATATGTATATAGTTAATCTACACTGTGGCCTACTAGACAGACGGCATTTTGCCATGTCGAAATTATGTTTATATATCCTATTTTGTTATTATGCATGTTTTGCAATAAACATTTCTTCTTCTTCAATGAAACTGATAGGGGACAATCTCCTAGCCAGCACATTCCCTGAAAATTTGTTAAAGTCGGATGATGACTGTGGAAATCAAGTTAGTTAGAAGGATTTGCAGACACCACACACACACACACACAAAGGGAGAGAGAGAGAGAGAAAGAGAGACTAGAAAGTTGTTCAGGTTTAAATGGTTTGAAGCGTAAAATGCGAGTGGTAGTTTTAATTTTGAATAGAAAAATGCCATCCTAAAAGTGAAAACAATACCTAAAGGTAGACTCGGAAGCAGTAAACACCTAGTGTGAACGTTATTGACTAATTATGATTGGTGTCATTTATTGTTACTTTTGGTCTGTAGTTGTCCAAGAGTCCCTGTCACCTTCAGCAGCAGCAGCAGCAGTGACAGTGATTCTCCTCCCAAGGCTAAAGCGCCCAAGCTTACAGCGCCCAAGCCTACAGGGCCCAAGCCTACAACAGTAAAGCAAAGCAGTCAACCTAAGCAAGATTCTTCTGCCTCTGATGTCAAGTAAGTTGCTATGCTGTAATTGAAATTTATTTTTGAACTCTGTCACAAGGAGTGCTAACTTTATTCCATTGTTTTTGTGACAAGTTCGTGGGAGAAAAGGTTAGAAAAGTTCCACTAATGACCTAATTTTTTGGTGGATGGAACTATATAGCCCACTATCCCATGTTCTTCATATTGCTGACACATACGACAGAATCATTAATAAATGTTTGCAATGTTTCTAAAAATAGGGCTGGAGAGGGAGGCTAGGAGAAAGGGTTGGGTTAAACTAAATTGATGGTAAATTATCGTGTAAACATCCAAGATCCCAACGTTTGTATGCATTTTTTGAATAGCTGGGATCGTAGATTTGGCAATAAAGTAATTTTCATGTACAATAACTACAGTAACAGTCTGAATTTATTTTTTCCATATCGTCATACATGCAACTGATTGTTGAATTGTGCATCTCGATTATAAGATTAAAACCGAAATTTTATGAATTACCAGCATAACCCAAACAGAAAAAAGGCTTCTGCTGTTGGAATTATTTAGTACTAGCCACTCCGGCTCGCTTCGCTCGCTTCCACGCCCAGCCGGGGGGCAAGCCCCCCGGACCCCCCGTCAAGTTGCTCGCTTCGCTCGCAAAGTGTAGCATGTACAAAATGTTGCTCGCTTTGCTCGCAAAGTGTGGCATGTTGGGGATGTTGCTCGCTTCGCTCGCAAACGGCAGATTCCTAAGGATAGGTTTAACGTGTGTAGGGGATGTTGCTCGCTTCGCTCGCAAACAGTAGATCCCTAAGGGTAGGTTTAACGTGTGTTGGGTATATTGCTCGCTTCGCTCGCTCGGTACAGCTATATATGTGTAGGAAAACCCCTGGAACCCCACATTAAGTTGCTCGCTTTGCTCGCAAGGTATGGCTGTGTACATGCGATGGAAACATGTAGGGGATGTCGCTCGCTTTGCTCACAAACGGTAGGTCCCTAAGGGTAGGTTTAACCTCTGTAGTGGATGTTGCTCACTTTGCTCACTTGAGGAAGTTATACTGCCCATCCAACTTGATTATTTTTCCGGAATTTTCGACGGCCGTTTAGAGGGGTAGGGGAAGCGGGGAAGACCAAAAAGCGCACATTAATTCTTACTTCGACCCCCCCCCCCCCCCCGCCCTACGGCCCATGGTTCGGGTGGGATTAGAACATTTTAAATTCGCTTCTACACCCTATCAGAAAATCCCAAGAAGATCCCCCCACTCAGCCGTTTGGCCGTGCATAGACACGACAAACAAACAGACAGACAGACGGAGTTTCATTCTTATAAATAGTACTAGCCGCTCCGGCTCTCTGGTCGACCTATAAATAGGTAACATGAAAAAAGTTTAGAAGATTTAAACATAAAAATGTTTGAATTCTTTTTTTCTTTTGTTTTTGTAAAACATTGATGAATCTTCAAAATGCAGTAATGCAAACCGACATCACAAGAAATTTTAATCAAATCGTTTGATATGTTGCACGGAATTGGTAATTAGAAAGGCCCATTCATGCAGCATTATCATACACGAATTTTTGTGATTTGTTCTAATGCATGTCTTTCTAGATATATATTTCAATAACTATGTATAATTGCAGGAACTCAACTTGTTCTAATGTTGCTGTACCGCTCTCAAAACTATGTGTGGCCTCCTGTTCGAGCCAAGGCAAAACTGGCACCACACCATCTTCATTATTCCAACAAAATGTACCCAGTGAAAAAGAGTGAGTCGTATTTTCAATTTTTCTTTTCACTTCTTCAAAGAAAACTGTTTATTCAGGTACTGGGAACAATGAAAGTGAAAACTTCAACCTGGCTTTCAGCAACTCCTCTTAAAAAGCATAACTTTGATCTGTCCTCGAGTGAGTTTAGAGGTGCTTTAGCCATCCGCTACATGCGAACTCCAACAGACATGCCGAAATCATGCGATGGCTGTGGACATGATCACTTCTCCTCAAGACATGCATTATGCTGCAAGACGGGTGGTTTAGTGACCAGACGGCATAACGAAATTCGGGATGTGTTGAGGGGAGTAATGAATATGGCCTGGGGAAATTGATGCAAGGAACCTGTGATTGTTGAAGCCTTTGGTTCTGATCCTGGCCTTAGAGGAGATCTGGTTTGTCGTTGAGTGTGGGAGCCTCAACGAGATGCGTTGTTTGATGTTCGTGTCGTAGACACGGACGCACCCTCGTATGAATCCCGCCGCATTAGCGTAATTCAGGAGCAGTTAGGTTTTATGGATGGAACTGCTCTTCTTGTGGGTTTGGAGAATTAAAAGAAAACTTATAATAACTACCTACATACCCTCACATTTCACTGAACATTCACCAAAAACAACTTAAAATATTTGCTCACATCACGTCCACTGACACCTTGATATTCTAGGAAAATGTTCAATAAAAATGTTTTGTTTAGGGTACTGGGAACAAACGGTTTAAATTTGAATTTTCCAATAAGAATTCCATTGTTTGGAAAAATGATTGGAGCACATGTATGTTGATTGAGACACACTGAAACGCTGTTTGATGCATGAGATAGTTTGTTTCTCGAATGCAACCTCATATCATCGTGGTTCAATAGTAGAAATAACTGTCAAGTCAAATTGTTTCTGCAAGAATAATGCTAAACAGCAACCCTTCATAAGATCCAGATTTCAGATGCCATAATTATTTATAACAAAGTGAAAAAATGTCTGCTAAAGTGGGTGTGGGATATAAGTTCCTCGATCTGTGGGATATAGGTTCCTCGAGCTCCAAGAAGTGGCGTGAAACGTTAAAATCAGTAAATTAGGCAATGAGAAAATTATACTTGATAGATGTTTCGTTTCTGATGAATGAAAGCTACCAATGGGTCGGTTACGATCTTGTTCATTGGGAGCATTTGCAGCCGACAATCTCTTAACCGTACAATCTGAAATCGTCAGTAAACACCTAGTGTGAATGTTATTGACTAATTATGATTGTGTCATTTATTGTTACTTTTGGTCTGTAGTTGTCCAAGAGTCCCTGTCACCTTCAGCAGCAGCAGCAGCAGTGACAGTGATTCTCCTCCCAAGGCTAAAGCACCCAAGCCTACAGCGCCCAAGCCTACAGAGCCCAAGCCTACAACAGTAAAGCAAAGCAGTCACACTAAGCAAGATTCTTCTGACTCTGATGACAAGTAAGTTGCTATGCTGTAATTAAAATTTATTTTTGACCTCTGTAACAAGGAGTGCTAACTTTATTCCATTGTTTGTGTGACAAGTTCGTGGAAGAAAAGGTTAGAAAAGTTCCACTAATGTAATAATTTTTTGGTGGATGGAACTATATAGCCCATATCCCATGTTCTTCTGCTGTTGGAATTAGTTAGTATACATCTAGATATGATGTGGTGTTTGATGATGCAAAATGTTGGTACATTAAAACTTGAGTTTCCTTTTTCCTGCATTGCAATACCGCCCTCAATAAAATTTCAGCTACAAAATAAGTAAACAAATATTGTGAACATTCAAAAATAATTTAAAAGAACAAAGATTTGAATACATCTTGCAAGATTGAAGGAGTTGTACAAATCGTCTATCTGAAAGATCAAATTAGAAGTTATGATGAAATCGTTGGTTTCTGAAAGTCACTCATCAAGATCGTCTTTATAATCTTTATGTTATTCTGAATGACCACAATATGCAAGTCTTTATGTGTATATGTGTAAGTCTGAGGTCCAAAAATGGGCCATAAAATAACTAACAGAATTATGGGGAGGTAAAAAGGCACAAAATACGGATAGACTAGGAGCGCTAAGGAACATGGTGGTTGACATGACTTTCTCCTTGTTGATACCTTGCTGCACCCTTTTTTGCTCTACAATTCGTTCCTCGCACCATCAATCTCATCAATACTGGTCAAAAATGAGAATTATACTATCAATAAATGAATTATGATAATAAAGAAACACCCCTAACAGAAGAAAAATATCGGCAACATCTTGTGTCCGTCCCGACTGCCATTATAGGCAACGAAAAAATAGCAAATCCTAAGGTCTTTGTTAACGTGCTTTGCACCTTGAGCTTTTCATGTTTGGAGCCCCATTGCAGAAATAAAAGGTGATGTGATTTAAAAGTAAATGGTGAAACAATTTCTTTTTTTTTTTTTTCTGTTATAAGTCTGTGATTTTATAAAAATAATGAGGAACTTGCACCCTTTTTATTGCTGAAATTAAAAGTTGATGGGATTATGGGTGAATGTTGGGAGAAAAAAATCGTTAGAAGTCTCTACTTTTATAAAAATGATCAAAGTTTGAATTTTCAGAGAGCCCGCCAAAACGGGTGCGGCAGCTGACTCTGCCCACTTTCTAGTCACACGTCACAATTTATTTTCTAATCAACTGAAATAGCAAGGCGCTATTTCATGCCATTTGTTACGTTGTTTTTGTGAATTTGCTTATGGTTGACACTTTTTTTCTCGTACCTATTCCAGTATTTTCTAGCATTCTAGTGTTTTCTAGTATCTCTTCACGAGATCGACAAGCCCTGAAAGGAGTAATCAGTTGAAGGAGGAATACGAAAAGGCGACTTCATTCAGTTTGCCGCCTTAATATCATTCGGGCTGTGTCAGTTTATTTCGTCACTTGAGCTCGAAACTTATGAATCAAAAGGAGTGAAGATGACAAAGTAAACTATAACTACTTCACATTCACATTGGCCAGTGAGGAGGTCAAGTGACTGCAAGCGGATGGTAGGCAGCACAAAAAAATAAAATATGTTATATTTTTGATTTAGTCTAGTTACCACCAGCCCACTAGCATTCACCAGCCAGTGGTTGTGGGTCAGACTAGGCTGCTTCCTGGCAATATTACCAGTGGCTGGTTATTAGTGGCTGCTAAAGAGCCTAGTGTGACCGCTGTTTTTATTTCCATGTCAACCCCTCCACTTCGTGAATGTGGAAAGGGAAAGACACAGCGATGTACTTCTTGAGCAGCTTTGATTGGCTCTAGAGAACAAGATAAGATGCTCTAGGCCATTATACTGTCAAAAAGCTGTTAGGGTAATTGCAAAGTGGAAACGGAGAGCAAAGCTTTGAATGAGAGCATCCTGGCAGAAAAATTAACTGGGTTGGTTTTACTGCTTTGCTGTTTCCTCGATGCTTTGCTTTTTGCTCCTCCACTCTGTAAGCAGGTAAGCACTCTTATATACCTAGGTTGGAAAACTTTTAGGAGATATATTGACTTGTGCGACAAATTTTGAGATTGGGATATAATCCCCAACTTATAAAGGGGTCCATCACGGGAGAATATAGGCTCTGAGATTCTTCAACACAAGCCCCACGCAATCAGTCAGATTGGCTTATGTATCTTTAATTTTAATAATGATGAATTCTCTATTTATATAAAAGAATCATTCAGTGATATACATTATATATATATATATATATATATATATATATATATATATATATATATATATATATATATATATATATATATATATATATATATATATAATATCTACAGTGATCAGACCTATGAATGACGTGAACTTGCTTTGAGAAAAATCGATCATTTGAAGCATAGCATCAAGTAATGATTGTGGGAGGTTCAGCTGAATATTCGGATATTAGAGATGATTCTGCTTTTACATTTGTTTATCTTGTGTCAGTTGAAATATTTGTGTATGTTATTACAGCTTTTGGCCGCACTCCAATGCAAATGTCCGAGTCAAAAGCGTCCGCCAAAACACGAAAGAACCCTACACCAGGAATGAAGAGTTCGTGATCTTAAAGTACATCCTGGCCAGCAAGAAGCTTTCTGGAATTAAATCTAATGTCCTCTGGAAGGCTCTGGACAACAAGCCTGGTCTTGAGAAGAGGACTTGGCAATCGCTCAAAAATCACTTTCTCAAATTTATGCTGCCCAATCTGGAAATCTACAGCAGCATACTCACCCCAGAACTCATCCAGAAACTCAGAAGAACAGAAACCTATTTTAGCAAAAATAAATACTCACATGAATCTGGCTCAAAAATTTGAATGAAGTTTAAAGTTATGAATTTTACCTCACATCTTGTTAAACCTATTTTTTGAATGAATTAGTGATAAACTCTGTTAAGAAATTTAAGTTGTTCTTGTAAATTATTTATCAAAGCCCTTTGATCAATTGTTGCTACATGTCTTGAAATGTATTGTGCAAGGCTTGACATGAAATCAATGGCATAAAGGATAAGTTTATTGCACAGCAAGAACATTTAAGTCCAACTAAAAAGCGCTGCAAATGTTTTCTTTATTAGATAATCTGCAAAGATCACTGGCTACCAAAAGACATTTCTGCCTAAATCAATAAGTTCCTCCCCAATTTATTATCTTTATTATGTAGGATAGATCATATGCTTGAATACAACTCAAATATTATTTTATTGAATACAACGAATAATTGATTTGTTGTGTTTGCCGAATCACAAGTTTCACAAGAACCACTTTTTCATATAATGCGCGATGGAGTCGTGGGTAAAATGATAGTAAAGTTACAATCAAATGGAAACTGTAGAAAAAAAGAGGTTATAGAGGAAAAATTGTTGATACTGTGTGCCTCAACAGGGGGCCAGCCCCTACACCTCCAGTTAGTTGCTCTACTGCCTAAAATTGAAAAATTTGTAGGTAACATGCTTTAGATTTAAACAAAGAATTTATGTGTGTAATTGCGATTGAATAAATTATTTGTTCAATTACCCTGTCAGAAGTAATTGCTAGTAGGTACAGGGTTGTGATAACTAAAATATCACAAGTAAATTTTGGTAAAAAGTGTTTCGACTTGGCGTCCTAAGACCAAATCGATGCTAGAATCCTCCAACATAACGCATTTTTGTTACCCGAAATAATATCGACAAAAGCATGTTCCATGCTTCAAAAAAAGTTCATCCGGTAGGATTTTTAATCAAAAGAAATTATAGTGTGGTGGATACATTATTAGAGCCTTAGGACAAGAAGAAAAGGAAAACAGTTTTATTTATAAAACTAGTTCAGGGCATAAAATATATATATTCGTATATATATCTATACTATTAATAAGAATGAAACTCCGTCTGTCTGTCTGTTTGTCGTGTCTATGCACGGCCAAACGGCTGAGTGGGCCGGATCTACGAGTGGGGGGATCTTCTTGGGATTTTCCGATAGGGTGTATAAGCGAATTTAAAATTTTCTAATCCCACCCGAACCATGGGCCGTAGGGCGGGAGGGGGGTCGAAGTAATAATTAATGTGCGCTTTTTGGACTTCCCCACTTCCCCAACCCCTCTAAACGGCCGTCGGAAATTCCGGAAAAATACCGGTTTCGTAGGTTTTGAAACGAGAAAGACGACGGCGCGATCGGATCGCGAAAAAAGTATCGGGAAATGCGTCAAAAAAATGCGAAAGTACGGACCGTGTTTTCTCGAAAAGTCCGACAAAAACTACGTTTTTTCCGATTAAAATATACCCCATAAAGGTACGTTTTTCGGAACGGTTTTTGCGGGCGAAATACAGCTTTGGGTCCGCCGAATCTGAATCCGAAATCGGATATCGAAAAAAGTGACGTTAAGTTGGTCAAATCGCGAGCGGAAGCGAGGAGAAGCGTTTAACATCAGAAATTAATTTTGCCGTGTTCGCGAGAAGGCTCTAGGAAGACAGACGTGTTTGGGGTTCGATAACTCAGGTACAGGTTTCGGTGTTTGGGTGTTGCGAGCAGGTACCTTGCGAGCGAAGCGAGAGCCATTTCAACAGAATAAATTCGGATTTTTTCCTACAAATATACAGCAATACCTTGCGAGCGAAGCGAGCAACATCCCCGAATAAACTTTTTGTGGTTCCACGTAGTTTTATAAGATTTAATTTGTTTGTAAGAATTCCCAACTGAAAAAAACGTCTGCCAAGTTGGGTGGGCAGTATAACTTCCTCAAGGATATACAGGTATACCTTGCGAGCGAAGCGAGCAACATCCCCGAATAAACTTTTTGTGGTTCCACGTAGTTCTATAAGATTTAATTTGTTTGTAAGAATTTCCAACAGAAAAAAACGTCTGCCAAGTTGGGTGGGCAGTATAACTTCCTCAAGCGAGCGGAGCGAGCAACATCCCCTACAGAAGTTAAAACTACCCTTAGAGATCTACCGTTTGTGAGCGAAGCGAGCAACATCCCCTACACGTTTCAATTGTAATACATCGCATGTATACAGCCACACTTTGCGAGCGAAGCGAGCAACATTCCCTACATGCCACACTTTGCGAGCGAAGCGAGCAATATTCCCTACATGCCACACTTTGCGAGCGAAGCGAGCAATTTAATGGGGGGTCCGGGGGGCTTGCCCCCCGGCTGGACGTGGAGGCGAGCGTAGCGAGCCGGAGCGGCTAGTACATATATATGTGTGTGTGTGTGTTTTAGAGTAATGTAATTAATCACATGTAGTTGTCTCTACACTATGAGGGACTAATTCTCCTAAGTATAATAAAGATTATTCTATTCTACAACATGTAAAAACGATAGATAGCCCTTCTACGCAGATCATTGGTCTATAATAGTTATTAAACCCTGCAGGTAATATTCGATCAGAACATGGAGCATCGTGTCTCCCAAAAGGGTTCACACCTTTACAATTGCGACCCCTCAATTTTACTTCACAGTCGAAAGGTAATGAAAGAATATAGTTTCAGAGACCCCTCAGCTGATCAGTGCGCCTCAATAACTCGTAATTGTTTCCAAGGAGTCCCAAAAGAGCGCCATCTAAATAACTACACCGTGAGTCGAATAGGAAAGAAATTAGCCTCGGAGGTCCCGATGCTGATCTGAGTCCATCCATATTTTGTAATTGTATTCCAGATATATCCAAAAAGGAGCTACATTTCAGTTGTTAGCATCATAAGACAATTAAAACACAAATTAGGCACAGAGGCCCTAAAGCTGATTAGAGCTGATACCTGATGAACAGATGATACCTATTGAATTTTTGATATTACATAGGAGGTCCTTTTAAAATTGCCGATCCGTAGGTAGACATCAATGTGTCTACGTAGAGGGAACCTGCAGTAGAGGCACATCTACATTTTACTAGCCCCCTGATCTCATTGTAACGATGTTTAAATAAGTATGTAGGTAGCAATCATAAATAAATAATAGCTAGTAATCATAAAAACTCCATAGAGGGATATAGTCATTCAAGATGTAAGTAACGTATAACTTCGAGATCGGTCATTTAGGGCACGAGAAAATGGTGCTTGAAGTATTTACGTTAGCGCGTGCGCAGAATGGAGTGATGATTTGAGAAAAAAGTTCCTGTGATGCAGCATCATCGAATGAGCACATTTTACCTATCATACCTATCTTCTTTATATATAATTCCGAACGGTCTTTGAAATTGTGAAGAACTTCGCGGTCAGATTTCAGTGGTAGACTGCTCATTCGAATCAGCACGGCCCCAAGTTTGTTGCAAAAGTGTCGCCGTTCGTCTCTATACCCGCCTTGATCGTGTTCTAGGCGGTCCTTATCGACGAGAGTTGTTTATTAGGCTGTGGCGGTAACAATAGTTGCCATCAATTCACGGTAAGTAAGAAACGTAGTGTAGTTACTAACATCTAGGGGAGTTATGTCTGAACGAAGAAATTGAAACTGAAGAACTTAGCGGACTTTAAATATAATTCCGAACGGTCTTTATATAAAATTACGAATCAGCAAAGCCCCAAGTTTGTTGCAAAAGTGTCGGTAAGTAAGAAAAGTAGTGATGGGGTCTTTTCTGATCAGCTGAGTGAGCTAAATTCTTTCCTGTTCACTGTAGGAAGTTGAAATTTGATAGGGAGACTCTCTGGGACATTAAGAGACGAGTGAAGTGATGGGGTCTTTTCTGATCAGCTGAGTGAGCTAAATGCTTTCCTGTTCACTGTAGGAAGTTGAAATTTGATAGGGAGACTCTCTGGGACATTAAGAGACGAGTGAAGTGATGGGGTCTTTTCTGATCAGCTGAGTGAGCTAAATTCTTTCCTGTTCACTGTAGGAAGTTGAAATTTGATAGGGAGACTCTCTGGGACATTAAGAGACGAGTGAAGTGATGGGGTCTTTTCTGATCAGCTGAGTGAGCTAAATGCTTTCCTGTTCACTGTAGGAAGTTGAAATTTGATAGGGAGACTCTCTGGGACATTAAGAGACGAGTGAAGTGATGGGGTCTTTTCTGATCAGCTGAGTGAGCTAAATTCTTTCCTGTTCACTGTAGGAAGTTGAAATTTGATAGGGAGACTCTCTGGGACATTAAGAGACGAGTGAAGTGATGGGGTCTTTTCTGATCAGCTGAGTGAGCTAAATTCTTTCCTGTTCACTGTAGGAAGTTGAAATTTGATAGGGAGACTCTCTGGGACATTAAGAGACGAGTGAAGTGATGGGGTCTTTTCTGATCAGCTGAGTGAGCTAAATCCTTTCCTGTTCACTGTAGGAAGTTGAAATTTGATGTGGAGACTCTCTGGGACATTAAGAGACGAGTGAAGTGATGGGGTCTTTTCTGATCAGCTGAGTGAGCTAAATCCTTTCCTTTTCACTGTTGGAAGTTGAAATTTGATAGAGAGACTCTCTGTTTATTAGGCTGCGGCAGTAACAGTTGCCACGGTAAGAAACGTAGTGTAGTTACTAACATCTAGGAGAGTTATTTCTGAACGGTCTTTGAAATTGTGACGAACACCGCTTTAGCTTTGCACCAGGTCATATAACGCCGCAAATCGGTAGAACATATATCGTTACTATAATGTGCTGAGTTCCTGTTAGATACTACTGTTATACGGACTAGATTAGGGCTTTCCAAGCTCTAACAGGCCTCTAGTCGTATTATAAAATGTTAAAGTGTATAGAAATTTGAGCAATTTGAGTCCAAAGAAATGGTTACAAACCAATTTTATGGCAAAAAAGTCCAAATAAATAAAATTTGGCAGTTCGAAAACATTTTGGATTTTCAACTTTTTGAGTACTGACGTTTTTCAGCAAAATTTTGTGCAAAATTTGTTAATGCCCTAGTTAATCGTAGACAATTGTGTTATAAGTAACTATACCAGAATATTATTTGGGAAGGGATGAGATTGTTTGGCATAAAATATGATAGTTGACCATTTCTGATCACACAGAGTGCTCACATTTAAACCTATACAACATAAATATGTACGATGGAAAAATAATGAAAATTCGTTCATACGGTCATACCACGTCTGGTACTGTTTTAAAATCAATAAATCAATAATTATCTCTTGGAAAAAAAAAAAAAAAAAAAAAAGTTATATTGATTCTTATATTCTTACTAGCCGCTCCGGCTCGCTACGCTCGCCTCCACGTCCAGCCGGGGGGCAAGCCCCCCGGACCCCCCATTACATTGCTCGCTTCGCTCGCAAAGTGTGGCATGTAGGGAATATTGCTCGCTTCGCTCGCAAAGTGTGGCATGTAGGGAACGTTGCTCGCTTCGCTCGCAAAGTGTGGCTGTATACATGCGATGTATTACAATTGAAACGTGTAGGGGATGTTGCTCGCAAACGGTAGATCTCTAAGGGTAGTTTTAACTTCTGTAGGGGATGTTGCTCGCTCCGCTCGCTTGAGGAAGTTATACTGCCCACCCAAATTGGCAGACGTTTTTTTCTGTTGGAAATTCTTACAAACAAATTAAATCTTATATAACTACGTGGAACCACCAAAATTTTATTGGGGGATGTTGCTCGCTTCGCTCGCAAGGTATACCTGTATATCCTTGAGGAAGTTATACTGCCCACCCAACTTGGCAGACGTTTTTTTCAGTTGGGAATTCTTACAAACAAATTAAATCTTATAAAACTACGTGGAACCACGAAAAGTTTATTCGGGGATGTTGCTCGCTTCGCTCGCTAGGTATAGGGCATCATTAGCGACCGTTATGAATAGCTCGCAAGAGGCCAAGAGCGAACTTCGAGTCCCTTCCCTCGCAAGGTATACCTGTATATGAGTAGGGCACCTAGGTGTACCTGCTCGCCACATTGTCATCGAACCCCAAACACGTCTTCCCAGAGCCTTCTCGCGAACACGGCAAAATTAATTTCTGATGTTAAACGCTTCACTCGCTTCTGCTCGCGATTTGACCGACTTCTCGTCACTTTTTTCGATATCCGATTTCGGATTCAGATTCGGCGGGATCAAACCTTTATTTCGCCCGCGAAAACCGTTCCGAAAAACGTACCTTTATGGGGTATATTTTAATTTAAAAAAAACCAAGTTTTTCGTCGGAATTTTCGAGAAAACGGGTCCGTACTCTCGCATTTTTTTGACGCATTTCCCGATACTTTTTTCGCGATCCGATCGCGCCGTCGTCTTCCTCGTAGGAAAACCTACGAAACCCGTATTTTTCCGGAATTTTCAACGGCCGTTTAGAGGGGTAGGGGAAGTCCAAAAAGCGCACATTATTCATTACTTCGACCCCCCTCCCGCCCTACGGCCCATGGTTCGGGTGGGATTAGAAAATTTTAAATTCGCTTATACACCCTATCGGAAAATCCCAAGAAGATCCCCCCACTCGTAGATCCGGCCCACTCAGCCGTTTGGCCGTGCATAGACACGACAGACAGACAAACAGACAGACGGAGTTTCATTCTTATATTTCATTCTTATAAATAATAGAGATATAATAGTTCCTGGCGAACCAACATTCGGCACTCTCTCCTCAAACCATAATCCTTAACATTCGACTTCCGGATATAGCTCTTTTGAGATCCGGAGTCTATAAAAGGACTCGTACTTTATACTCCTCACCATTGTTCATGAGAAGTGCCACAAGTGTCTGTAAATAGACGACAGGTACGTTTGTTCCGTTCACCATGGACTTGATATCTCATGGACTCAATAGCTCTACACAAAATAGAGTAGTGTTTTCCCTTACATATGGGACATTTTACAAATGCTCTACATTTTGCACTTACATGGTTTATAGCACGAAGGGGACGACCGAAAATCATTCAATCTGACAACGGAACAAATTTTGTCGGACTGGAAAATTCATTTGACCGAATCGATTGGGCAGAAATTCAAAGGGAGTGTAGCATCCAGAGAATTAAGTGGAAATTTAATCCCCCCTCAGCTCCCTGGTGGGGTGGATATTGGGAAAGATTAATTCGCATTTTGAAAGATCTACTAAAGAAAAATCTGGGAAATGCCAGTGTGACTTATGAAGAGATGTTGACTTTACTTTGCGAATGTGAAGCTATTATGAATGGACGCCCTTTAACCTATGTATCAGAAGAAGCTGACGAATTGAGACCTCTAACTCCGGCAATGTTCCTGACTTGTCTGCCTAACTGTGAAGTGGCGGATTTGGATCAGTTGGAAGGTTGCAGTCTGGAAAATAGGTGGAATTATTTGCAAAACATCCGTCAAAAACTTCGGTTGAGGTTTCAAAAGGAATATCTAGGTTTCCTGAAGTCTCCAAAAAAAGGGCGACATGATACTATTGAAGTAGGAGACATCGTTATTGTAGGGAGTGACAAAAAACGTCGAGAGTGGCCGCTAGCCAGAGTATTGGAGCTTATGCCAGGCCGAGACGAAATCACGCGACTTGTCCGTTTAAAAGTGCAAGGTGGAGAGATTCTGAGGCCCCTCCAAAGGTTGTACCCACTTGAGGTCTACCCGGCGGATGACGTTCACTCTAATCCGGAGGATCTGCCAGAAGGAATGCCTTCAAATACAACTTTGGAACAAGAAGTTCAAGAAAATATAGTTGTGTGTGTATCGTGTTCGAAGTTTCGTTAATCATATTAAGTATTTAAGATCCCGTGCCGTCCGATTTGATTCTTATATTTGTGTGTGTGTGTGACAAATTTTGTCAACGCTGCCCAGGCCACAATTCTCAACCAATTTTCGAGATTCTTTATTTTTTCGATCCCAATTTTAGTCTAGTTGTGCAACAAATTTCGGAAATTTTGAATTCAGTGGTGGAAGAGGGGATAAAGCCGAAAAATCGTGTTTTTTCGACAAATTTTGTCGACGCCGTCCAAGCTACAATTCTCTACCGGTTCTCGTGATTCTTACTTGGTTCGATTCCAATTTTAGTCTAGTTGTGCAACAAACCTTGGGAATTCTTGATTTACAGTCGTGGTGGGGGGTGGAGGGGATAATTACCGATTCTTTCATGCGCCGCCGAAGCTACAAATCTCGCCCGATTTTCGTGATTCTTATTTTGTTCCATTAAGAATTCGATATAGTTTTTGAACGTCCCTACGTCAGGAGTTTTAAATTTCATCATGGAGGGGGTGATTGGAGGGGGTAATTGTAGTAAATCATGATGTTTTAAATAATATCGTCAGATTTTCATGATTATTTTTTGCTCAATTTGGAATTCGGTCTAGTTTTTGAAGGTATATCAAGCGATTCGAATTTCATTATGGAAGAGGGTGAATGAAGGGGGAATGAATGAATCATGATGTTTTAACTATTCTCGTCAGATTTTCGTGATAATTTTAAAAAATTCAATCATCAATTTGGTCAAGTTTCGGAAATGATGTCAGGAGTTTCAAATTTCATACTTATGACAGTAATTCGCTGTCGGTGGACGGAGTTAATGGAGGGGAGGGGGAGGGGGTCCGAGAAGTCATATTTTTGGTTTTTCTCTTTTTTTAACTTCCACCAAAATTATATAAAATCCATTCATAGGGACGTCCCTGTAATGCATGCATTATGTACTTAGAAATATGTTTTATTCTAGGATTGAGTGAAAAACAGATTTTCAGCGAATTTACGTGGAATATAAAGCTATTGCAATGGGTCCAAAAATTTTAAAATCAAAATTTTCAAAAAGTTTCTTCATCGAAATCTGTTTTGAGGCATTCTGAAATGATTCATGGATTTTAAGGATTTTTTATATGGATGTATATATATATGTATGTGTCATTCCAGACGATAACTCACGAAAGAATTGAGATAAAAACTTCGTTCTTTCGCCAAAAAATCAAGCATTTCAAGAGAAAGGATGAGTTCGTTGGACAACACTTTTTTAGCACATTAAATTGGTAAAATTTCAAAAAATGTACTAAAAAAAATCGCAAAAAATATTTTATTTTTTTTTTTTTTAGCAGAATATTACTCAAATAAAGTTTATCAACTATGAAGTTGGTTTTCTTTCTACTGAAATTGCTCAAATTTCAATACAATTTAACGTAATAAAATACGATAGATAGTTTATGAAAATTTGCTCATACGGTCATGCTGCATGACTGGAACTTTTTTTTCCATTTTGTCTAAAATCGGTCTTGGGGGACCACCAAAAATCGTTTGTCTTTGGCACCAGTGAGCGGAGCTACTTGCGGTATCTGCCGCTAGATGCCATGAGCGTTGCCGGTGAGACTGCGGGAGCTGCCGTGGGCGTGTCCCTGGGATGGCGGCGGGGGAGGTGGAGGAAGCCTGTACGGCGCCCCTTCCCTTCCCCACCCGCGGCACTGCACCACGTTCGCTCCCCTCGTCCCCACGTTCGGCTCCCCTCGTCACCACGTACACTTCCCCTCCAGGCCACGCTGCCTCCCTCCCCCACCCGTCCATAGAAACACATGGTTAGCGTTATCCTAGGGTTCGCGCCCCCTTGCTTCCCTCTTCGTCGCACCGCCAGTCGCTCCCTACACTCGGCGGGAGTAGTTCGCGCTCCGCGTTTCGTTTCTACCCTTTGGTTCCGGAACACCCGTGTTAATTTCGATACCGCAAATTTTTTTCCGAATCGAGTGTCAATTATCCCTTTGACGGAAGCCCCCGTTTTTCGCCTCGAGTAGTGATAAAAATTGTGCAGTGATTGATTTGTACCCCGAATTATTTTTTTCGGGAGTCGGTTTTGTTTGTTTTTGTTTAGTCCCCATCCCTTATTTGTGAAGGTTGATATATTGATTGGTTTTGTTGCTTATTTTCGTTGTGATAACGGCTTCAAATGGATCACGACATCAAGCTCGCTGCGCAATGCCTTTTAGAGATGTCCCACGCCAAGTTCGACCAGGGGAACGACCGGTACAAAGCCGTCATCGTCGAGCCGGTCCGCGGCGTCGTCGAGTTCCGCGACGACGACGAGGAGAAAGACGATGAGGAGGAGGAGCGGAACCAGCCGCTCTACATGGTCGCCCGCATCCTCACGGACTTGAACCAAATCAAGCAGGAGGAGGTCGACGGGAGGGAGTGGGAGGACGATGAGAACGCGGAGGAGGACGTCGGTGAGGACGACGAGGACGACTCCCTCGACGTCATCACCGTCGACATCGAGAACACCTCGTACTCCAAGAAGATCATCCGGAAAAGGGGCGAGCGCACGGTGTTCCGCAAAGTGCACAAGTGTCTTCACCCGGGGTGCAACAAGGTCTACGGGAAAAGCTCACACTTGAAGGCGCATCTTCGAACTCATACAGGTAGGAACCTAAATATATTTTTTTTATATCTTTATTTCCTTATCATAATACAAATACATAAAAATTGAAAATAAGGTTCTCTTCAAACATAATACAGATTTCTTAAAAAAGATACAGAAGCTTATCCCCTATGTGTACGGTGACCATATATATCTTAAGCAAAATCGGGACGGATAGAACTATCAAGGGGGTCTGAGGGGTATAGAATACCCTCCATGGGGACGGTCCACCCCCATAAAAGTTTGAATTTTTGACCCTTTAAAAGTTGGTTTTTAAGACTATTTCATCCATTCAAACATTGGTTTATTAAGAGCTTCGTATCAAACTAAAAATATGTAATATTCATTGAAGAATGTGGCACTAAGAATTACATGACAAAATAATTTCAAGAAGTTTATTACAAACACAGAAAGAATATGTACCTTTTTCACGAACAAACTGAACATCACGAACAACAGGTAAGTTTTCATAGTCAAATAAACAAACATTAATTTTCCAAAAAATGAAAAAATAAAAGTTAACAGAGCAGTCTGTTTACCTGGCTAGGGCCAGGGGTACTCTTTTTACTCCAGTCACACTTCTGCGTTGAGGAAAGTGCTCTCAGCAAGGAGTCGTCTTTTCTTATTTTGTCGTACATTTCAACACACGACAAAGAACTGTTCATTTGGACAATTAGTAATGCTTTAACACAGTCTAGTGCCATTGAAGATTTTTCTGCGGTCCAAAAGTTGTTTATCAATGAGAAAGCTCGCTCGACTGAAGCATTTGTTCCTGGTAAAGAAAGAGCAAATTCTACCAGAGTTTTGAGATTAGGAACGCTTATTTCGTTTTTCTGCAAGTCCTGAAATAAAGTCTCCAGACTGCTCCTGTGACTATGATAATAGTTATGTTGTGTGCGGTGTAAAGAAATTCCACGGTACTAATCATTCATTTTAAAATAAAGCTAATAACTTTTCATGATGATTTGGTTTGAAAAAATCTTTATTGGTGAAAATCGGGACATTTCTTTCCCAATTCGGGACCCCGGGACACAGGCTTTAAAATCGGGACGTATGGTCACCGTACCTATGTGGGCAAAGCATAGCCCGTGGCAGGGAGATGGATCGTACCTCAGCCAGAAAAATAACAAATATTCATAAGTGGTTACTTGCTTTAAAAAAAAAGAAAAAGAAACTCGATTCTTCAAAGTAACATAAAAATACAATAATATTGTTCCAGCTGCAATGGATCGGAGTGCAATGAAAACAAAACATGTACCCATCCAAGATAGAAAAATATAATTATGAAGTTGAACAGCAGTAGTATAGCAGATTGATTATAAATTATAACATCATGAAGTGTTTTTTGAGTTTCTGACTAGTTTTAAAGTTTTTATTTAAAAGCCGATCTCAGGGTTTCCGGAAGAGCATTAAATCCACATACACCCGTGCTCGGTATGAGTTGTAACCAAGAGTAAAGCGAAAATAAGGAATAGTCATAAAGTTGCAAGTATGGAATTTGGTGTAAATTAAATGGTTAGGCGTGGAAAAACTTTTTTCTTTCAAGATCTGTTTAATGCAATGAAGCTCCATCAGTAAGAGTAATTTTAAAATATTCAAATGTTTAAATAGGGGTTTGGTATGGTCCAAAAACCTCTTATTAGTTATAATTCTTATTAGCTGTATTTGGGTGATGATAATGGGCCAGAGGGTAGTGGGATAAGTGGCAACCCCATGAAGGAATATATCGCACCCATCATAGAATAAGGGTACAACTCAAAAATTGTCATTTCCCAAATCGCATTCAAAGTTTTCCGTCCACACCATTGGCTACCCGTTCTTCGGAACACGATGAACATAATTTATCTTTGCGAAACTTGTTTCCTACATTATTACTCTAACGCCCCATGGTGAATAAATACTTTTTTTGCCAGTGGGAAGGGAGTGGGGGGAACGGTTTTGTTGATTTTTTAAAAGAATTTTTGAGTTGTTCCAAATCAAACACTGAAATCTCACCAGTCAGGATCCAAAATGTTCAGAAAAGAAAGACACAAGTTAAAATTGTCCACACAAAAAGGAAACAACTCAAAACGAGACATAGACTGCGTGAACCCAACTGAGTTGTGTCTTCCTTCGTAGGACGTGAATTGGTTACTCCCTCCATAGAAGAAAGACACACGCACTCTCTAGCGGAATTAGAGTGCCCAACACATATCGCCACCGTCTGCAGACAAACTAAACCGTTTCTACTTCTCAGAACCACAACTAACTCAAAAATCGCGATTTTTGAGTTGTACCCTTATTCTAGGACGGGTGCGATATACATGTATGTAGATTGTCCTCTTATTTTGAGGACACTTCCTGCCTTAATAAATAACTTCTTTTCTACAAATTTCAAATTTCAAAAACTTGTAGAAGTGATTTTCATGGAAAATGAATCTATTGCAATGCCTCAAAAACTTTAAAAATCAAGATTTTTGAAAAAATTCTACATTTAAATCCGTTTTGAGGCATTCGGAAAGGATTCCTAAAGTTTGCGCTTTTTTATATGTATATCTACGCATGTAGGCATGTGTCATTCCAGACGATAACTCCCCTTGGGATTGAGATAAAAATTACGTTCTTGTGCCAAAAAATCAAGTCGTTGATTTGTGCCAAATCGTTTGTCAGCACTTTTTTAGCACATCAAATTGGTCAAATAATAAAAATATGTGCTGAAAAAATCACTAAAAATGGGTAAAAACGGCCAAAAATTGTTCAACTTATACCTATATATATTTTTTTCAACAGAATATTGCTCAAATAAAGTTTATAAAATATAAAATAGATCATCATAAAATTTATCTACAAAATTATTCTGAAAAAACCGCTTACAACCGAGTCGTTGCTAGAGAAATGGTACTTCGTCGTTTTTCATCCCACAAAATTCGTTGACCATTCGTTCGAAAGCTCTCGATTTATCCAACCATACTATATTAACTACTGCGAAGTGCGTGGCCAACAAGCTGAGTTATGAGCATGATTATATGATTAATTGTTTACACACAGGTGATCATTCTCAATAATTAATATTGTGAACATGATTGCAACCGCTTGTTAATTTCTGATGATTTCATTGAGCTGGTGTTTCGATGATTTGATTCATAGCAGGTGATCCGAATATTGCAAGAACGGTTTGATTTGTGAAGCGGTGGTTAAATAATTTTAATAGGTAATTTCTATACTTTACACTATAGGAAGCTGTAATTTCGTATGTAGCCTCTTTAGGACATTTACTTGACGATGCCAAGGTCCGGATCAGATGAGTGGCTCTTAAAGCTAATTTCTATGCTTTACACTCTAGGAAGCTGTAATTTCGTATGTAGCCTCTTTAGGACATTTACTTGACGATGCCCGGGGTCCGGATCAGATGAGAGGCTCTTAAAGCTAATTTCTATACTTTATACTCTAGGAAGCTGTAATTTCGTATGTAGCCTCTTTAGGACATTTACTTGACGATGCCCAGGGTCCAGATCAGATGAGTGGCTCTTAAAGCTAATTTCTATGCTTTACACTCTAGGAAGCTGTAATTTCGTATGTAGCCTCTTTAGGACATTTACTTGACGATGCCCAGGGTCCGGATCAGATGAGTGGCTCTTAAAGCTAATTTCTATGCTTTACACTCTAGGAAGCTGTAATTTCGAATGTAGCCTCTTTAGGACATTTACTTGACGATGCCCAGGGTCCGGATCAGCTGAGTGGCTCTTAAAGCTAATTTCTATGCTTTACACTCTAGGAAGCTGTAATTTCGTATGTAGCCTCTTTAGGACATTTACTTGACGATGCCCAGGGTCCAGATCAGCTGAGTGACTCTTAGAGCTAATTTCTATGCTTTACACTCTAGGAAGCTGTAATTTCGTATGTAGCCTCTTTAGGACATTTACTTGACGATGCCCGGGGTCCGGATCAGCTGAGTGGCTCTTAAAGCTAATTTCTATGATTTACACTCTAGGAAGCTGTGATTTCGTATGTAGCCTCATTGGGATATTTACTTGACGATGCCCAGGGTCCGGATCAGCTGAGTGGCTCAGATGAGCTAATTTCTATGCTTTACACTCTAGGAAGCTGTAATTTCGTATGTAGCCTCTTTAGGACATTTACTTGACGATGCCCGGATCAGATGAGTGGCTCTTAAAGCTAATTTCTATACTTTATACTCTAGGAAGCTGTAATTTCGAATGTAGCCTATTTCTGACATTTACTTGACGATTCCCAGGGTCCAGATCAGATGAGTGGCTCTTAAAGCTAAATTCTATGCTTTACACTCTAGGAAGCTGTAATTTCGTATGTAGCCTCTTTAGGACATTTACTTGACGATGCCCGGGGTCCGGATCAGCTGAGTGGCTCTTAAAGCTAATTTCTATGCTTTACACTCTAGGAAGCTGTAATTTCGTATGTAGCCTCTTTGGGACATTTACTTGACGATGCCCGGGGTCCGGATCAGCTGAGTGGCTCTTAGAGCTTGCATACGAGTCTGCAACTAAAGACATAAAATGTCCCAATGTGTTGCAGACTCGTATGCAAGCGTTTCTTTATACACTAAATAAGCAGCAATTTCTATTGATTTTTACGTACAACCAATGCGTTACTGGCGTAATGTAACTCCCTTAGTTTTCATAGCAGGAAAATCGTTCGCCACTTTTTGGAATGCTCTAATTTTATCATAACATCTCATGATCCCTAAGCCATTGTTGGGTCAAGGAAGGCTGATTTATTACGCTAAGTTATAAACTAATATCAATAAGTAACCATAATGAACTAATAATGCGAAAAGAAGGCACTATATGGTTGGTACTATTGAAGTAGGTACTTGTAAGCAGTAGGTACTAGACGATGTATAGACTTTTCCCTATCATTGGAACTAGCTGCTCTCGATCCATAGCAATCTCGATCCGGTTTCCATTCGAGTTGGATCTCGTCGATTTTGTTAATACTGTCGGAACTGATTTCGTTATCCAATTGGCTATCAGCGTTATGCGCTCTGGCCCAGAACGCGATGCAACCCCTTTAACCCTGCATCAATGCAAGGTCCCCCTCAACTGTTGATGTTGAATTGTTTAAATTAAAAAAAAATATATATATATATAGGTATATATAGGTATATATATATATATATATATATGTATATTAGCATGGAACGGCGGGATTTTTTACTTTCCCAACATCCCAACAGAGTGGAAAGTGATGTCCATTTTCTCCACACAAAATGCAGCGCTCCGGCACTTTAGATTAAGTATTATTAACTCGAAAAGTGAAGGCTAGGTAGAATTTCTATTGATTTTTCACGTACAACAAGGCGTTACTAGGGAAGAGTAACTCCCATAGTTTTCATAGTAGGAAAATCGTTCGCCACTTTTTGGAATGCTCTCATTTTACCACAACATTTCATGACCTCTAAGCCATTGTAGTGTCAAGGAATGCTGATTTTTTTCTTTTGATTTTCACGTACAACCAGGCCGTTGCTGGGGAAAAGAAACTTCTTTAGTTTTCACCGGACAAAATCGTTCTCCATTGGTTGGAAAGCTCTTGCTTTATCACGCATTTCTTTCGTACTTTTTCTTCTATTCATGTCGTAGTTTTATATTTATTTATGTTATAAATGGATATAGTAAACAATGCCGCTTGTTTTGTTGTCACTTGGTTGAGATGTTAATCTTGTTTATAGTCATTCCAAACGCGCACCATAACAGAAAATTACCTACTTAGGTACTCCGTTCTAATTTCGATTAGTAAAACATTTATGTCGTAGTTTTAAATTTATTTACATTTACGAATTAGCGGGAAGAAACCATGTTTTAGCATTTTAGCCGAAGGCTCAAAGCGGAAAGCAACCGGGAGGTCCAGGGGCGGAGCCCCTTACAAGGCCCGAAGGGCCGAGTTTTGTCATAAAATTATTTTTTACATACTATTTACGTATTTTCTTAATATTTGAACATCATACCTAACTCAGTTTGTAGTTGTAGGTTATTGAAGTTGAGACCTACTTACTCTGGTTATATGTGTATTACTGGCTCAACCTCGAAGCATCATTGGAACTCTCCAAAACTTAAAGGTTACAAATAATTTAGCAAAAGACCTTCTGATGAAATTGGAGTGGTAGAGAGTCGCCGATTCGGCCTCTTCAGAGCAGTGACGGATTAATAGAATTTCGTGGGTGGGGGCGGTCTTCTACCGGGAGTACCATCCCCCCCCCCCCACTCCGAGAAATTTTTTGAAAAAATACCTTGAAAAACTAGCAGTTTTAGAGGTTATAGACCCACACTTTATATCAGGTATGTACAAATTAACATGAAAAACATAATTTTTATTTGCATAAATTTTAGTTTGGTTACCAAACCTCCATGTACACACACACAAAATATATAAATAAATAGAAAATAAAATTAACAAAAAATAAAATGATTATAGGTAAGTAATTTTCTTGGCAAAATTATATCGAAAAAGGCAGGGAATGAAACATATAACGCTGGAGAACTTCAGTCCTCGTGATGTAATATTATTTATAAATTATACATTTGAGGAGCTGACATGGAAAAGCAGTTAAGTCCAAAATTCGAAAGAAAATTTTTTTCGTCGAAGTGCAAGTAAACAGTCCCGCCAACGGTGTGGGAAAAGCCTTTGGTCCTCCCGTCCTTTTTAGATCACACCGTGAATAAATGTGTGACCTTTGAATGGAGGAGAGATTATGTCCAACAAATTTGATAAGAGTTCAGAGGGAGTTCCTATGGAATTCGATTTATGGACTTAACTGCTTTTCCATGTCAGCTTCTCATTTATATTGTAAACACAGGATTAAATAATAATACACACTTTATTTTTTCAATTTACTTTAGAAGTAAAAAACCATTTAATAAACACTCACGATGAAATTAAATGAACAAAGTACATTTTTGATTATAGATGAAAACACAAATAAAATATTACCTTGTTAAACATTTTTCGTCTATTACTGGTAAATGTGAAACAGTGAATAATTCACTTCAATCGAAAAACACTGGTTGCAATCAGTTAAGAAAACCAGTTCGTTTCTTTCTTCGTCGAAACAGTAGGTAGGTGGATTATGTATTATGGCTATTGATTATGTATTGTTACCGTTACCAAAAGCGGTAAACGAGAGGCAAATACAGTAGGTTCCTACCGTAACTTGTTAAATAAACTGGTGAACACAAACTTATCCCTAATAATTAAAATTGTATTCCTTACCTGCTGCCTTATGTTTTTTAAAGAAGAAAGATGTTATCTTCTATGCTTGTTTCTTGACGGAGCTAAACTCAAACACTAAAAAAAACTTTAGTTCGGATTTAATATGAAGTTTGGTTTCTACTGCTCTTTTACTCACAAAAGGGCGGTGATGGACGACAGCACGGCACGGACTCAACACCACCTTTGCCAACCTGCTTTGATGGTTTTTCCCTTAAGCACTTCTGGAAATCTCAGTTTACCGACGAAAATTCTGACACTACCCACGTAAATCTCCGATTGATATTCCGTGGCAACTACACAGTTTGTGGGCCTACTAAAATTCAAACGAACAAATTAGTAAATTGGCCGTGACAGATTAGTAAAACTGGTACCTATCATACCAGTTTCCCCACAGTATAAACTTCCTTCATCTATACTCGTATTTTTGTCAACCTACAAGAGCAACGGCGTGATTCTATTCAGACGTTCCCTCGCAAGAATTTTTTTCTTCTGCCTCCGTCCCCCCCTTTAATCCGTCCCTGCTTCAGAGCTGTATTGGTAAATCTCTTATAATATGAAGAGTTGGCGCTATAAATTAAATATAGAGAAGCCTTTCATTACACTCATCACTCTAATTTCAACATGAGAAATGGCACCCCACCATACCCAAACTTTCGTCTCCGTGGAACTCAAATGTAGGGATCCCCCACTCTTATTTTCTGCCATCGAATAGTTTCTTGATGGTATCGATTAAGCCTCTCAACACACCCATTTGCTAATTTTGAAATCAACTGACCTTCTGAGCGCCAAAATTGAAAAAGTTCCAGTCAATCTCTTGAATTCATATTAGTTGGACATGTAGATCAGGATGATGTGTATAGTTTAAAGGTCTGGATGCTCGCATCTCAAAAGTACATAACATCAAATAGTCAATCCCTTAGTGAATTTCGCCAGTATATTGGAAAGTTGGTTCCAAATTATATTCAGCTGCCCGAATTCTGAGATATTATCTTGCTAACATTGTTACCTCCATGGAACTAAAATCTTGCAATTTTGTATTCGTTATTTGATAATATGTATAAAACGGGCTTTTTCTGAAATGGTTTGGTGCTGAATTTAATTGACTAGAGTAAAGGTGCTTATATCGATAGTTTGGTGTATTGGTAGGTTGTGATTAAAAATAAGGTTGTATTCGATAATCATCAGAAACGCTTGCATACGAGTCTGCAACACATTGGGACATTTTATGTCTTTAGTTGCAGACTCGTATGTGTTGCTGACTCGTATGCAAGCTCTAAGAGCCACTCAGCTGATCCGGACCCTGGGCATCGTCAAGTAATGTCCTAAGGGCCACTTTCACCAACAACTAATGTAAGCGGAGATTGGCTAAACTCGATTAAATATAATCTCGAGGATCAAACCTTGGCGTCTTTCACCAACCCAAAACTCGTTTAAACCAAGATTGGAATAATCGAGTTTCCTTAACGGAGATTCCAGAATCTGTCCAATGAAAAATTGGACAATTTGAAACGACAGTTTAAAACCCCGCCTTGTGTTCTACATATCAAGACAATAAAGCAGTGAATCACAACCACGACCAATTATTACCCGCGCTGTTTTTATCTAGTTGCCTAGTTACTACCTAGTGTTTATTAGAGCTAAACGTGAAACTTGTTATTTCTTTTTTACTTCTTTTTAATATAATTAATATTTTTTTCTATATAATTTATAGTATATTGTTTGTTTATAGTATATTGTTTATATTGTTTGTTGTTATTTTACTTTTTATAATATTTGGTGATTTCAATCGAGTTGACCTATCCATTCGTGTTCTTGGCTGGCGCTCAGTTTCAAGGTAAGTTGAGAAATACCATAATATACCCAGTAGAATATCTTTCTGAAGTAGAGGCACGTTTTTACACTGTTGTTCATCATCAAACTTGATAACAACAAACTCAATAAACTCAATCAAACTTGAATAACAATTAACTTCAACTGTGAATCAAACTGTGGAGGTATCAGCTATTGGTGCGCGCCATTTTGCTCGATATCATTGTTATCACTAATCTGAGATTGGCAAGTGTAACTGGCCGGGGCTTGGGAGATTAACCTCAAGCCACCTCGTTAGGAGTTTAAACTCGTAAAGTGGTCTGGTGAAAGACGATTAGCTGGAATCTCCGTTATTTGTTAATCTGCTCAAACTTAACCTCGTTTATGTTGTTGGTGAAAGTGGCCCTAAAGAGGCTACATACGAAATTACAGCTTCCTAGAGTGTAAAGTATAGAAATTACCTATTAAAATGATTCAACCACCACTTCACAAATCAAACCGTTCTCGCAATATTCGGATCACCTGCTATGAATCAAATCATCGAAACACCAGCTCAATGAAATCATCAGAAATTAACAAGCGGTTGCAATCATGTTCACAGTATCAATTATTGAAAATGATCACCTGTGTGTAAACAATTATTCATATAACCATGGTCATAACTCAGCTTGCTAGCCACGCACTTCGCAGTAGTTAACATAATATGGTTGGATAAATCGAGAGCTTTCGAACGAATGGTCAACGGATTTTGTGGGATGAAAAACGACGAAGTACCATTTCCCTAGCAACGACTCGGTTGTAAGCGGAAATCATCAGAAATTTTTCATAACGCTTTCTTCGTCACACTTTTTGAGTTATGTGCCATAGTAAAGACATTTCAAAATGCAGATTAGTGGTCATGTAGATCAGAATGATGTGTATAGTTTGGTATATCTAGATGCTCGCAAGCTCGCATCTCATTAGTGGACATGTAGGTCAGAATGAAGTGTACAGTTTGGTGGTCTGGATGCTCGCAAGCTCGCATCTCAAAAGTACATAACATCAAGTAGTCAATCCCTTAGTGAAAATTCAGATTAGTTGGACATGCAGGTCAGAATGACGTTTTAAAAGTATATTTCGGAGGTTGTACGAGCAAAAAAAAGGTGACCAACCTCATGAGACCAGTATCATAACCAATGAACTACGCCACAACTATCGTATGTATCAGGAAACAATCAGTACTTCCAGTGGCGTAGTTTGAGGAGGGGCAGAGCCCCTCCATAAATTATAGAGGATGCAGAATTTCGTTGTATGGATATAGCCAAATTAATAATTTTACGCTTCCAACTTCAGTACCTAACACCTTCAATTAAAGAATGTAATTAGTAAAACACAACTACTATTATTATTATTATACGATTCTGGTTGCCAAGCGGTCTTGAGTCGCTCTTAATAAAGACATTTTTATTAGGTTCGTTTGTGTAGGGGCAAAATGGCTTGGATATTGTGCAGCCCCACGGAGCATAGTAAAATCACCTAGTCAACAAAACGGAAATATGGATACTACAAACTGAAATCAAGTCGTTCCCCACTACCTTCTGGTGCGAGCCCATATGCGATTTTTCCCTTGAAACATATCCATTGTTCAGTATCCACCAATTCCCCTATGAACTTCCCCTACTTTTCACTGCCTAGTTGATCAAACTTGGTTGTTTCAAAACAGTTTCCCGTTGTATTATACCATTAATTTACGAATAAAATCCCAGTTAAAATGAAGCAAGAAAATAATAAATAGAAGCCTGCAGTGGTGATTGAAATATATTAATAGAAAATATTAAAATAATCTAGTGTAGCAGTATTTCTATTCTAACCTAGCATATTGCAGGTTTGAGTTTGTTTACATTTTTTTATGTATCTTGATCTCGGTTACATGCCCTGTATTTCATTTCGCGTAGGTAGGTACCTGCACATATAATACAATACCTATTGTATGATATTGTCCAGAAAAAGTTATTTTCACGCGGAAGTAACAATTGAGGATAAACCTGTCAGACAGCAAGTCCACATAGGTATATGAATTTGCATGCAGTAAATCTAGAATAATAGTATAATAAACCTAGTGCTCCTCAATTCATCGGTAAGTAGGTACCTATTCGTATTTATCGTAATTGTTCACGTTCTGATTAGTTATTTGGATAATATTTTTTCTAAGTAGTATTATGCTTTAATAATGTATAGGTAGGTTTATGAATATGAAAGCGTCCGTGATTTCAGATCATTACAAAAAGCCATTGAGCACCTACCTACTTATACGAACGTTTGGCAGTTTATTAAGAGTCTTCGTATACTCAGCAACAAGCACTAGAAATGAATAGCAAAACTATAAAATAAAATGAAATCCTCGAATGTTTCCCTCCATAAGAAATGGCTTAGCTACGCCACTGAGTACTTCACTACTCAGTAAGAAATGCTTTTGAGGGAGGTCTCCAGAGCGCTCTAATGACTCCTATCACTGCAATACTGCATCTGAATGCATCGATGTGTTAGGAGGCTTAATCGATACTATCGAGACTATTCGGTGGAGGATCCCTATATTTATTTATTTATTTATTTATTAACGGGCAAGCCCAATTCACAACAGCATAACAAAAGTTGCAATTCAGTGTACACAAGAATTTTCAAATTTGAGAAAAACAACATGAAAAAGAACAATTTTACCAGAAACAGCAATAATATAACAGTAATAATATAACAGTAATAACATAACAGTCTCTTATGAAGTCAGTAGAGCAATTTGGAGAGAATGGAGAAGAGACCACTAAAGTTTTCAGAGATGAAAGGGGGCTATTGAAAAAGTCAAAATCAGGGTACAAATTTAAGAAGAGGTTTGCAGCACGGGGGATGCGGTGCAGTGGTCGATTTAAAGAAGATAGTTTGTTGGAGAGAAAGGGATGTGGAAAATTTCAGGCTGACGACTTGAGATGCGAGAGATGGAGAGTCGAATCTCCGCCAGCAACGGAAGACAGTCGATACCATTTACGAGCTTGTGGAAAAATGACAGGTCAGCCATGCCACGCCGCACTTCCAGGGGTTGGAGTCTGCAGGTCCTGAGGAGTGATGGATAGTCCACGTTTTCCGAAGAAATTCCAAGCTTAAATGCAATATGCCGCAGGAATTTATTTTGAACTCGCTCAAAATAAATATTTCATATAATATAATATAAATATTTCAGCTCCACGGAGACGCAAATCCATACCGAAATATTAGACCAGTGGTTCCCAACCTTTCGTGACCCATCGACCCTTTTTTGAGATTGACTCAACTCTACAAAAATTTCCCCCCCCCCCCCCCTTGTTTTTTTTTTTTTTTTTTTTACTCATTTTATCTCCAATTTTATTTTTTTAATGTGAAAAAATAGTAAATGGAAAATGCAGTTTTAGTATTTTAAACAATTCTATTTCCACCATTTATTTACCTGAAAAAATTATAGAGTAGGTATAATAGAAAAACAATTGTTTTTAATGGCTGCCTTGTGCTTGGTGGAGTTCAATTAAAGTTCGAATGTCCGGTTTTATGTTCGTCAAGTTCAGGTGCAAGTCTCCTTTGTGGCAAATGTCCAACTTTTTTCTTTGTTTTGTGAGGAGCTGGACAACAACACTAAATCCTTTTTCAACTAAATAGGTACGTTGATGGGAACGAGATGAAAGATGTACAATTTTTCGCCACAGTTGTGGATAGGTGTCCATAAGCTTCACCCAGGCAACTCGTAACCTGACTGCTTGAACAAGATTTTTGACTCATAGTCATATTTAATATCTAAAAATTCCGTTTGCAAAGAATTACCAAGCGTATCCACAGCTTCGTACGAGAATGGATCTACAATCCAATCTGGGATTTGTAAATTGGTCAGATCTTGAAATCTTGTTCTCATGTCGTTTTTTAACTGATCATGGTGTTCAGTAAATATTATATTTTTTTCTTCTGGGAGTTCACGAGTCTCGTTCTCTGGCACCAAACACAGATTTTCCATGTCTCTCCAACTGGCTGTAGCCAAAACATCAACTATTTTCCCCCTTTGAGTGCTCATCGCCCCCTCATCGCCCCCCACTCATTTATCGCCCCCCTGTCAACCCAAATCGCCCACTCGGGGGCGATCGCCCCCAGGTTGGGAACCACTGTATTAGACCTATTCTGGTCGTTGCCAATATACTGGGTGGGCCGGGTCAAAGTGAATAAAACATTGCGTGAAACTAGACAGTGAATGGAGTAGAATGCCGAAAATGTGGTAATCAATAGTGAGGCGCTACAGAAAAAGGAACAAACGAAGCCAGAAAAATTCAGGACTCGATCATACAAAGTTCCAGTCATGCATCATGATCCTATGAGCGAATTTTCATAAACTTTCTATAGTACCTATTATATTATGTTAAATTGTATTGAAATGTGAACAATTTCAGTAGAAAGAAATTGTTAAAAACCAATTTTATGGCAAAAAAACTCATTCTAAATAAAATTCGGCAAGTCAAAGGAGATTTTGGATTTTTAGATTTTTTGCAGTTTTTATAGATTTTTTAGCAAATGTTAATGAAATTTAAGTACGTTTTTCAGCATAATTTTGAGATTTTTTTTTATGTCCTATTTAATCGTTGACAATTTAGTTTCAACTAAAATTCTGCTAAAAAATATAAATATGACGATTTTTGGCCTTTTGTAGCCATTTTTAGTGATTTTTTTTAGTACATTTTTCGAAATTCGACCAATTTAATGTGCTCAAAAATTTTTGGCCAACAAACTCATCCTTCCGTTTTGAATGCTTGATTTTTTGGCGCAGGAACGGTATTTTTTTCTCAATCCTAAGGAGAGTTATCGTCTGGAATGACACACACACACAAACTACCTACTACAACAATGATTTCCCCACAAAATAGCCTTACAACACTGGTAGTTTTAGTTCTTCGTGACGTAGAAGTAGACGGAAAAGTAGATGGGTATAGCATTACTCAACAACAACAACACTCCTGTCCTTTCTGTTTCATCTCTGATGCCAAGGGATCTCGATTGTCAGTTTATGCTACATTACTAGGTTGCAACTACTCACCAACACCATAGAATCTGAGCGTAAGGAGAAGTTCTGTGATCTGCGATATGAAATTGTTTCTCTCCTTGTGTGATTCTAATATCCCTTCAATCAACTTTAGCACAAACATCGTCGTTTCTGTCGATAGTCGTAAACAGGTGTGAAAATCGACATCATCGAGTTGAATTAATTAAAATAATCCGGACGTGGACGAACCGTGTAAGGTCTTCGTTCGTATTCTAGAAATCGAACGATTTCCTCATCCGAAAAATCGGAATCAATCAAGTTAACATCGTTGTACTACATTATGGCTTTATATTATTATAATATATATTATATTATAATTATTATTACGCGTTATAACCTCTCTACAAAACGTTATCCACCGGATAAGTTACTAACTAAGGGAGATGAGTCTCATGTAAGGATACCAAGCAGTTACTTGTATCTTGCAGGTAAATGCGAAATAGATGAACAAAAAACACTCAAACCACCGAATCTGGGCTACTAATAAAATTATGTGTAATGGCATACAGAAACGGAATGTTTGCTGCATTCTCCCTTGTTTCCAACTAATACTCCCCATATGTGTTTTGTGTCTCAAGTTAAAAACGCTGCAAATGATTACACAAAGGTTTATTATTTATGTATTAGACAGCCCTTCTACGTAGATCTCTGGACCATAATTATTAAACGCCGCTTATAGTATATTTAGTATCGGAACTCGGAGCTTCGGACCTCACAAATGGGTTCAATCCATTACAGCAGCGGAATCTCACAATTTTACGCTTTTTAATATAGTTGATAAACAAAACAATTTATTACCAAGTCATCTTTCCAACACATAAAAGTGTTACCTATACTGAATATTGATATCATCTAATTGGTCAAATTTCAAAAAATGTGCTGACAAAATCACTGAAAATGGCTAAGAATTGTTAAATTGATATTTTTAGCATAAGATTGGTCAAATAAAGTTTATCAACTACGAAATAGAACATTCAAAAATTTATGTACGAAATTATGCTAAAAACTTGAACTTCATTAAATTTTGTTTTAAAAAATCTATAAAATTGCAAAAAATAGCCTAAAATCCAAAATCTCTTTTTGAATAGAAGAGTATCATTTAGAATACTTTTTTCCCATAAAATTAATAGCTAACATTTTCTTTTCACTCATAAATCTCCAATTTCTATACAACTTGAAATATACAAAAGAAAGACACTTTTTCACCTATTTTTGGCTCATAGCACCCATGAGAGTGGAGCGATCGAGCTGGCGAGAAGTTAGGACCAACTAGACCCCAAGTGGAGTCTATGTGCAAAAGAACAGATTTTTTAAGTCAATTCTAAGGCCTTTTATGGCCCGGACGGCCGACGGCGAACGGCGGACGGACATTTCAAATTTGGATTCTACGCACCTTGAAACGTAAAGTGACAAAGTTTGAGGGGGGGTTATAAAAATTTTTTGCTATACGATCACATAGGCTTATTATTGGAAATAATAAACCAAAAAGAAGAAATGTCTTCATCACCTTTATAATTTCCGAGAATACCACCTATGGTAGGTTCAATGCAGCATAGTAGGAATGAGTAGGTACCTGTAACAATCCCCAAACTCTTGTTCCAAGAACGAAACGGGACATTCTCGTTCGAAGAACAAATGCAGGCGGCGTCAGGTCTCATTTCGATTAGATCCAGCGAAAAGAAGGATCCGATTTGGATGAAATTTTCAGGGGATGTGCGAGCTAGGGGGTAGACGGTCCCCTGTCAGTTTCATTATTCCTGACTCAATACCTCACTCTGCGCATGCGCAAACTTAAATTGTTCTAAGCATCATTTTCTCACGCCCTAGTCGTCTGATCTCACTCAAATTTGGATGATAGTTGGGGGATGACTATTTGATCATCTTATATCAATTTCAACAATGATTGTATCATTCAATATGAAATCCTTGTAACGAGCCTATTTTCCACAGTTTTCATCCAATTTAGATGACATTGTCAGGGAATGTGTGGGTCAGGGGTTAGACGGTCCCCTGTCAGTTTCACTGTTTCCAAATCAATACTTCACTCTGCGCATGAGCAAACGTAAATTCCATTATGCCCCATTTTTTTACGCCCTAGTCATCCGATCTCGCTCAAATTTGAATGGCAGTTGGAGGATGACGATTTGATCATCTTATATCAATTTCAACATCATTGTATCGTCAATAGCTACTGCGCATTCGCCTATGTGAAATCCTTGTAACGACCTTAATTACCACTGTTTTCATCTGATTTCGATGAAATTGTCAGAGAATTCGCGGGTTAGGTTGTAGATGGTACCCTATAAGTTTCATTGTTGCAAAATCTATACTTCATTCTGCGCATGCGCAAACGTTAATTCCATTAAAATGCTCCATTTTCTCACTCTAGTCGTTTCGATTTCGCTTAAATTTGGATGACAGTTGGAAGAAGATGACTTTATTACCTCATATCAATTTCAACACGATTGTATCATTAATAGCTACTGTGCATGCGCTAATGTGAAATACTTGTAATGTCTTCAATTTCCACAGTTTTCATCCGATTTTGATGAAATTGCCAGGGAATGCGCGGTGTAGGTTGTAGATGATCTCATACCTATTTCATTGTTTTCAACTCATCAGTTCATTCTGCGCTTGCACAAACGTAAATTACATTGAGTATAATTTTTTTCGTTTCTTAATTGACCAATTATGACGTATCACGCTACTTCTTGATTCACTCTTTTCCACTATGGAATTTTCCAAGACCATTTAAAACTTTTCAATGATGTGTACAAGGCAGACGTTTTGTCAGTGATTAACTCGAAGAGACAGGCAGAACAAAAAAAAAAAAAAAAAACCGCTGCCATTGAATTATTTCATTATTTTTTCAATTGAGTATGATCGTAGTTTTAGTTGGCTTGCGTACGTCATAAGGCCCGTCCAGACTCCTAGGCGTGTCCTATTTCGAGTTGTCACAACCTATACTTCTATAATTATATACGCATGTTTATATTTCTCGATTTGAGCTCCTATCTATTCAAATAGTTATTGCCTTAATAATATCATTATCTAAGCACGTACGAAAAGTCGAGAGGATATGTTATTAAATATGCGTAGGAAAAGCATTGGTATTAACACACAAATATGACCTAGAAAAAAACATATATTCATGCCTCGAAGGAACGCTGTACCCACCTCATGGTGCCGCGGTGTATTATATGGGCATAACACGTAAAAGTAATAAATATCCATTCTCCTACACCCCTCTGCTACGCCCCTGGTCACCCCAGACACCACAAGGTGCCGCGGCGCCGGCGCCTCCTCTCACTCCACCCCCCGCTCACCCCCCTCACCACCCACCGTGACCCCCTGCCAAGCGTGCCAGGCGTGCGTGCGTGCGTAAGTCTAACACTCAAAGCCTTGAAAAAGACACTTTTTCGCCCGTTTTTGGCCCATAGCATCTATGCGAGTAAAGCGATCGGGATGGTTAAACGTTAGGACCAACTAGACCTCAAATGGAGTCTATGTGCGAAAGAACGGGTTTTTAAAGTAAATTCTTGGGCCTTTTATGGCCCGGACGGCGAACGGCGGACGGACATTTCAAATTTGGATTCTACTCACCTTGAAACGTAAAGTGACAAAGTTTGAGGGGGGGTTATGAAAATTTTTTGCTACACGATAACATAGGCTTATTATTGGAAATAATAAACCAAAATCTGTGGGTGCGTTCACAGTAGGGTCAGGCGGGGCAAGTGCGTCTCTTCGTTTTGTTTCGCTATGAGGCCACACTATTCGAATAAGTTTCTTAGCAAATGGTAGAACAGGAATTTATGATCATCTTATAAATATTTTAACCTCCTCAGTGAACAAATAAGCATAATTGGAACCATTTGCCGCGAAGCCTTCGTCCGATATCAGGGTGTGAATCTGAGGGAGGTTTTCAATGGTTTTGTTGTCTAAAACCCTTCCTTTCCTGTTTATTCCACTGTTGGAACTTATGTATTATACCGACCACACCCAATAAGGAACACTGAAATAGATATTTTATAGAAACGAACATTATATCATGAAAAACAACTCTTTAATTACAAAGATTATCAAAGTATCGATATGAAAGTATCGATTTCTGTTCACTCCTAATCGTGATAACAAGAATTATTATTATTATTATATTATTATATATTATATTATATTCTTATATTATTATTATATTATATATTTCTGTTCACTCCTAATCGTGATAACAAGAATTATTTAATTATTTAATTATTTAATTATTTAATTATTTAATTATTTATTATATTATTATACTCATTAACAATTGATAATCGTAGTAAGTTTGTAATTGTTTAATTAATATAAACCCGTTATCAATTGATAATCTTTGTAATTCTGTAATTAAAGAGATGTTTTTCATGATATAATGTTCGTTTCTATAAAATATCTATTTCAGTGTTCCTTATTGGGTGTGGTCGGTATAATACATCACTGTTTATCTTGCAACCTTTTGTCTCTGTACGAACTGCGCACTTGATAACTTCAAGGCTACAAAAAATGCTGCAGTAAATTAATAAAACGTTCTTTCCCCTCTTTTATTGACGGTGGGGCAAGTGCGTTTCATTAAAAACCTCATGCAATTACCAGGAGAAATAAGAAAATCAAGGTCTTGAAGCCTAGTTTTCATCCAGAACCTCTTCCTCAACCCCGACGCACAACCACACACTTCTCCCGAACCTGCAAAACTCTGGTGTCTTCAAATTCTCTCTCACGCAAACCTCATTCCCCAACCGACAGCGAATCAGAGAACAACCAACAAGTGGATGAGTTTATTTACCATTTAATCAACTCAGGAATTCATTTTGAGTTGCTAAAAATTTCTATTTTGCGGCGTTTTATTTTTCATTAAGAATTCATTTTAAATTATACCTAAAATCTACCTACTTTGGTTCATTTTAGTTTTATCATTTTTTATTGGGTAGATAAATAATAAGTGAGTTGATTGTTTGAATGCTTCAAGGTTCTTCCCAATTCTTAATGAAATAGTAACTTTAATTCATTATATCCATACATTTTACGACGTAGAAATGTCTAGGAAATCTAATAAAACTGTAGTCATTATTGAACTTGTAGTATATATAGGGAAATGGTAGCATCACAAAGTCAGATTTATGAAAAACGGGTACGCACTCCCCCCCCCCCCCCCCCCCCCCCCATGACTTTAATTTCGTATCGATCCGTTCGGATCGGTAAAAATGGGAGCGGGTACCGATCTGTACCGATCCCATTGTGGATCCGATCCCTGTATCCTTACACCTGGAACAGTCCACCCCCCCGTGACGAGGTGCGAATATAAAAATGGTCTCGCAACATCCGTATGGAGGCTCTCAATGTTTGTTCCCTATCTGGCGGGCCAAGTCCAGTGGAAGATTCAATCTTTCCAAAGTCTCCAAGAAGAATTGGGGGAATGGTTCCTCTTTGTCCAACCATAAGACCTATGATCTCGCTTTCTTTGACCTGACGTTGGGTACACAACATGTCCCGCTGTGCGCGCCCCTACCGAGAAGAATTGTAACTTCGTTCTCCTATAGTCTTTTCGCACGAATAGGTTCCGTTGAATGAATTGGCGCCTCAAAATATGTCCGCTGCTAAAATATAAATTAGTTGGACAAATAGATCAGAATGATTTTTGTAGTTTGGTGATCTGGATGCTTGCAAGCTCGCATTTCAAAAACACAAAACATCAAGTAGTCAATCCCCCTAGTAAAATACAGATTAGTTAGTCGAATAGATCAAAATGACGCTTTAAAGGTTGATTTAAAACATTTATAATGACGTTTAAAAATATGTTTTGGAGGTTGAATATGAATGCAAAAAAATATTGTCCCGAGTTTATTTCGAACCCGGGTCACTCGTCTTAGGTGTCACTACACTGTGGAGGACTATAGCAACTAATGAATAATCACAGAACTTGGCTACCCATAAAGGACCTTATTTCCATTTTCAATTGACGCTAGTTCGAATTTAAGTCGGCAGAGGCGCGCACAGCGGGACATGTTGTGTACCGCCAGTGTCTGATATTTCTTTGTGGCCATACTTCTCCTTGAAGAATGGAATAGTAGGGGTATATATATTTCCTTCTTTCTTTGATTAATTTGATCTCTCTGCTCCGCATTTTCCTCGAAATTTTTGTTCGTGTGAAAGTTTCTCAGTAAAGAAATCGAAGGTGGAATTGGCATCTAAAATCAAATTTACCAAACACACGAATCTGCGCAAAGCTTTTGACTTTTTTGGTCCGTTTTCACCACCTATGATGCGCACATCACGCAACATCGTCTCACTTGTCGGTAGAGATAGATCGAAGTGATGCCTGCCAAAAACATAAAATTCAAACAATTAAACATTAAATTAAACAATTAATAAATAAACGTTTGTGTAAAACTGTTGCGTTTTTTATTATCATCATAAAATTACTTCAAAAACTTCAGTCCTGTAAGTTATACCACCGTAATATAGAAGGTGAAATTCCTTTAGGTCACGAAGAAAATTACGGCCTTCCTTCCTTTTCTCCCGCGGAATTACATAGGTACGGTCACCTTCCCCCAACGTAATATATATGTATACATATTACATTACCTCGGTACTACATTATCCATACTACACTACATTCTACGCTATCTCTAAGAAAAGTGGGATTTTCTTTCGGGACCTGTTAAAGCTATAAACTTGGCGATGGTCTTCACTTCGAAAATAAATTAATATACATTATAGAACACGTACTGTAGAGGAAGGAAAATGCGGAAAAGAAACTGGGAAAAGTATAAAATTTAATTAAATCTATATTATATAAATAAGAATGTATTGTTTCTCCCCAGTTGCTGGTTAAACGGCTCAACGGATTTTAATACTGTTTTTCCTGGAATTATCAGAACGTTCCAGAGATGGTTAAACGTATTTTTCGGGGGAAAATAAACCTTTAAAAATCACATCTTGGCAACGTAGTGAAGTAGGACAGTTCGGTTGGTGGCATTCGGGTGTTTTCGATGTACCTAGTTCTACCTGATTTTGCTTCCGGGTCTACCTATAAGTATCTATATGGTGGAAACATTGTTTTCAAATTCGGGAGAAAACGAATTTTCGGTATCCTAAATCAAAATTTCTACTTACATTTGTCGTTTTAGACCATTCTGAACAACTTTGGTTCCGTGTCTGTCTGTCTGTGTGTGTCTGTCGAATGTCCGCAACTCCTTGTATCAAGCATATTTTCCACAATTTTCATCCGATTTGGATGAAATTCTCAGGGAATGTGTGGGCTACAGTGTAGATGGTCCCCTATCAGTTTCATCGTTCCTGACTCAATACTTCACTCTGCGCATGCGCAAACGTAAATTCCACAAATCATAATTTTCTCACGCCCTAGTCGTCCGATCTTACTGAAATTTGGATGATAGTGGGGGGAAGACGATTTGATTACCCCATATCACTTTCAACATGATTATTTCATCAATAGCTACTGCGCCAATGTGAAATCCTTGTAACGACCTTAATTCCATAGTTTTCATCCGATTTTGATGAATATTTGTTTGTGAATGCTTGGGTTAGATTGTGGATGGTCCCGTACCTATTTCATTGTTCTCAACTCATCAGTTCATTCTGCGCATGCGTAAATGTAAATTTCATTGAGTATCATTCTTTAGTTTGAAGTTGAACAATTATGACGTTTAACGCTACTTCTTGATGTAGTCTTTTCCGCTATAGAATTTTTCAAGATCGTTTAAAACTATCCAATGACATATACATTCATGATACGTAAACGAGGTCAAGTATGCCACACCCAACTTGGCAGACTTTTTGACGGTCTTTAGGCGGGGGGTCATGTGTTTTTTAAATTCAACCCACTTTTCAGATCGAAAATTGTAACGCGATACCGATAAACAAAATCGGTAACTATAGTGCAAGTGTGAAATCAGAAATCATTAGAAATTTTATCAGAAAGTTCAGTATGGACAACCAGAAATTATGGGTAACGAAGAAAGATGTACGTCCATGGTCGTCGTCCTGCAGAACCAAGAAACACGCTGATGGATCCATTTCTCATTCACGCCGAGATGAAGGTAGTCCTGACCCGCCTTTGCATAGGACATTCACGTCTTACTCACAGATATCTCATGTCGTCGCAGCCCAGACAGCCACCTCCAATTTGAACTACCTGTGTATGCCTGCTTACGATATTTCATCTTCTCTCGGAGTGCCCAGGATTCTATGACCCAGCCGTTAACATCCCAAGGAACACTACCGAAGTGCTAGGAAATGACTCTACTCATTTAAATAATTTGTTCCAAATTCTAAAATCTCTTTCGCTATATCACCAAATCTAAAAAACTGTCCATTAATCCATTGAAATGCCATATTTAATTTGTAATCTAATGTAAATTATTCTTGTTTGACGCCCATGACCACGAATGGTTGATTGCGTCTAAATAAACACAAACAAAAAAAAAAAAGGAAGTTTCCAAATTGCATGGCTGTTCAAAGCCTCATGTTAGTGAGCTAAATTCTCTTCTATTCATCCTAGACAGTTGAAATTTGATTGGGGGACTCCCTGAGGCACTAAACAACGATCGAAATATTGGCTCTTTTCTAATCAGCTGAGTGAGCTAAATCCTCTCCTGTTCACCCCAGGAAGTTAAAATGTGTGGGACCCGATATACCGAAAGAATAGACCCGATTCACAGTTAGCAGGAGAGAAGAGTGATCGAAGTTAGTGGCATCTAGCGTAAAACCCCTGAACTTCCTTGACGTCCGCCTCGCTTCGGAAGTTTGAAAAGCCATCGAATCGAAAATCAAGTTTCCCGATCACAGAACTTCATGAAAAATCAACCGATTTTGTCGTTTGAACACTTAAATTGAAGCGTGAGATCTAAGGAAATCCGTCAGGGGAGATTCGCGATAAATCATAACCCAATAAAGCAATCATCACTCGAATAGAGTAACCCTCTTAGATGTGACTTTGTTTATGAATTGCAGCTTTTAGTGACATTTTTCTCCCAAAACGCCTAGACGGATTGCTAGAGATTGGTTTCACTTGAAGAAATAAAAAAAATTAAAATCATGGAAATCGGTGCATGATTCGAGGATTTATGACGTCGGGAAAATAACGTTGATTCCTTATGGGAGCAGAAAACATGGTCGACACCACAGCCTGCTCTTAAGAGACGTTTGAAATGATGGGCTCATTTCTAATCAGCTGAGTGAGTTAAATTCTCTCCTGTTCACCCTAGGAAGTTGAGATTTGATAGGAAGATTCCCTGGGACATTAGGAGACGGTTGAAATGATTGGCTCAATCCTAATCAGCTGATTAAGCTAAATTATCTCCTGTTCGTCTTAGAAACTTGAAATTAGTTAGGGAGACTCTCTGAGACACTAAGGGACGATTGAAATGATTGGGTATTTTCTGATCAGCTGTCTGAGCTGATTTAATTGAGACATTTTATCATTTAATAATGATTAACAGGACGTTTCCATTTGTTTTCGTCCGTCATGAGCGTCACGTCACGGTGGGGTTTTCTATTGATTTTCACGTACAACCAATGCGTTACCAGGGAAGTGTAACTCCCTTAGTTTTCATAGCAGGAAAATCGTTAGCCACTTTATGGAATACTCTCATTTCATCACAACATCTCATGATCCCTAAGTCTCTGTAGTGTCAAGGAAAGCTGATTTATTACGCTCAGTTATAAACTAATATTGCTAAGTAACCATAATGAACTAATAATGTGTAAAATTAATCATTATTAAATGATCTGACTGTAGAACCGTAGGTCAACCGTCCGTTTTGGTTTATTATTTCCAATAATAAGCCTATGTGATCGTATAGCAAAAAATTTTTATAACCCCCCTCAAACTTTGTCACTTTACGTTTCAAGGTGCGTAGAATCCAAATTTGAAATGTCCGTCCGCCGTCCGGGCCATAAAAGGCCTTAGAATTGACTTAAAAAATCTGTTCTTTCGCACATAGACTCCACTTGGGGTCTAGTTGGTCCTAACTTCTCGCCAGCTCGATCGCTCCACGCTCATGGGTGCTATGAGCCAAAAATAGGTGAAAAAGTGTCTTTTTTTTGTGTATATTTCAAGTTATATAGAAATTGGAGATTTATGAGTGAAAAGAAAATGTTAGCTATTAATTTTATGGAAAAAAAAGTATTCTAAATGATACTCTTCTATTCAAAAAGAGATTTTGGATTTTAGGCTATTTTTTGCAATTTTATAGATTTTTTAAAACAAAATTTAATGAAGTTCAAGTTTTTAGCATAATTTCGTAAATAAATTTTTGAATGTTCTATTTCATAGTTGATAAACTTTATTTGACCAATCTTATGCTAAAAAATATCAATTTAACAATTCTTAGCCATTTTCAGTGATTTTGTCAGCACATTTTTTGAAATTTGACCAATTAGATGATATCAATATACAGTATAGGTAACACGTATATGTGTTGGAAAGATGACTTGGTAATAAGTAAATTGTTTTGTTTATCAACTGTATTGAAAAGCGTAAAATTGTGAGATTCCGCTGCTGTAATGGATTGAACCGAGTTCCGATTCTAAATATACTTCTAGCGGCGATTAATAATTATGGGCCAGAGATCTACGTAGAAGGGCTGTCTAATACATAAATAATAAACCTTTGTGTAATAATTTGCAGCGTTTTTAACTTGAGACACAAAACACATATTTCACAGGGGGAAATAAGACATCCATGTACTGATGTATCTGCATTTAGTGTAGTTACTCAACATCAGTTTCTTTCTATATATTCCTATGCCACACCCAATTTTTCAGTTTTTTTTTTTTTCGTGTTTCCAGTGAACAAAGAAAGTTTTTTTCTGCCAGGAAAAGGTAAACTACTTTGTAACTCCACTTTTGCAAGAATTTATGTAAAGGGCCGTTCGTGGAAGGAAAAGCGGCCGTGAAGTTTTCAGGGTGAGATCCGCCTCACGGAAGATGAAGTGACGAGGCGAGAAATGAAGGGGTGGTGGTGGGGTGGGGGCGTTCGAAAATAACTGCCGGCTCATTGGCGCGTGCTTGGTACGGACAACTAAGTTAGAGACATTCGCTCCCACGAACCATTAGAGGCCTTGCAAAGTTGCTTCGGACAATGTGGGTGGAATGAGAATTTATTCAGGAACTTGATTTTCAAATACAGAAATTAACTTCTGATTTGTATGGAAATTCTTCCCCTATTGATTCCAGTAGCGAAAACCACATTTAGGTTCTAAAAATAGATCTGAAAATAGGCAGACTATGTTGAAATTCTTACCACTTGGAAAACGTGATTAAAGTTGTAAATTTTGGTTTAAAAAAAATCGATTGAGGGGTCGTAAATTCATGCAATTTTGCGTAAAATCCAAATCTACAATAAAAAAGCGGGTTCTCACTTGAAAAAACAAAGCTGGCATTGATTGCGCAGGGTTGTGCTTTTGCGCAATGCGCAAAGTGATCATATTTGAGATTCTTGGGAAAAATCATGAAGAATAAAACTTTTTTTCGAATAGGTACCCCCACTAATAAGGATTTTAGGATGGAGGGGGGGGGGGGGGGGCTCGTGGGACACTCTATACGGGGGAGGGCTTCAAAAATTAAGGTGTTCTAATCACAATCAAAATGTTCTATTCACTGTCAATAACATGGGGTTAAAAGGATTTTTTAATTTGGTCAAGATGTTAGGGTGGTATTTTTGCTTTTTTTCATCGAAAAAGCGGTACTTCTACTACTTGACGTTGAGATGGTCTTTTCGCCAATTTCTCGTCAAACTGCCTCAATTGGGTCAGTAGGAAGCAATGAACCACCAAGAAAAAAAAAAAAAAAATATATATATATAACTCGGCCCTTAGATAGAGTCTATTCTTTGGTCTATGGTGGAAAGGGTGAAAGTCTTGGATGTTATGATCGAATCTGATTTCTCATTTTCCTCACACATTAGACACATAGCTTCCATAGGCATGCAGCAGCTTGGCTTCCACTATAGAGCTACTCGATCCTTCCGCAGCCTGCTACCTTAAAGATCCTTTTCTGTTCTTTGGTGCGGTCATGTGGAGTTTGGCTCAGTTATGTGGAATCCGGCATACTCGACTCACATACGTTCGTTAGAACGAATTCAGCATCGTTTTCTTAGGATGACGTTTTATAGGATGAATTAAGTTGAGAGGGGATGCTGGGGACTTCAGTTCTTGGACCTTTCCTCTCTTGAAACCAGGCGCCTGCAAACTGATCTCATGCCGCTGAACTTGACATCATAGAAGGTAGAGGTAAAATGTTTATTGCGCATTATATGCAGCTGTCAGGAATTCAATTTCTCGGAGGTTGGGATATCATCTTCTGACTGTCATTTGCTGCAGCAACGGCTTGATTCTATTTCATGGCCTGGTGTAGTATGAGGAACTAATTGCCACAACTATACTTAGTGAGTCGCACAGATCTCATATTTCCCAACAACTGGCTATCTCGCAATTGGGAATTCTCGGCAATGACTGTACTGGTGCCCTAGCAAGGAGAGCCATTGGTGATGACTTCATCGAAATGTCGCCTCTGCGCTTTGAGGATCCAATATCCAACATGCAGCATGAAGCCAATTCCATCTGGCTTGAGCAATGGCAGGGTGAGGTCACTGGTCTGCATGAGACCTTTGCCCGGTTGATCCTTTCGTGACCCACCTTCCAAGAAGGGACCGAATAGTGGTCAATCGGGTAGCCACTGGCCATATCCGTCTTACTCACAGGCACCTGCTAGTTCCAGTAGCTCGTGGTGTTGTGTGCAGAGATGCGGGGGTAATCTGTCTATCTGCCACTTTTTGGAGGACGACTGCCCAGCCCTCATGGACCTCAGGGTCCAGCATGCACCCCCTCAGTGGGTGGATATTCCTTCCGGACCAGACAAGGTCCAGTCCCTGTTGGTGTACTTGAAAAACTCTAAGCGTTACAACAAACTTGGAATTCTGATCTGTGATATATTTATTTATTTATCTGCGTCTAGTCATACCTTTATTTAACTATGATGTGTAGTATTTATCATTATATATTTACCAACAGTATTTATGTATTTGTAAGGATCATCTAGTCGTAGTTTAGTTTTTATTATGAGGTATTTTGCTGTATACCTCGATGCAGAGTGCGGCGATGCCTCGGTTTGCGGGTTATTATTATAATCATTATTATCCTCCCCCTCCGTTCTGCCTGCTGTGGAGTTCGTGATGGCAATCCGTTTAGTGACGGACGGTTAGCATGGCTCCCTTTAGAATTGTGCCCGTTGCAGTGTCCCTTTGACACCCTGTTTGATAACCACTAATGACGCTTCCGGTTGAGATGCGACTTAAATTCTAAATATATATATATATATATATATATAATTTTTAATCCTACGGAAAAACGTTATGCACTATGGCGTTGGAATTTTCGATTTTTTCTCGGTCCTAATTATTGCTAATGCACCCTGCGGAGCAAAAAATACGCTGGTTAACACGTATTTTGATTTCCGTCAATAATTTTATCCAATTTTGCCGTACTGAAATTCTCAAAGTTCATGTTACAATTAGTGAGGAAACATGAAACCGACTTATCATTTTGTGGGTACTTGAGAGCAAAGAGGATCAAAGTAAAGGCAAAATAGAAATAATCGTGGAGGATTAATACTAAATAGTGGGAGGAGGAAGCGTTGGTTAAACTGTTTGGGGAGCTCTCAGCTGGGTAGAGAGAGGTTATCAGGGAGGTGGGCGTGGTGGTCCCTCTATCAATCAATGCGCTCCCGACCCTGCGGTTAAAGTCTACACGCGGAAAAACTCCCATAACAACAAGTGGAAACTCGTGTTTTTCCCGGGGGTCCCGATCATCAACTGGAGTGATTGAAAAACACTTAGCAACCAACTCTTAACGCACTTTTCTCCAGTAGATAGGTACTAAGAGTGGTGTTGGTGGCACCTCATAAAAGGTTCCAGTCTTGGCAGCTAAGACGAGAATTTTTAATTTCCCATAGGTATTTTATATAGGTACGCACATTTCCCCTGGATATGTGGGCTCTTTCTATATATTACCCTAAATACCCGAAATTCGTCAAAACCCGTTTTAACTAGTCAAAACTAGTGTAAGTTCGTAATAAATATACCTTCTAACGGTTTTGTCCTCGCGTAACGCATTCGGTACTATCTGCGTCTTATGGTGTGCACATGTACCGTGAACAGTACGGCACATGTCTGAAGTACCTGATACAGAAAATTCTCTTGTTAGTCTTGTTTTACTTCCTAGCTTAAGAATGAGTCCACTCTGACCTTCAACTGTCGCCTCCGAGCAACTATTTTGCTGCGAGGTTGCTTACAATTAGGCTCTTCATAAGCCAGTAATAACACGTGTATCTCGACAGTTAACTTACTAGAAAACCGAAGAAGATCTAATGCCAAAATTTTATTGCGATTCACATTCTTGTTGACGATTTTCCCTCTTACAACACATGAACCCTTCTGGAGCGCGAACGGTTGGTCCTACAATGCTCCGAGTGGTCTTATTCGATTCATTTAACTGAGTTATACTAAATTCAAAATATTTTTATTTCTAATGTTTTCAAAATCTCAATTGTGTAATATTTCACCCCTTAGGGTTGATCTAAACAAATGCCTAGTTTACTGGTACATCCTCGGCTGATGTACGATTTTTGTGCCGAATTTCATAAACTTTGGTCCAGCAGTTTCGGAAAAAGATTCGGACGACGTACGGTAAACAGAAGGATTTTTTTCGACTTTCCGAATCGAATCCGAGGGATTGTTGAAACAAACATTTTCTTGGTCGATTGCAATGCTTCATTGCAATAATAGATAAACCAAAACACGTTACTGTTCCCTTTAAAACCCTTCGGAAGCTTCTAAAGATTGCTTGGCCGTCAATTCAGTGTCGAGAACGACACCTCTACCATTGAGAACTGTCACTGTGCCCAATCGACATAGTGGGCCAAACTGGATTCGGGCGATCGGTCCCACTAAAACTCTTGTTACGGTTTTTTTCTTCGAAATTACGATCTCCTCGCCAACGCGTTTCACGCTGTAGAAGAAGGAAATGAAAAAGAAAAAATCGTCGGGCCGCAACGCGATGATTTGACAGAACAGCGGAGCCGGCGGTAGTCGGAGTCTCTGGTTCGGATCGCGTCCGTTTATTCACGCTTTCCCGAGGTTCACACCACTGCTATTGCCGGCTTTCGCGTTGCGCGCAACTTGAGAAAAATACGATTTACCCAACAATAAAACAGGATGGGACAATGTAAGATATAATATTATTGAATCGAATATCAATTTCAATCTTTGGATCGTATCATTCTCCACACTGTCAGGTGCCTATACGGAAAATTAATTTCTTAAGAAGAAAACTTTCCAACTGTTATACTATAAGCTAAGAAGTGTATTATATATGTTACTAATTACTTAATTATTTATAGGTACTGCCCACTCATGTTGGAATATCGTGGATTTCTCTCTTATTTAAACTTGGAAATATAAATTTAGATAATGAACGTGTTACGAGTCAAAATTATTAATGCAAAATGTACACACATGATGTAAATACACATACACGCTGTGCTATGTAGCATTCATGCTAAGTAATATGCGGAATAGGGCTGTACATCGTACGAATGTGCTGGCTCTCTTGATCCAACGACATTCATAATCTAATGTAGGCATGTAGGAATAGGGGACCAACTAAGAGCTAACTGGCGCAATCACTGATTATTTTATCAAAATCGGTCTATTACTTTCGGTTTTGTGTGTAACAACAAATTTCCGCCCCATCTTGGACGTTGCCCGTGTTGACACATACATCCTCAGATATCGCTACAATGAGTCAATCCAGCGATATGTCGGACACTCTCCTGTTCACCTGTAGTTCAGACACCTGATAGTGTTACCCTTGTTGTATACACTCAACTTCCAAGTCACTTGACGTTTACCAGTTGTCGCGTCTTTGTTTACAGCAAAACTGAGGCCAGTGACACTGTCTGTACCCCACTGCTAGTTATTTGGAGTTAAGAATTGTATGATATGTAGCGACTCTCTAAGTACCATCGAGGCGATTAGGGACACACATTCTGATGATCCACTAATACAAAGCCTATGAGTCAAAGCTTTTTGGGTTTTTTTATCCGGTGTAGGGGTCAAACAGTGGTCGTCGCTGTACCTTTCGTTTTCCCCCTCCGATTTGCCATTGGAGTCTATGATGGAACTCCATTCAGTGTAGGGTAACGTGGGTCTCCTTAGAATCGTTCCACGACTATCGCTTTCCAAATTTCAGCATCTTAGGATAAAGTGCATAAACATTACCGTTAAGAGTTCATTCAGCTGATGGAGGTTCGGCAAGTTAAAATCCTATCCTAAATGTCTCACAGAGGTTCTGTTTCAAATTTCAGCTTCTTAGGATAAACAGCATAGAAATTAGCGTTAAGAGCCCTCTCAGCTGATAGGGGTGGTTCGGCGAGTTAAAACCCTATCCTGCTTGTTCCACAAAGGCTCCGTTCCAAATTTCAGCGTCGTAGGATAAATAGCAAAGAAATTGGGTTTTTCGAATCACGAAATCGGCTCACGCTGCTGATTATCAATGCATCTATTTTATTTTGAAATACTAGCTGATCATTTTGGGACTCATCCCATAAAATTCGGTCCGGATGTTCTCCAGTCAAAGTACCTTTACGAGGATACACATACATATATACATGAACGGACAATGTTAATACAATAACGCATTTTTAAAAAGAAAAATGCGCGAACAATAAAATTAAACAATACATATCAGGCTTGTGCATATTCAATGGTATCTATAACCAATCCGTTTTCGTCCTTCGAGTTGTTAGAAAAGTAGAGATGTGTTTGCCACGAAGTCACGTGTTAAGAACCCCGAGGTCACGTCGATGTAGCAAGGCTCAGTGGGCACCATTGATTCAATAAACCCACAAAATGTGATTTACTCTCGCTCCGAGTGTTTACGCTGGGGAAAGAGCAATGATGATAATAGGGTTTTTTAGGATCCCACGAAACGTCGGAGATGAATTTTTGTTGTTGTCTCAAAACATCCTTTTAGTCCGCAGGAACAACGGGAACATTCTAGATAAATGAAGAATGTGTAAGTTCGAGTTGTTAACATATTATAACCACTTTAGCTTTGAGCATGTAGTTGATTGTAATGTATTGACTGTATTAAGCGGATAGAATTAATAATGACCGATCTACCGAGTACGTGAGACACACCAGCTTTCTGGGAAGCATATTAATGTATCACAGGGACGTCCCTGTTTCTGGTTTGTATAATATGATTGTGGTGAGAATAGCTAATTGATCGTGGCTTTACAGGATACCGTCTATTATAACATAACATGAATAAGCTGATAAGCTGCGAAAGACTACTCCCTCCCCCCCATCGCTTGATAATAATATAATGTATCGGCATCCCCCCCCCCCCCGCCTTTTAATTGACTGAGAGTGGTACTAACGCGAGACCAACATAATAAAATGCTTCGAGCAACATAATAAAATAGTAGAAGAAGAAGAGAACCGTCAAAATTCGTTCACAATAACGAAAAACGTTGCAAATTATTTCACAAAGGTTTATTATTTTTTCAATTGAGTTTGATCGTAGTTTTAGTTGTCTTACGTACGTCATAAGGCCCGTCCAGACTGCTCGACGTGTCCTATTTCGAGTTGCCACAACCACTACTTCTATAATTATATACGCATGTTTATATTTTTCGATTTGAGCTCCTATCTATTCAAATAGTTATTGCCTTAATAATATCATTATCTAAGTACGTACGAAAAGTCGAGAGGATATGTTATTAAATATGCGTAGGAACAGCATTGGTATTAACACAAAAATATGACCTAGAAAAAAACATATATTCATGCCTCAAAGGAACGCTGTACCCACCTCATGGTGCCGCGGTGTATTATATGGGTATAACACGTAAAAGTAATGAATATCCATTCTCCTACACCCCTCTGCTACGCCCCTGGTCACTCCAGCCACCACAAGGTGCCGCGGCGCCTCCTCTCACTCCACCCCCGCTCGCCCCCCTCACTACCCACCGTGACCCCCTGCCAGGCGTGCCTCTAACACGTCTAACACTCAAAGCCTTGAAAGAGACATTTTTCGCCCGTTTTTGGCCCATAGCATCTATGCGAGTAAAGCGATCGGGATGGTTAAACGTTAGGACCAACTAGACCCCAAATGGAGTCTATGTGCGAAAGAACGGGTTTTTAAAGTAAATTCTTAGGCCTTTTATGGCCCGGACGGCGGACGGACATTTCAAATTTGGATTCTACGCACCTTGAAACGTAAAGTGACAAAGTTTGAGGGGGGGTTATAAAAATTTTTTGCTACACGATCACATAGGCTTATTATTGGAAATAATAAACCAAAAGTAGATTTCACCCCCCGTCCCCCCCTATCACAGTCTTATTCACAAAAATCCTTCATCAAATTTAAATCCCTGACTTATAAGTCACCCAAACCGAAAAATTAAAAACAAAAAGATCGGTGGAAAAAAAATTAGTCCTAAACCTAAATCTTGTCAGAACATGGAACATGTTCCTTGGAGGAACAGGAGAAGATTTAGGTCACTCAGCTGATTAGGAAACAGCCCATCATTTCAATCGTTTCTTAATGTCCCAGAGAGTCTCTTCATCAAACGTCCAGTCTAACAGTGGTTGCAATCATGTTTACGAAATCAACTGAGAAGGATCACCTGTATGTGAACAATTATTCAAACAACCACGCTCATACCTCAGGTTGTTGGCCACGCACTGCGCAATGGTTAGCATAATACGGCTAGGTAAATCGAGAGCTTTCCAACGACTGGCGAACGATATTTGAACGATGATAAATGCCTAAGATACAGTTCCGTAGCAACGATTTGATTGTAAAGAATAATCCTCAGAAAATTGGAGCGTAACGCACTAAATGTCACGTAACGCATCAAATGTCACTAACGTTAATTTCTTCTCATTTTTTGCCGGGTTATGATGGCAAAAACTTGTTCCATGTTAGCAAGGATGAGAAAAATGAAAATTATTGGAATTACCTCCCCCTATCACCTCCACCGTTAGTAAATTTGAACCTTCTAAGGTTTGTTGAATAAGTATACCGAAATTCGGATCGGAAAAAAACTCATGGAAACCAGATGAGAACAGTGAAAACATACCTGATCAATTTAGTTCATCATTATTCCACTTCAGTCCATGGGAGGCTTCATTTTGAATTTCATCATCGTGGGATAAATAGGAATGAAATCACAGTCAATGTTTACAACTTTAAGAAACTGAAATATGATTTCATGGAATCATGTGACGAGGAGGAGACATTTCTCTGCGGAAGATTGATTATGTGATAAAGCGACAGATCTACAGATTGAGCAGATCTACGTCTGAGTATGTTATATTGTTCTAGAATCGGATTGGTAGGTATTGGTAGGTTTCTAGCTATATTTCATGCGTTATGATAATTGTTGACGTTTGTTGTAACACAATTTTTGAATTGCAGTCGGAGAAAGCATGATTTTGTCATTAATTTAAATAACTCTGGGAGGATTAGAATTCACGGATCACTTCAGTGTGTCCCGAATCGGATTTCTGTGGCAAAAGAAGTAACGCAAATATAATTTTACTTTGTTGACTTATTTTGGGCATTCCTTTAACTTTTTGGGTTTTATGGAATGTAGGAGCCCTTGAGCGACAATAAACCCTCTTCATCTTTGAAACCTACTGACTGAAGGTAATCATTATCGCCATCCATTTCCCCAATCTCAATCTAGATTCAATGTAGCTAAGGTTTCCGTTCGCTTTAAAGACGGTAATAGATTTATTACTCGAATTTCCACTGAATCGCTCGAACGTCACGTCGGAGAGAACAAATATCCAATCTTTCTTTCTCACGGGGAGAGTTGAGCTGTGCCAAAGGAAGTAGCCGACTGAAAACAGTTAAAAGAGTTGTAATGTAGGTCACACGTCCTAACGTAACCTTCCAATCAATAGCGATGCAGCCCCGTCTGACGAACGGCCTTTGATGCAAGCAATCAAAACATCCCGATTATTCTAGATAACAAAAAAACACCTTTAGATTCCACAGCACTCTTATTAGTACTACGCTTTAGTAATGAAGGCGTAGTCATCATCAGGCTTAAGAAACAATATTAAATTATTGTTTACATTATTACTGATGATGAGCAAATTAAATTGAGCGGTTTATCACTAAAAAAGTGTAGTGGAAGTGTAACTAGTTGCTTCCAAGCTTACCAAGGTAACAGACTCATTGTGTTCACTTTTTTGAGTGAAATATTTTGATGTTTTCGTGTCTTTACTATGACACACGAGGAATTTAGCGTACAAGGCAATTTTATGTAACGGAAGGTATGTCTTACGACAACAAGAGACGAATGACGATGAGGTCCACCCTGGTCAGCTGAGTTACCTACGTTCTCAGCTATTAACCCTCGGAATTGAAATGCCTATCTGAGGCACCAAGGAAAAAAAAATGCAACAAAGGCCTCCATTGGGATTATCTGAGTGGCTAAATTCTCTTCTGTTCACCCTTGAAAGTTGAAATTTGATGGGGATTCTCTGAGATAACCCGATATGACGGACCCGAATCTCATTAACTGAGTGAGCTATATTCTCTGCTATTCACCCTATCGGAAGCTGAAATTCGCTAGGGAGCTTCTCTGGGACATCAAGAGACGAATGAATATTAAGGGCTCTTTCTGGATTCGGTAAGTGTGCAAAATTCTGTCGTTCACCCTCGGAAGTTGAAACTTTATAGAGGGTCTGGGAAATTAAGAGAAGAATGCAGTTACGGGCTCCTTACAGATTAGCTTAGCGTGCTAAATTTTCTATTTTTCACTCATGGAAGTTGAAGTTTGATAGGTATCTCCGGCATGAATAGACGAATCCAATTACCTTCTAGATTAGCTAAATGTGCTAAATTCTGCCCTGTTCACCTTCGGGAGTTGAAACTTAAGGGGCCCATCTTGGACATCAAGAGACGGATGCATTACTCCTTCCAGATTAGCTAAGTGAGCTAAATTTTGTCCTTTCCTAGGAAGTTGAAATTTGATATAGAGCCTATCTGGAACATCAAGAGACGAATGGAATTACGGGGTCCTCCTAGATTAGCTAGGTGAGCTAAATTTTCTCTTTTCCACCCTTGGAAGTTGAAATTTAATAGGTAGCCATCTGAGATATCAAGAGACGAATGAAATGATGGGCTTCTTCCGGATTTGGTAAGTGAGCTAAATTCTCTCCTGTTGACCCTTGGAAGTTGAAATTTACCAGTGAGCCTGTCTGGGACATCAACAGACAAATACTATTTCGGGCTACTTCCAAAGTAGCTATGTAATTTTCTCCTTTTTCCCTTGATAGAGGGTCTGTCTGGGACAATCTGCGTCCATTTAGAAATAGCGGGCTCCAATCTGATAAACTTTGTGACTCTTCTGTTCATCTTTAAAGTTGACATTTGACAGGGAGCCTCTCTGGGACCTCAAGAGACTAATGCAATCCAGATCATCCAGATTAGCTGAGTCAGCTAAATTCTCTCCTCTTCACAGTTGACAGAAAAATGCTCTCTTGTCTCTAGGTCCTTTCTTCTAGAAGGTTTCTCCCTCCTCCCCGAATGTGGTTCTTTCCAAGAAAATAGCTCTTTGTCGTGATCCTAAGAAGATATGTATGGAATTACGCTTCAAAATCTAAATATCATCAATAGCACGTGTAAACGTGGAGTTTATGTAACTTATATTTTTTGCGATCTATTGTCCCAAATTTGTTCAAAATGACAAAATATAAGTGCTTTTTTGCAGCAGAATAAGAATAATTAATTTAGAAGTGGGGTTTTCTCTCCCAAATTTTATATAAACCTTTATATTTATGCACACAGAGAGCACAAACTTAGGGAAAGTGAAAAGATTACGAAAATTTGCACTAATGGTCATGTTTCACGACTGGTTTCTATTTTATGACAGTTCACACGAAATTCCGCCGTAGGTTGAATAGGCAGTTGAGGACATGAAGAAGCGACTGACAGGTGCCCCAGGAGTTGATACACGTACACCTATCCGCTCGTTCTCACTCGCCACCCGCTTCTCAACTTCATGAATCACTTGACATTTTAAATGGGGACCGCCGGGAGAAATTCTGAATGATTCCCGAGCCCTCGGCATCTCGTCCGAGTTTAAATTTAAACCCATCACCGATACCCTCTCTACTCCATCCTCTGGCCTTCGCCCAGTTTCCTCGTCCGAACTCTGGCGCTCGAAGCCTGCTCGCTCAGAGGACGCAAATTCGTGTGGAAAACACCTAGTGCGAGGTTCCGTAATGCTTAAGAAATTTTCAAGATCTAGGATTCCATTGTCCCTCTAACTTCAGTAGCCACATAGCGCGTGTTTAGAGGGCTCCTTTTCATTCCCTTAGCTCCGAATGACTATGGAAAAGTTCATTAATCGGACCGTTTCCACGTCAATCTTTTCCGTTTCTGCGTTTCTTGTTGTCTTATGCGTTCCTTGTCTCCATTCTTTGCGTTGTCTTATTCGCCAGTTGCGAAGCCCCCCGCCCCCCTTTCATTACTTGCATTACTTTGCTGATTCAACAGTTCAAATTTCGATTTGAGCCTAGGCTCTGGGTTTTTCTTACCGTTGATGACCCATGAGTTCCAATTTAAACTCTTATAATTTAAAAGTTCGATTTGTGAGTCTGCGTAATCGAGAACCCTCCGACTCTTCCTCAAACATCTGTCTCTAACCTATCGCTTTTTGGGTTCACCAGACTCCCACATAACTGAGTCTGCCTTGAGGGTGCGCCGGTTTGTATATATTTATTTATTTCAATAATACGGGCAAGCCCAATACATGAGGAGAAAAATGTATAGCAAATGTATAGATTCAAAATACATAGCGTAAATTTCCGCGGCGAACAAAACAAAAAAATTAAGTATAGGTACTACCTATAAAATAGAATTGAAAATAGATGGAAAAAAGAAAGTTTATTGTCCAAAGTTAAGGGTGGTTCCTCGCAAGTTTTTCATTTTCGAGCGAAGCGAGGCTAATGACGTGTTGAAAAGGTCGACATCCGGATATTCATTTAGAAGGTGGTTGGCTGTACGTGGGAGTCTAGACAGGGGGCGGTGGTACATGTAGTTTGTCGGCGAGAAAGGTGTCCAAAATAAGCTGTTGGATCGTGAGGCGGAACGGGGTACCAACAAATTCACCATTTCCAGAAGGTGGGGAGAATCGACGCGGCCATTCAGGATTTTGAACAAAAATGAAATATCGGCTAGCTGTCTTCTGACTCGAGGGGGTAAAGTGCCGCGGTGCTCATTAATAGCCTCATAGTTTATAGAGTCAAATGGTACATGAAGCCTTAATGCCACGTAACGGAGGAAGCGGCGATGAACCCTCTCTAGCTGGTCAATATGGCAATTATAGAATGGGCTCCAGATCACAGAAGAGTACTCCATTAGAGGGACAACCAGAGAATTGTAAAGAGCGGTTATAGCAGGGACGTGGGTGAACTCCCTCGTATTCCTTTTCACGAACCCCAAAGCGCGCATTGCTCGGGAAGAAGTCGATGTTATGTGTTCAGTGAAAGTAAGCTGTGGAAGGAGATGATGGCACATTTCGAAGGGTTAAGAGATAAACTATTAGCTGAGCACCAGACTGATAGTGAATCCAGTGCACCCTGGAGAACCCGACAGTCCCCGTCCGACTCCACAACCCGATAAATTTTTATCAGCGAATAGAAGGTATTTGACATCACTTAAGACCGTGCTCACACTGTTGATTACCAATAGAAATAGCAGAGGTCCAACATGTGATCCTTGAGGAACACCAGATGTGGCAAGGAATGGCCTAGACAACATGTCCTTACACCTAGCTATCATTGATCTACCATCCAAGTAGCTCTCCAACCTCTCCAATATATGCGGTTTTTAAAACTTTTCTCGGTCAATAGTGAACCGATTTTGGTGATTCTTATTGCAATGTACTGGTTTTGAAATTCCCCGTAGGATCGTTCCTCTGATATTTTCAAATTCAAAAATTTTCAAATTTAGATCCCATTTAAAATTTTTACATTTCTTTCATTTTATTTTGTTAAAATGAGATTTATAAGCACCTCCATACAGACGAAGAAAATAATTGAAGAGGCTGTGAATGAATTTCAAAAATATATCAGTACAACGACCTCTTTGTACAAAAACTTTCTCAGCCTAACAAAAAAAAAGCCTTATGCATTTTTAAAATGAAAGCGTTGATATGACTGGACTATTGCAGATGCTGATCAAGGCAAGCCCCCAGATAAAGAACCTCAGCGACTCGTTTCAGATCAGTGCATGAGCAGACGTATCGTCAGATTTACAGGCATCCTGGTGTGCTTTAATCACTATCTCGGCAGGCTGACGTGAATTAATTGAAAAGGTCATGAAACAATTCTTATTGTCATTGCATTTGTTTACTTGTTACATCATTGAGAAGTAAATTCGCTGAATAATTTCGCTGATATGGTAAGGGGGTTTCATTGCGGGGAAGTTAGCTAAAATGAATACTCACAAATGCTCAACCATGTTGGTTTAAGTTTGAGGAAGAACGCATTCGAGTGAAGTGCACACCAAAGGAAAGTGGCCCGAACCCTCGGCCTTCAACCCAAACTTCACGAGGTTGCTTACAGCTTACTACAACTTGACTCGAGGACGCTGGAATGGTTCCGGACTTGCGTCCCCTATTACGAACAGATGCTTCACAAGAGCAACTTTCTGAAAGTTATAACGCTCAACATCGATTTAGGGGTTAATCCCGTGTGTCGTGAACCGTGATGAAGCTGGTTAGTGGTTCTTCACTGCGTAGTAAAACATCTGGTGCAAATCTTCACGATACTTTCCCAACATGTATTCAATGAGGTTTAGCAGTTCATACTTTCTTTTTCTAATTACTGAAGCTGTGCATTCGTGCAACAGGTCGGACAAATTGTTGCTTTCTGAAATAAAAATGTCCAGTTGCTGTGGGACATGAAATTGTGTTTTCCGATTGTAGTGTACGAAAATGTAGACGAAAACGTTGGTTAAAGCTACCGCTCTTCCTTATTCCGTCTAAACGTAGGTATCTGATCTTTGCCTTCGAACTTCTTGGTCTCGGCTCCTGGTTGAAAGACGGGGACAAGGATAGCCCTTCTACGCGAATAAAATAATGGCCTAGGTACCTTTAAAAAAATAGACATGGAAAACAAATGCGTACAAACATTGAACATCCGACAGTTCTGTTAGTACTGAAATGTTCTTAAAACTAAACTTTTCGTGGTTCCACATAAAGTGCCGCGTTCGATAGTAATTTCCAATAGAAAAAAACGTCTGCCAAGTTGGGTGGGCTGTATAACTTCCTCACATAGAAAACGAAGCAAATCATTACACAGCAATTGATTATTTTCGTGATTGTAAGCAATTTTCAAAATTTCCACCACCACACGAACCAAGGGTTGTAGGTCTCTATGGTATGGGGACCATATCCCTTCGCATCTATACATCCCACGGAGAGCGAGCGAAGCGAGCAACATCCCGCTACACATTTCAAATCACCCTTAGTGATCCGCCGTTTCCAATCATTCTACATGTCCCACTCAACAGTAAAGACCATAGGATCTATACAGCCATACCGAGCGAGCGAAGCGAGCCCAAATTGTTTAACGCTCACTACTCAATTCTCTTCTCGCTAACTCAACTCACTAAGTGCAAAAAATCTAAATTTAAAAGCAGAAAATGTATAAACCTAAGTGAAAAAGGACTACACCTAAGTGAAAAGAGTGTTACTTTATTTGGAAATGCTATAGGTATTTATATGATTTTTACACCCTAATTCGAAGATAAATTAGCAAGTTCAGCCCTAGATGGATTTTACCTCTTTATTTTAGTCTTTTTGGATCTTACCTCTATGAAATTGAAGGTATTCATTGCTGTTTTCCATTGTAGATGGCTACTGTTCGGAATCATGGTAGAAATCATTAAAAATCATGTACCAAGCTTTATAAAAAAGGCCTTCTGTCCTCTTCTATAAAGCTTGTTATAATCTGAACTGTCCGAATTAAGAAACGTTAGAAATCATGTACCTACCAAATAAGACCTAACGAAAATAACCAAGGATTGTTGATAAAAACTATCAAACCAGCCACGAGGCTCCTGCAGCTAAATGTGGCAATTTTCCTCGTTGGTGAATCATTGAAGTATACGCGCTTCTTCACTGATATACGGAGTACCTAGCTGTTTTCTCTGTATAAACGAGAGTTACCGCTCCTACACATTATGGAATTCCCCTGGTCAAAAACTAGCCTTGAATATAAATGTAAATAATAGCATAATCAACCGTAAATTTAGTTACATTTATAAACTCATAAATATTATGAAATTTAATTCAACATAAAATCTCCGATAATCATAAAATATAAATTGACATTTAATTACGGAAAAGTCTCAACAGTTAGGTACATGTTTTGTTTTGGCAAATAGAAACCTGCAAATGAAACTGGAACTGTTTTACGTCAATCCAGCAGATGGAACCCTGTTAAATATTATTCCACATGAAATGGTGGAGTTCGCGGAATCTGATTTTCCAATTAATCGTCGACTACCTAACGTTCTCTGCCTTTTACAAAATAAAAAGATTAACTATTCCACCAATCAATCAAAACTGACATCAACAGGTTCAGCGAGAGTCCTGGCGGTGAACGGTAATTCGAAAATGGCCAAGTTACCGACTGTTTTCTGCGACAGCTGTTGAAAATGAAGGCACGTGTTATCGGCTCAAACTGAAGGTTTATTCATCGTTTAGGGCCGACGGGGGAACAATTTCCGAGCTTTTCCTCATAGCGCTTGCTTTTCCACGAAAACAACCTCTTCATTAAAATGAAAACCACGCACCGGATATGAATAATGATTTATTTGCCGAAGTAACATCAGTGATTTCAATAATTACGATGAAACCGGCGGTGAATTATTTCCCGGCTAAATGAGAAACCTCGAAAACTCCTCTCATTCGACAGATTAGCTCTGGAAATGTTATTCATTCCATTAAATGTGAGTTCTCGGTATCTTTCTGTACTTTTTCGCCACTGTACCTTTTTAAGCGTGTTTTAGGATTGATCTAACTTTCACAGATGCATTTCTCGTGCATTAAATCGTAATACGGTTGTGGCCGGTCGTCAGAAAGTAGGCACCTGTGGATTCTGACCTCGGTGTCTTTGTAGTGCGGGATAGTTGTGTGATGATATATTGGTCAAACCAAGACATGGAAAATTATCATTCACGTACCTTTCGGAGGAGTTGATCGTCACTATTACCGGGGTCGAGCGCTTTCGATGTAAGGACATCAATGACAAGCCGTCGAAACAGTACTATGAGTATGTAGCAAGGTACTTAAATGTAAATAATAGTACGTAAGCAAGGTATGCAAATGATGATTTTACTATTACTAGCAGAAATAACCCTTCTGATTTAATAGAAGGCATGGAAGTCAACATGAACACATCGTAAGCTGTCGGTCGTTCCCGTGTGATTATTCTGCTGTCTTTACACCGCTGTTCCGACCGCTTCCAACCATCCGATTCTTCAATCTTCTACTACTTTACATATTGCATCTTTTTGGAAAGCTCGGAATGATCTTTCAGCTGTTACAATAAAAAAAATGAAACTGTCCATTACCTATGACAGGAATCAGAATGGGAATGGAGTTTTGGGTGTGGTCAAAGGAAGAATAGGGTCCTGAAGATGGTGTTCGTAGAGGTACGAAACTTGACAAGAAGATGAATTTGATGTACCTACTTTTACAATGGAAACAAACACACTTTCTTGTTGTGCTTCTTTTCCTTTTGGCTGATAATTATGTGTATTCAGTTAACAAAGTACTTGTTAGATAGTTTGTTAACTAAAAAACAGAAAAAATTAATCAGTTAACTAGAAAAATGACATAATTATAGTTTTTCATATGAAACCTAAACTTTAGGCTTTTTATCGCAAACTAAAATTTATCAATTACAACCAACTTCTACTGTCTTCACCCATTTTCTATGAAAATGTCGTTGGAAATCTGTGGGTTACTGGCCTGCTGGTTATCTTGTACTTAATCAAATTTATATTAGTTCCATGTTCAGTAGTTTTAGTTGTAGTTTCTATTATTTTTCAGGTACTGTTACTCGTATTTTGTATTTTTTAAATTCTCTTTTTCTGGTATCTACTGACATCATATGACACGGTGTAGGATTGAGTGCTTCTCGCAGTATGCCGACTCTTTGGCACAACGCAGTTCTCAGGTCTTTAACTCCATGATAACGCTATGCGCGATAGAAAATTAATAAATCAATTAAACTAAAAAGAGTAATGTTTGAAGGGTACGATGTAAACACAGGTTTTGTGTAGCGTTGAGCCCGTAAGTCACGATCGGCGACATATCTTGTGAAGCGTCAACGAAATTATGGCCTGATCTCTGGGTCTCACGCTCAGATGGATTTGATGTTCGTCACGACCACTCATCATCCAAAAATCGTAGAGCTCAGGTCAAACATTTCGAATGGATGTCATTCATCATCCTTTACCTGGGTGGGTGGGTCTACTTTGAACTATGTGCCATATAGAATCTGTGATATATTTATGTGCGTCTAGATATAGTTTTATTTAACTTTGGTGATTACATATAGTTATAACACCCCAGTAACCTTCAGAGTATAGGGAAAAAACTCACTTTTAATTCAATATACGGTATAATTCGGTTTCAGTTCTACTGATCTTCAGTTTTCTGGAGATGAAAATAGCTTTTTCTCTAAAATGAAAATTCCCTTCGCATTTGATGTTTTAGACTATTCTGAACAACTTTGGTTTTGGCTTTGTCAGTGTGTTTGTCTCTGTCTGCCCGTGCGTTCGCCAAATTCTTTTACCAAGCTGAATTTCCACAGTTTGCATCCGATTTTGATGGCATTTTCTGGAATATTCTGGATGATCCCCTATATCAGTTTCATTTCTCACAAATCAATACTTTACACTGCGCAAGCGCACACATAAAATTCGTCAGTCATATCGCGTTCTCTTTTAATCTTGCTCAAAATCGGAGGATAGTTAGGGAATTGTAATCATCACATATAAATTTCAAGCTGATTGCATTAATATTAGCTGCTGCGCATGTGCGAATATGAAACGAGCAATTTCGTTACAGTATTCATTCGATTTTTATGAATTTCTCTGGGAATGTGGGGGTTAAGCTGAGAATGTTCGCCTTTAAATTTCATCCCTCAAAAATTAGGTAATATGTTTCACTACTCATGTGAAATTTAAAACCCAAATCCACTAAGCGTCATTTTATCATTGTCAATCCGTCTGTTCTCGGTCAAATGACGAGATGCTGAAAATGAGTTTCTTTTTCGTGAATCTACTTTCGTAAAGCTACTTTGGTGTGAAGGAATAACTGTAAGTTATGACTGAATACACATGGGATGCCTGACATGTATCTAAGCGATGAGCAAAAGAGCTATCGAATACAGAACTAAGAAACTTTTGTAAATCGGGTAGCCACCGGCCCCACCCGTCTTAGACACCTGCTTAGTGCAGAAGTTCGAGACGTGTGTGGGAGTGATCTGTCTATAGCTTACGCATCATCTGTGGGTTGACGTTCTATCTTAGTCCAGTCACTGTTATTGTACCAGAAGCCGCTCGGCTCTACTTTGAACTGTGTGCCATATAGAATCTGTGATATATTTATGTGCGTCTAGATATAGTTTGATTTAACTTTGCTGTCTCACGAGACCGGTATCATGGCTAATGAGCAGAGCCCTTCAAGTGCTATTTTGCCATGGTGCCATCCTTAAGTGCCATGTTTGGCCAATTTTTGGGTAAAAAGCATTTTTTTGACAATTTCTGGGAAAATGCCACGTGTGTGCCACATTTTTCGCCTTATTTTCTTGAAAATTTCTGAGAAAAAAGAAATTTCTTGGAAAATTCGCAAAAAGTTGGGGTTTCAAGTATTTTTTCCAAAAAGTTTTTTAAAAGGCAAGCTAACAAGGGCTTTTTTATGTGGGCAAGTTCACAAGTCAACGACCGGGAATCGCCTTCTGAGGATTAAGGTCTCCAATGTCCGAGGATTACAGCCATTAGTAGTTGAAAAGGAAATGGTCTTTGCAAGGTCATGAGGGGAAAAAAAAGAAGAAAAAAAGTTTGGATTTTGAATAATAAATGCCATGTGTTTACGCCGCTCTTTATTTTCGACTTACCTGAGGTTTTCATTTTTCACTCCATAGCACAATATTCACAAAAGCACAATATTCTTATCACCAACTACTATTAAATCATCCGTAACATTACCTTATCACTCAAACATTATTTTTTCTGTCCTCGGCGTGCCAATGACGGGTGCGCTGGGTTTGTGTCGATTGATCCATGCTGGATCGGCATAGCGCATCTCTTCCTCATTTGTTTTTTGTTTTTTTTTTGTTGTTTATTGCATTTCTATTTATTTATCAGCTCTTTGTATTTGCTTCAATTATCTAATTATTAGAACATGTTTTTTTTGTTGTTGAGCAAATTGAGTGCAATTAAGTGCGAGTGATTTGTGATTTGTTGTGCTCCGGCTTCCCTGTGACGTCACTCGCAGCCATCTTCCCATCAGCCGGTCACCTGGAAAATTCACTATTCATTATTCTAACTTCTATGTTCTACCAACCCGTACACCGTCTTGCGCCCTCCCCCTTTTCTTTTCATTTTACCTCTTGTGGTTTTCGAACAGTTGTTTCAAGTATATCAGAACCCAGTTTCCTTGTGACGCTTTACATTAGTTTGATCCGAGTTTCTCACGGTCTGAGGACTTGTGGAGTTTATTGGAACGAGCGATCGCATTTTCTGAAGGAGCTGCTGGCACCTGGAGGTGACCATTCTTTGTGTTCTGCGCCACGTGCACCCTCGCCGGCACCTTTGGGGAGGAAGGCACCACACATCTCAAGTATATCTTTAGAGTACTTGACGGATAGAGGTAAACTTGAAAGCTTATCTAAGTAATCGCATATTATTGCTACCAGCACTATATCAACTACTGCTTTGTGGATCCACCCATTACCACATCTCTACCTGCCACGTCGTCAGACCTACCTACCAATTTAAAGACTTTTACTGATCACATAGATATAATACCGAATCCTTCTTGTATGCTATATCAACGTAGGTACATTCTGAATATCAATCTGGGTGGCCACTCACTAAGGTAGGCTTGTTGTTGAAAGAGCATTACTTGATTCAAATATAACTTGGAAGCCGTGGTTGTACGGTGTTTCCAAACGTACCTCTTGAATTTTATTGCTTACATACCTATAGACACATTAATTTTCTCCCAAATTGGGAGTGGTCCTTCGAGAAGATTATTTATCACTATCCATTAGGTAGGTACTTACATATTAATCTCATCATCAACTTAGGCTCCCGGTAATTGGTGCATATATCCACACCTATCATCAATTTGTTCTTTAGTGGTATATACTAGTCACCCCACCGGCCCAAACACCATGTTTGGCCAATTTTTGGGTAAAAATCAATTTTTTGTCAATTTCTGGGAAAATGCCGCGTTTGTGCCATTTTTCGCCTGATTTTCTTGAAAATTTGTGGGAAAAAAATTGTTTTCTGGGAAAATTCGCAAAAAGTTGGGGTTTTAAGTATTTTTTCAAAAAGTTTTCAAAAGAGGCAAGCTAACAAGGGCATATTCATGTGGGCAAGTTCACAAGTCAACGACCGGGAATTCCCTTCCGAGGATTTAAGGTCTCCAATGTCCGAGGTTTACAGGCATTAGTGGTTGAAAAGGAAAGGATCATTGCGAGGTCATGGGGGAAAAATTGAAAAAAAAAAAAAATAAATAAATAAATAAATAAAAAAAAAAAAAGTTTGGATTTTGAAGAATAAATGTCATGTTTGGCCAAAATAAAAGCCATGTTTGGCCAAAATAAATGCCATGCTGTGAAGGGCTCTGCTAATGAGCTATGCCACAACTGTCGTTTCAAGAAACAAGCACAGTACCTACTTCACTACTCAGTAGCGGATGTTTTGAAAACTAAAAATCGTTGGGGAACTAGTCACTACCTTTTTGTAAAGAAATGATAACGGCCACTAATGTTAACAGTACATTTTGTTTTGATTGGTCGGAATAACCAAGTTATTCTTCATTATTACATGTCCTCGTACGATTTTGGGGAGTTGCGAGAACGACGTTGCAATAGGTTGAAGGGCGACGTAATCGCCGGGAGGGTCTCGACGAGGAGATGATTCCTGAACGGGAGGCTCATGCGGTCAGAAGCAATCTCGAAGAGGGATAGAAGAGAGGAGAGGGGGCGAGGGAATGAAGATGAGGGGAGAGAGAATGACGAGGAAGAGCGAGGGAATGACGACTAAGAGCGTCGTGAGGGCGAGGGACAGGAAGGGATGCTGAGAAGGGTCAGGCAAATGTAATGCAAATTAATTGGGTGGAGTGAGGGCGAATTGAGTGGGGGGGGGGGGGGGGGGGGGCTAGGTGGACTCGAGGGGGTCTTTCCCACCAGAAGTAGTTTTCCCAACTTCCCACTTGATGGAATTATCGTTTCCTACTCGGAATTTTGGCTTCCCACTTGGAATTTTGAAATTTTCAATTCACTCCCGCATATGGTATTCACGCAGGCACCCTTTTCAACTAAATAGCAGCCACTGCTTGACCACAATTGAGGAGCTGACGTAGAAATGCACTCAAGTCATAAAATCAAATTTCATAGGAACTCCCTCTGAACTCTAATAAGATTTGTTGGAAATCATCTTCTATTCTCCATGCAAAGGTGTCAGGACTTGTCACAATGCGATCTAGCGACCGTCACCAAAACTAAAATATTAACGGGAGGCCGTTGGTGTGACTGTTTACTTGCATTTCGACGAAATTTTTTTTAGGATTTTGGACTTAAGTGCATTTCCATTTCAGTTCCTCAATTATTAGTTGCTACCTCGTGTTCTAACAGTATTGAGTACGAATGGAAGGTGGAATGTTTTTCTCATTTAGCTTTATGAAGCTTTGTGAAGTAGGTAGCTTCTTGTATTTAACAATGCCTATAAAAAAAGAAAAAATAAATCTATAAATAAAAATTAAATTAAAAAAATGACAAAATAATACTAATTTTTTGAACGATTTTGAGTCATTAAGTTTTATTAGAGAATTTACGTTCTCACGTTCGCTATTGACCCGAAAGCATTAGCAATCATAGGGGACCATCTGGATGCTAATATGCACAAGCTTTTCATGAGACACATTTCGTCTTTGAAAATTAATTATTGAGGAGAAAAAAAGGATCATATTCGTGTATTGAGTACATAGCTTCGCCATGTATTGCAACATGGACGTATAGAATTTATGGAAAGAACTAAATCGCCGTTATAAAAAATTCATGGTTGCGCATGAGCATATTCAGTTAAGCGCATGCGCTATAGTTTTTACTCCGCAATCACGATAATATTTATTGGAATCCTTCCTGAAACTCATACTCAACTACTCTCTGAATATGAACGAAATCGAACCGATAGATTCTTAAGAAACCGACGTTATAAGCAACTCACGTTTGCGCATGCATTATTGCTCCGATGGCAATTCAAATTATATGGAACTGTCTGGGAGTTACCCCTTATGATTCCTGACAATTTCATCAAAATCAGCTTAGTTTTGGAGTATTAGGTGTATCAATGAAGTTTAGTTTTCCGCGTGCTCAATATAGTACTTAACTAGTCATATCAGTAAACCACTCTGAAACCTCCAACTACCATCCAAGTTTGAACAAAATCAGGCTGATAGATCGTGAGAAATCAAAGTCATAGTAAATTCAGGTTTGCGCTTGCGCAAACGCCATTATTTATCAGACGACAATAAAATTTACAGGAGACCATCTAGAACCCAACTCGCACAATCCCTAAAAGTATCAACAAAATCGGACTGAAACTTAGTATTGTTATGGGCGTGACAAGGAATTGGCACAGCCACACAGAAGACATGGAACCGAAATTGATCAGCAAGCTCTGAAATGCAAAAAGCAAATTGATATTTTGATCTTGGATGGGAAAAATTATTTTGTCTTCTTGCACGAACACAAAGTTTTCCTACCTTTGGTAGTGAGGAAGCGAAAATCGTTGAATCTAATAAGGTATAGTCATTGTGGGTTTATGGTGGTTTGCAGTCTATAGGGGGAAAAAAAAAAAAAAAAAAAAGAATGAAAACTGAATGAAATTAGCAGTAATCACTAGTTGGCCACCATACCTTAGTTTTTTGGTGTCCTGAAGAGGCGCCATTTCACATTTCAGCACCGTCGGTCTATTAGGAGAGAAATTGGCTTCAGGGGTCCCTCGGTTGATCAGCGTGGCCTCCGCACCTTGTAATTGTTTTCTAGGTTTCCCAAACGCATTCCATTTCAAATGCAACACGGTAGGTCGATTAGGAATGAAATTATCCCCGGGGGAACTCGACCGCTTTTCTATTACTTTCGTAACATTGAAACCATTATTCCTCTGCGTGATATATCTGGATGGATCTGGCCGAACGTTACCCAGTACAATTCAATTAAAGGTGTAAGTAAGTATTATTCCCTTCTTCAGAACAATATTATACGTTGGAGTCGAGGGCGTACGCAGAATTTTTGCTCTACTGGGGCCAACGGTAATTTTACAAGCCCGATGGAGGCAAAAACAATCATGAACAAAATGAGGGTAAATGCAAAGTTATAATTTATATAAAATGTAATGAATTAAGAGCAACTTGAAAATTATTATTACTGCAACATCAAACGCCTGGGGTTTTCACAAAAAAGTTTCAACACTTCATCAACAAATTGATTTTTCTTCTCGAGGACCAACTTTCTGTGTACATTCAATAAGCATAGTCCGTTGAGACGGGCTTCTGACATGGTTAACCTCAACCATGTTTTAACCCTTCTCAACGAGTTGAATGACCTTTCAATTGTGCACGGCTGTGCGAGAAGAACGTTTAGCGCAGATTTCACTTGGGGTAAAACCCCTTGGTCTCTTGCAGTACATCGATCAAATCCAATTCATTCAATTTTTCTGTAGTAAGACCCTTTTTCATCCAAAATGTATAGCTCAGCCTCAGTTTCAATGAGGGTATCCAGACCATAAGACTTACAAAAGTGGGTCAGTCGCTGTTTGAGTTCTTTGACATTACCAACATCTTCGCTGGATGAAGTAACAATCCCCTTAAAGCTGTTACATTATTATCCAAAAATCGGTCATGTAATGAACTTAGAAGTGAATCCAAATACGGGATGTATAGAGATACTTTACTAATTTATTAATTTGCGAAACGAGATAATTGCGGAGTAGATAGTCTACTGGGGCAACTGCCCCAGTTGCCCCACCCCTGCGTACGCTCTTGGTTGGAGTAGGTGTTTGTAGTTTGCTGCATATATTTTTTTTCTATTTTTTTATTATTTTTTTAATGGTTGGTTCTACATGACCAAATTAATTTATAACGTTTCTTTATTCGAATAGTTCAGATTATAACAAGCTTTATAAAAAAGGCTTTTGTCCTTAAATTGGTTTTTTTTATTAAACTCCAACTCCAGTCCAAGATGGACTCTAAATTTATAATCACCGTCACCAGCGAACTAGGTAAAACATACGAAAAAACATCGTTACCTACATAAACGTAAACAATAATTCTAAATTTGATTTCAATTTAGAAAAAACTCATAACTTTAAATTCGATTTTTAACAAAAAAAGAAAACTATAAGTAATCAGATATTTTACACTTTTGAATATTAATCTCCCTGAAGAAACCCCAGTTCTTGGGGAGAAATGTTGGAGTTTAATAAAATAAACTCGGCGCTTTGCGCCTCGGCGGGGGGCTCCGCCCCCCTGCACCCCCCGGTTTATTTCTTTTTCCATACTCTGTATGAAATCATAGGAACACAGAATGTGTTTTTGCGATGATTCTATTTCCTTACCAACGGCTTGGTTGCACGTGAATAATAACAATATTTGGCAATAATAAAATAAATAATTGTTAGACATTTAATTTGGTCTAAAACCCTATAAATATTATATAAATAAATATGTAACTACAAGAAAAATACTATATAAATTGAGAACTTTCCAACGAATGGTGAACGATTTCTGTGCGATTAAAATTGCGGAAGTTCCATTTCCCTACCAACGGCTCGGTTGTACGTGAAAATCATAAGAAAATTTACAAGCGGTTGCAATCATGTTGACAATTTCAATTATTGAGAATGATCATCTGTGTGTAAACAATTGATTCAAATAACCATGCTCATAACTCAGGTTGATGGCCACGCACTTCGCAGTAGTTAACATAATATGGTTGGATAAATCAGGAGCTTTCCAACGAATGGTGAACGATTTCTGTGCGATTAAAATTGCGGAAGTTCCATTTCCCTACCAACGGCTTGGTTGTACGTGAAAATCATTATAAAAGGCGCATAACGGTTTTTTCTGTCGGTTTTTTGTGACGATTTTTTTTTGGTAGGTCATCGCAAAAACACATTCTGTGTTAAAAAACCAATTTAAGGACAGAAGGCCTTTTTTATAAAGCAAATTTATCTACCCCAGTTCATGGAAAAACGCATTGAATCATCTATATCTATGAAAATCTCGTGTCACAGGTTAGTGATAGAACTCCTCCATAGCGGCTCTACTGATTTTTACGAAATTGTATGTATATTTGGTAGGTAGACGAATAGGTCGAAAAGCATATTTCAGCTGACTACTCTGATCAGCTGAGTGAGCCCTGAAACTAATTTTTCCTTATTGACCTACACTGCTTTTTGAAACGGAGCCTGTCTGTGACATGCGGAATATAATTACCACGTGGGGAACCACCCTGATAAGCTAAGTGAGCCGTGGGGCTAATTTCTTTCCTAATCGGCCTACAATGCTGAAATTTGAAATGGAGCCTTTTTGGGACATGCAGGGGAGCAAACGTAGTCAAGGTAGTAACATTATAATTTGACTATGATTATACCTTTTGACTGTAGGATACTGAAATCTGACAGGGAGCCTCTGTTGGACATCAACAGACGAATGAAATGATGGGCTCTTTCCTGATTAGCTGTGTGAGCTGAATTGTCTCTTTTTCACTGTAGGATGTCGAAATTTGACAGGGAGACTCTGTGGGACATTAAGAGACGAATGGAATGATGGAACGTCTTTGGGTGTGGTAGACAACAACAACAATATTACAACTTTAGAATCCATTCTAATCAGCTGAGTGTGTTGTTTAGCTTATTTTGTTCCTATTCAGCTTTTCAGATGTACCTATACTGAATTTTTGAACTGTGTCATTCTGGGTATGGTAGAGCATAATTTATTACAACTTGAGATAACGCTCTAATGTTAATATATATTTTTAATGCTTATTAAATATAATATATTTATTGTATTAAATTATATTATATTTATAATATATTTATTTTTAATGCTCACATGCCATCCATATATTATAACAATGCTCACCTCCTCCTTGAAGTGATACTTGTACTAGGAGTCGGAGTCACTTACTTCTCCATTTACATGTATGGTTCTAATACAGTTTTCACATTCTAACAGTTGTAATCTTATGTAAATTTATGCATATGTACTTTCATACATCATATATTATTTTTAAAAATGCAAAAACTAATTTGGTCACCCATCTATAAATACAAAACAGCTTACTGTAAATTAACAATCTCACACAAACATGAACTTCCGAACTATTTACATTGCTTTCGTCCCGTTTTGATCCCTCTTCAAATCTTTATCTTTTCTATGTTTTCGGGCACAGTATGTTCATATCCACATTTCAATGGTTTTCTATGAACTGGAGAAAATATGTGGGTATAATTTGTTTCCACGTTATAATGCACATTCAGAAAACCAATCGCCAAACCATCAACATACAGATTTAACAATAAGAGCAAAGGAACAAAACTCAGCGCTGCGCGCCTCGCAAGGGACTCCACCCCTTGACCCCGCTGGGGAGACCCCAGGCAGGCCCCCTTTTGCTTTCACCTTGAACCTCTGCTAAACATTGGAGGAACGTGGAGCACGCTCCATTTTATAGGTTGAATAGCAAAAGAACTTAGCCCCAGATCTCATTCTGCTGATCTGGGGGGGGGGGGGGGGGGAGACTAAAGACTTCATGATTCGTGTCTAGACCTACCAAGAGGTCTCCGTTCCAATTTTAGCTTCATAGGTTGAATAGTAAAGAAATTAGATCCGCCACTACTTCAGTCTCTTTTTTCTCCGTGTAAATATTTTTCAACATTTTACACTTTTAGCTTACTGTGCTGATCAGGAATCAGCCTTCTCTTATTGCCTCAAGAGTCTCACTATCACATTTCAACTTCCGGAGGTGAACACGAGATAATTTAGCTCAATGAGCTGATCAGGAAAGATCCCATCATTTCAATATTCTCTTATTGTCTCACAAAGTATCCCTATCAAATGTCAACTTCCTAAGGTGAACAGTAGAGAATTCAGCTCACTCAGCTAATCAGGAAAGAGCCCATAATTTTATTCGTCACTTACCTTATGTCAAAGGGAGGCTCCTTATCAAATGCTTTAATTTTCGGAGAGTTTTATGCAGCACCTTTTTTACGCTACTTCCGTGATACATTTAGCCTTAAAGAAAATTCCCTCGACGAGAAAGCCTAGTTTGTGTTTAGCTGTAGGTCCCTAGAAAAGCGGTGTAAGAATAACAATACTGATAAGGATTAATCCTTAGACTTGATTGACCCTTCACCCTTTCCTTCACTTCTCCCTCGAAATATAAACCTAAATTTTTTGAAGTTTTCGAATATTTATTTGTCCCTATTACGAATCATCACCGTAACAGCGTGTTCCACGTTAAAAGTTTTCTACTTTCGTTTCTAGTTAGCTACTGTTCTAGGAAATAACTCCAACCTTACTTCCAGCCCAAAAACATATATAATATGCACGTTAAAAATAAAGAAACTCTTTTCTCATTCAAAATATTCATTTGAAGATTTCTTCGGTGAGCGATTTTTATTTCTGTTTCCGTTTATGGCAGCCAATATGAACTAGAACAAGTGTACATATACCTACTCACTCTTTTCCCATCTTACTAGTAACTGCATTATTGGCCTGTTCCGGGATTCGATTTGGATCTCAGCTCTCATCGCTTTATTAGTTTCGTCTGATATTTTTATTGGCCGCCATTCTCAACTCTCTCAATCAGAAGGGAATTCTCCCTCCAGCAATATTCCCTCGCTCCGACCGTTTCATAATAAACCGATAGAAGACTCCGTCGTTTCGCTCGAACTCGGGAAAGCATAATGAAATGGTATGAGAATACGGGAGAAAGAAATTAGCTACTCTGGCGGGGCTGGATAACCCTCACACAAGCCGTGTGCACACTGGTCGATTTTTTTATCCGTCTTCTAGAACCGTTTACACCTGAAGCAAAACAAAAACGGATGTGTCCAACTCCTATAAGCGTTTTCTCGCGAACAATCTAAAACGATGGAAATGTCGGATTTTTGCACAGGGGCCAATTTTCTTCTCCTTGATTTCGGTGTCCAACTCCTATTAAGTGTTTGCTCGAGACGGAGTACTCAGACTAGTCCATAAATTTTCTGGAAGATCCCCTTGGAGCTTATAAGAATTGCATTGATTTTGGAACGACTACGCTTTGAACATGGGCATATTACAACCATTGTGATGCATGCATATTACCGGGTGTCCCAAATCCAAATACTTGTTTAAATTGCCAAATTTTATTTAGAACGAGTTTTTTGTCATAAAATTGGTAGTTCACGATTCCTTTTTGTAGTCCTGAATTTTCAGATCAATTTAACATTTGTAGTAAGTTATATGATAATTTAAGAAAATTCGATCATACCACTATGCTGCATGACTGGAACTTAAATTTTATTGTTATCAACACAAACCTTATGGTGTGTTCGATAATTTGAGGAAGCTGATGCGCCACACCCACTCAGTTTTTCCCATACCGAGAGATTACGGAAGAGGTTCAATTTGATGAGGACTTGTCGGCTTAGAGTGTGTTAAAACTTGTACTCTGTAATCAGTTACTGGTGACGAGATGCTGAAATCCAGAAAGGACACTTTGGGTTGGAATTCCATGTTGCATGAGCTTATAGCGAAGCGAACAACTCAAATCCGAGAAATGCATATGTACGGGGTTGATCATTTTCCGGACCTTACTGCTTTGGACCCCAACAGTTTTGTAAAAATTGACATTGAGAGTTGATCGTTTTGGCTACAAATAATGTGAAATCTTAATTACAACATTCAATAATATTTCAATATTCAGATATTTTCGTAGAACTACGTGAATTTGTGAATAGCACCCATTCAGGTATGTTGGCCAGTGGATGAAGCCTCGCACGAGATGTTGTTACTTTCCTTTGACAGTTCCAGTGGTTGGGGAAGTAAAAGGGGTGGAACACGGTAAGAATTAATATTGACCATCGGGGAGGGACCGCCAATAATGCGGCAAAGGCAATTCTCCACCAAACAATATTAATCACGGTTTAATCGGTTACCTACCGTCTCTTTTTCTGGCCGCTTTCCAGAAAAACGGAGGATGTTCGTAAACAAACCGTTAGTAGTTTCGGGTTTAGATTGAGGTGAAGAACACTCGCAGAATCGACTGACGAAGCTCATCTGTTTTTTCCCCCGTTCTTTGCAGTGTTGCCAACTGTACGGTTATATTAGCGGACCCTATGGTAATTTTAGTGCATGTGCAGTACACCGTAACGGTTCCGGATTGCGATAGTGAGATACACCCAATTTACGTAGCAGTTGAATTCATCTCGAGTCGTTGTATAAACCTATTGAGTTTCCAACAACTCGAAGGAGCGAGGATATTTACTTACCTAATTAACGTGAATAATTTTCGTTTTTTACCCCCTTCTTTACATACATGGCACACTTGACTCAATCATACCTTATTGTGCTAATTATATTATTAGACGTTATATGTGTTTGTATGTTGGATTCACCCTTTAGTTGCTATTGAGGTTTTCGAACCCTAGAATGCTAGCAAGTAGCGCAGTTTCCACACCCGGGCACTATGGATGGGTCATCTCTAGATATATAAGTTAAGGTGTAAAAAAAGTCTTCTTTCTTCTTGCAAGAGTGTTAACATATTTTTCTGTATTTTGTACTGTCAAATATGTACGACATCACCGTACCATCACCAGACACCCAGCAGTGGTTGGTGCAAATTTTCCGAAAACTTGATACTAGATGCAAAAATTAAGTCGGCGATTGGGGAAAAACGTGTAAGTTCGTACCGTCCCTCTATTTGCGATTTGTTTCTTAACAGCTCTATTATCGTACAAACATCAAAGAAAGCATTACTGCATATTTGGAATCGTTGACTAATTTATGACTGATTCAAACCTCTGACTATCTTCGCATACCTGTTAATCAATTCAGTTTCACTGCTCAGTTATCCGATAATTACTGATTATTTTAACCGAGCGCCCGGGGTTCAGTTACCGTTTTAGCTGCTCAGTTTTTAAATGAATAATGGATTCATTCGTGAGTATTATTATTCGCAGTTTATTGTAATAAACTTAGATCTCATATCGTTCATGTTTCTTTTATTCCTGTCTGAAAATTATGGACTCTGATTCTGACTCGGAATTAGAAGAATCTGATTTCTCAGATGGAAAAATTATGGACGTTTCTCGCTTGGGTAGGAGCGAGGCCTAGTTCAGATTTGTTCTAGGTAGTGGATGATGTGGGTTTCCTTACACGATTTCATTTAATGAAAGGGACATTATTTGTTCTGTTTTAGAAAATTAAAAATGTACCACAGGCAGGAAAACAGAGGTTATAGAGTGTTGAGGGGTTGAATAAGGTAGATTTTATACGTAACTACCTTCCCAATGTGAATCTTCCTCTGTAGGTACACAAGGAGGTGGGAACCTACGCAATTTTCACTTTACCAACGCCTCGAATCCCAATGAGGAAGCTTTGTATTAGGCTAAAAAACAGTTTCTGAAAACTTTGAAAAGTTTGAGAACCATTGAAAGGAGGACTATATATGAAGGGTGTACAAAAATAAAGTCTATGCCAACTTATTTACGTAATTTATTGTAGTACAAATGTTGGGAAAGAACATAGGACAGTGAAGCACGCATTGAACGTCATGATTTCATTTTGAGGCTGAGATATGTTTAGGCTGAGGTATGTCTACTTATCATTATTTGTCGGAAAAAAAAAGGAAAAATTAACAGATAACATCGGCGATTCACGAAAGAAAGGATTCACTGTTGATACAATGATGCAAAAGAAAAAGGTTATGGAAGAAAAATGCGCCTGTAAGCTGAGGCCTGACAGTTGCTATGGAGTCAACTAAATACTGCGCAGTTTTCCAACCGTGGGAATATTTTGCTGTAGTTGTTGCACCCCTGTTTTCCCCGTGGTAAATTCTGATTAGTTTGTCAGCAGTCATTTCAAGATTGATAAACGGTATCTGAAAGTCCAACACGTATTAACCTCTGACTAATTGTAATCAGTAGTTAGTTAGCCACAGATTAGGCTGTGCATTGATAAACCGGCATTGATAGTACCGAAGCGATTTCAGTACCTACATGATGATGCAAAAACTACTGATAGAGTCACGGAACTGAAAAAACCGACGAGTTCTGGTACGAATGCCACTGAAAATTTTCACTCTGTTCTCAACTACCAATCTATGTTTGCAACGATTTTCATCTGTAAACCCCCACATCGATAAAGTGATCGAAAACATGCAAGCGTACCTAACAATCAAATTGAAAAATTGTTGTCGAAAATTTGAAATATACTTTAAAACCTTCACAAATAACAATAGTCAATCAATCAATCAATCAAATAACTTTATTTGTAGAAATCATTTACATGATTGTTACAAGAGTTCAGTGTGATTAAACGATGGGATAGAATTGCTCATACTTGGGTCGGATTTAGATAAATAAAAGATCTCTTACATCAAAAATCATAAACAAATAAAAATTTTCTCTTCTTAATTACACAAATTGTACACAGCGGCCAACTATCAAGACACAACTGACACAAAACTGGACTGGTGGTCTTATTTATGTCTAATAAGTGAGACATAAATAAGGAAGTGGAGGCAAGGAAAAATTAAATGGCGATCAACTTAAACGCGCACTTCATCGGGTGCAACGTTGGAATAGTGGATGTCTTCTGTAGAAAGAATATGTTGTGGGGGGGGGGGGGGGGGGCTCGTTACGGGCAAAGGCTCTTAGCATGAGAGATCTCAGCACAAATTGGTATAAATCGTTCATCTTCCTCCTGTCATGTCCCGTATCGAGGAGAGAACGATAAACCGATTCAACTCCTTCCATGTGCTGGTTATTTACATATCTACCTAGGTAGTATGTTCTGTATGAGCTGTAAAGAGGACATACAAGCAGGAAGTGGGTCAATGTCTCGGGGACCTTGAGGCTGCAGAGGGAACAAATCTCGCTGTTTTCCAATTCGTACTTGTTGCGTCTGTGGTAGAATTTCAGCTTGCCCATGCCCACATTTCTTGTCGCCAGTCTCAATTGCGCTATCAGTCGCTCTCGATGGATATTCCCCGCCTTCCCCAGGTATCCCTGTCGTCCATCATAGTCCAGGATGTCACGGAATGATGGGTTGTACTCGGAGTTCCATGTCCGTTGGATGTCGAGGCTCCTACAAATAACAATGGTACTAAATAATTACTAGGTATATTAATAATTACTTTTAAACAAAATCAAATGGTACGCTAAAACTTTGGTTTCTTTTTAGTGATCCGCCAAATCAAAAAGGTTAGGAACTTCTGACTTAGGTGAAATAGAGTTGCTTTTCTCTTATATATCTGGGATTGGTTTTCTTCTATGCACCTGCACGAAATGAAGTGGTGGTGAAATGGTATGAATAAGGTGGTGGTGTATTTTTGCCCGTAATCCGCTTTTCGTCCCCATAGATCTTTTGTTCAACTTCCTTCTTGAAGCTGCCTTATCGTTTAAGAACTCTTTAATGATTTGTTAACCTAAGGATATGAGCCTACGCCATCGTTATCCCTGCCCTTAAACGCCTGTTTTCCCACCAGTATCACGAACTTGGGGAAAACTCCCGATAATTACGAGGCCGGCTCATTACGTTTTCACAAAGGCGTTTCCCGCTCCATTCATAACGCTAAGTGCTCCGCGGGGCTTAACGAATATTGACAATCTGTAATTTGTACCTACCGCACACCGCCGACCGGGTTTCTCTGCCTTTGAAGGGTATCGGCGAGTTTCTCAAAAAGGCGGAGAGTCCTCTAAAGGCCTATTCTTCCGTTGATCGGTCGGACGTGTTCTGCAAGAGATATCGTACTCACTCAGAGCCGCAGCTATCCTCCCTTACCATTCGGGCTGGCTATTGTTCTCTATTTCTAGTCCATGTCTTTTCCCAACATGGAATATTTTCCATCTCTTTAAAGGTAACCACGAGCTCGTGTTCACGTTTTTACCTTATCCTGGCTGGGAAATGGTGCAATGAAGAATAAATGACACTTTTACTTCCAAATCTACCAAGGCAACGGCATCGTTGAGATCACTTTCGAGGGTGACTTTTTTTCCCTTGCAAACTAAATTGTCTGTATTTTTCTTGCACGTTGAAGACCTTCTTGGTCAACTCTGGGTTTTTATTATTGATTTTGATGGAATGTTCAGGGTTTCGAGGGACAAGCCGCTGGATGGTCTTGGGAGTTCATCATAGAATAAATAATGAACACTACGCGCAAATCGGAATTTTATCACACGCTTGATCTCTTCGTTCAAGATTATGAGGGTCTGGTCCAAGCTGGTCTCTTCTGAATTTAATGTTGATCTGACCAATAATAGCCACTGCTGATATTAGCCCAAGCACAAACGTAAAAACATCAAAACGTAAATGTTCCGCAACCCAGTCAGCTGTTTTCGTTCAAACTCAGATGATGGTGATGAGGGAGAGACTGAATCACATGCGGAGTGGCTGGGGGAAGAAGCCGGATATCGTAACTGTCGTCCTATAGGTCTGCTATAATCCTGGATATCCAGGTTGTCAGTGGCAACGTGGATATGGAGCAAACCTGGTGGGCTAAGATAAGATGATAGAAATAACTTACGGCAGGTGATATTGGAGCTAAAAGGAGTGTTGACTACTAACATCAATGCCATGGTTGCGACCGTGTAGTGGCGCGGGAAAAGTACCACGCTGTTTCTCGAATTGGGCGAATCGGCGGGAGTGCTCTGTGGTGTCACCACCTGTGTCTTTATTAGGGTATCTTACCTCAACTGGTTGTCATTTTGTAGGAGCGCTTCTTTACCTCATATCTTCCTCCCCCTTCTGCAACAGCCTTCATTCTTAGAGCCGGCGTTGTCGAGTACCTGGGCGTCCTCCCCACCTGTTGATTTAGTATTTTCTTTCCTTATTTAATGGTTTGCTCCCTCCGCCTATAGAGGACTTTTCTATGTGTGACCAGCATAGACTAGCAAATCTAATATTACAATTTCCTAAAATTATTAGCGAGTTCTTGACCAGGACATACGTTATATTCAGATCCCCAAAAACCTCTGAATCAGGAGAAACCACAACGTCGTCCGGTTAAAAAACTCAGTGATTAATGAATTAAATTTCAACGGTGCAACTTACTTCATCATATGTTTGCTAAGTACATATTATAGTTTCCTGAAATAAATATTACGCCACGAAGCCGAAAGACCAAAAAGATTCCTGGCTTTGAAGCCAAACAGATTTTATCAGAGTCAGGAGTTTTTTGGGGGGGCATACGATTTCTTATGAAGTTAATCATGGTTGTTCCTCTGATTTTATTATTTCGGAATTCTCCACTTATGCTTATCTTGCTCGTTGTTGTAAAATTTGTCGCTATTTCAATGCTTTTGTTTGTTTTTGTTCGCAGGTTGGTTCCTTGAACATGTCTGAAAATTGCAGGTATGATCTGAACAGTTCCACCATATTTATGTTATTGAACTTGAGGAGAATTTTGTTAGTTTAGTCTTCAAACTATATTGGTTTCTTGTTTTCAATAATGAACCTTTGTAATTGACCGGAGAAATTTTTTACTATTACTTTCTTTTGACACTTTGGGTTATTGGTGGAGAAAAAAAGCCCTGTTGCGTTGTCAGGCTTTGGTGGAAGTCGTGGACATCCACATAAAGCAGACACGCATACTTCTTGATTGGTAAAACTCTCAGCTCCTTGTTTGCTTTTCACCTATTCATTCATCCTGCCCTCACTCTGAGAATAGGAGGGTGAGCTACCGTTTCGACACGCTGCTCTTTTGTGCCTGCTCGTATGTAGGGAACACGTGGGAGGAGAAGCCGAGGAGCGGAACCCCTGCAATAGGTTTTCCTGTTGACCTGTAAAACAGAAGATGAAAAACATATTTATGACTTAATTTTTACGAGTTCCATCTTCCAAATCAGGCTGATTCCTTAAAGACCGTAAATATAACTGCATAATGCATCTTAAAATCTTAGAACCGCCCTCATAATGAAAGATAGGCAGTGTTTTGTTTTGTTGGGTCACATAAGTGACAACATACTCGTAAGTGATTAAACTTGAAAACATAATTTTAAAATGTTGCATACTTCAAATATGGCTCCTGCCTGATTTTGGCGATTTTCATAATTAGGTAATCGAAAAGATCGAAAAGATTTGTTTTTCCATTGACTTAGTATCCAAGTGACAACATCATTTTCTCATATTATTCCTGCACCACGTGTTCTGAACAGTTCTGCGTTGTTCTCTGCCAAGAGTTATTAAAAAAAAAAGGATTGCAATTACCATGAATTTTTCAGATTTTTTCAGAAAGAAAGTAATTGCTGTAAGTTAATTCCTGTAATGGGAATGGTTTGGAGCAATTACTTATTCCAATTACATGTAATTGGTAATGATTTTTTCAATGGGTCTTTCCAATTACCCATTACAGAAAAGGTAATGGTTAATGAGAATGGAATCAGCCCCATTCATTACAGGAACGTTTGCCCTTATGCCTCAAGTTGAAAAACGGCTAAAAATCGTTAAATTGATATTTTTTAGCAGAATACTGCTCAGATAAAGTTTATTAATTAAAAAATAGAACATTCAAAAGTAGATGAACAAAATTTTGCTAATATGTTACATAAATTTCATTAAAATATGCTGAAAAATCGATAAAAAACTACAAAAATAGGTAAAAATTGAAAATTTCTTTTTGATTAGTAGATTACTATTGGAATGAGTATTTCGCCATAAAATTGGTACTAGTTAACGATTTCTTTTCATTCAAAGTTCTTAATTCCAAAGCAATATAACATAATAGGTATAGTATAGTACCTAGTTAATGAAAATTCGCTCATTCGGTCATGCTGCATGACTGGAACTTTTGTACTGTCTCTCCTACAGATTTATTTATTTATTTATTCATTAACGGCCAAGCCCAATTTACAACAGCATAATAAAAGTAGCGATGCAATGTACACAAGAATTTATACATTTAAGAAAAAAACAAGAAAAAGAACAATTTCACCAGAAACAGCAATAATATAGCAGAAATTTAACTTATGAAGTCAGTAGAGCGATTTGGAAATACCCCTAGCGGAAATAACCCTGTAGATTTAATATTGGGTTGGAAGATCTGGATCTGACTCTGCTGGGTGGTCCGATCTGTCGCAGAGGCCCCAACGCGCCACCCAAACTCGGCGTTTCGTCATGAGCCCGGCGCTTCTTCGTGAGTCTCCGTCGCCTCCCGCGGTCACGAAAAGGATTTGTGGACTGAGAGAAAATGAAAAATCCCGCGGAGGATGGAGCGCGGGGGCGCCGGGTGATGAATACGGTTGTTCCACATGTTGACCAGCGGGCGATAAAAATAAATCGCAAGGACGCGAACCCGACCTCAGCTCTTCGTAGGTTCATTGTTGTCGAAGGAGCCTCGTTCTGACCGCTAGGGATGCAGATGCGATATGTTCAAGATAACGCTGTACGCGAAACGTCCGCTTTATCAAATAGTAATGTGTTTTAACTTTCCACTTCCTTATCTTTATCTTTATATATATATATATATATTTATTTATTTATTTATTCTTACAATGTCCTTGTTAAATTTATTCACTTATTCATTTTACTTTAAAGCGGGCCCTATACGCTCAATAATATTGACAATATCAGTATTGTCAATATTATTGACGACGCTGTATCAATATCCCCATCAATAATGTCGTATCCTACACGGTCAATATTATTGCCAATATTCTTGTCAATAAAACGTGCTCTATACGTCTCTTCCCGCCATCCTGACAAGTGAATTTGTGTCTTTTTTAAAGTGAATTTTCAGGGAGTAGTTTGCTTTGTCATCATGGACAACAGGAAAAAAGGCTGTGTAACCATAGTTATGGCTATCGCAATGTTTCTTCGGGTTCAGCGAAAAAGATGGGTGAAAGAGTGGTTGAAAAAGCGGGAAAAATATTCTCATCTGCGATTAATGCAATAAATAAGTTTGACAGATACTGCAGACTTTCACAATTACTTCCGAATGAACTGATATACGTTTATAAAATTATTACGGATGGTTGAACCACTATTGAGTGGACAAAACACAAACATGAGGGAGTGCATCCCTGTTTGCATCCCCCCCGGGAGCGCGGCAACAATTGAGTATTGACAATAATATTAACGTTAGCTCAATAATATTGACAATATCCCCTCCACTTTTTAATATTGACGCCTCGAGAACAGAATTTCTGGATTTCATCAATATCGCTTCAATATCGCCGTCAATACTCATTCTTTTTCCCTACACGGTCAATATTATTGTCAATGTGATAAGGTATTGACAATATTATTGACCGTGTAGGGGCCGCTTAATAGTTTCATTTTTATACTCCTTTTTTTCTTAATCAGTTCCATAAATTACACAGTATGTTCGAATTTGAAATTTTCGCTACAATCATACTTCTACTGTTTATTTTATAAATTCTTAGAGGAGAGTGTAGCTTGGGATTTAGTTGATCCCCTATGAACTTCCCCGCTTTTTGGTTAAAATTAGTCCACTTATCAAGTCTTTGGTTATACGCTAAGAACAAAAGCACCCTTGAATATTGACTATTAAGACGGGAAAGTCGTTCGAAGCTTCGCAGCAGATGTCGTTTGGAACTGCATTCAAGATGTTGATGATAATAAGCTTGCGCGCCTCCGAGACAGTTTCGAGTCGAGAGATGGTTCTGTTAATGAAACAATTTGTAAAGCATCGCCGTCCTTTTTTTTTTCTTTTTTTTTTTCGTGTTCTTCAACTGGAAGATGGGAGCTTGTTAGGCTGGCGGGATGATTCGGCTTTTCCTGTCCTGCCCGACAGAGGGAAGCCCTTCCTGGAATTCCTCTATTTCTACAGTCTTATTGTTGCGTGATGAGTTTGTCGAGACGGAAATTGTCAGAATTTAGCAACAAATAAAAAACCAATTCATTACCATTAGGATATACATTTCGCATCTAGGTATGTGACTCTGTTCAAAATTTCAACTTTACAAACAAATTTCTTGGCTGCCATTAAATTGGTTTTTTATTATCTCTAACATTTCTCCCCAGCTACAGTCTGTGCTTCAATATGGAATAATGGCATGGGGGGGGGGGGGGGGGGGGGGCATAATTTTCACATATAAATAAATTACGGGTACGCCAGAAAATTGTTATTAAAATAATGTTGTCATTACCCCCTAGGACGCCATCTATAAATATGTATAATATTGCAAAGCTGTTTACCATAATGGCAACTATATGTTAAAAATTTACTTTTGCAATTCCATATGTATCCACAAATAATAAATTCACAGCGTAATCCAGCATATACAAGATATGTAGTCGCAGACCAAGATTAACGCTGTCAACGCACAGTCCAAAATGTATTATGTACAGCATTCACAGAGCGCTAGATAGTCATATGAAAAGAGCTCAAAATTACACTAGACCAAACTACAAAAAGCAAAATTTAACGTAGCTCGTGAAAAACGGGGCAGTGGATTGCTAAACTATGCTAAACTGCATTTATGTATAATATAAAACAATAATTTGACTATAGAAAGTTGTTCTACGTATAAGAAGATAGGAACATCAAATACCATTGAAGTTATATTATCTAAGCTAAGTGTAGATTATGTGGAAGCATGTCTACAATGTCAACATTCTATGTTTGAAATTATGGGCAAATCGCCTTGACCTTAACCAACAGTATGGGCCAAGCCTACTTTTGGAAAAGTAAGCTAGGCGAGTAGCCTAGTTCTTTCTACTTTTGTACTATCATCATATGTATGTGTCTATCCATCTCTGGTTGCCCTTGTTATAAAGGCCAAGAGTGGTAGGGGAAACAAGCTGTCCTCTTCGATATAAATCGTATAAATTTAGTAACTAAATGCTATACTCTACACGGAAGCAGTATGTATTAACTTCTTCTTCATTAGAGTTGTGAAGGCATTGTACAAACTTTGAAGGAAGAAAGCATAATGCGAAAAAGTTTTGAAGTTATTGTGCGTTCGCAGGACCTTCCCTTTCAAGCGACGATACATTATTTTGAAAGATCAAAAGTACACACCCGTAAAGTGTAGAGTCCGGAAAACTTTTTGCAATGAAAGCCTTTTTGAAGTTCAGATGCATATCTGCGATTGGTAAATCTATCACGATATGCGACAAGCACAGCATCTTAACATTCATCCAAAATCTGGTGTGATCCCGGCGCCTTTTTGGACCTCTTCACCGCTCATGGTCCCAAAGCCGCATCTGCCATATAGTAGGGGGTCATAGATTGGTGAGCCTGAACCAGTGACCTGTCAATTCTCAACGATTTGTGTTCTCAAGTTATGTCTGTGTTCTTCAGCTCGTTTCTCATTAATCCTCAGAATGAGCAACGAGAAATTAATAAAATAGAAATCATTCATCGACAGAATACGAACATGTGACAATACATCGCGCCTCACGAAGACTGACTGCAACTCTTTAATACTTAGCGAGTTGCTGCACCCATGATTAAACTGGCCGAAGTAGCTTTATACGTTAACACTTTAACGTTAACTTTAAAGGTGGACATTAGTCTCTAGGACCGATTTCCGGCCACTCTCGCCCATTTTTTGAGGAAATCTGATCACTTCGGTGACTGATTGCATAGCAGAAGACTTATGAACGCGAAATTTACCTCACACGGTGACGGATGATATTGACCACAGGCCTTCGGCTGCGAGAAGACACACTTACACGGGAAGTCCATAGTTCAGCTCGGCGGCCAGCACGGCGGATTTTGGATCATCGGAAAATTCAGCTGTGGTGCGGAGCCATACAAAATGGATCACAATTTCCACACATACGGGAGAGATAGGATCGGAGCGGGGGCCTAAATGGTTCAGTTTGTATGGCCAGGTTAACCTTGTCCATAATCAAGAGATACTGGTTATCTTATGTGATGGGCATAGTCATACAATAGATTTAGAGCTCAGTTATGGTGAGCAGATCGAGCTCGAAATGGAGCAGTCCTGCGGAGCAATGTAAAGAAAGCAAATACTTTTGCTAAGCTTCCCTACTATCAGTAGTGAAGAAGAAGAAGAAGTTGACAATCATTATTTGTAAATAAAATATACACTGTTCATTTACAATTTTTATTATTCCTTTACGCGAAAAAAACTGAAGAATTGGATTTAAAAAATCAGCATAAGGTTACCTAGTTCTTGGAAATGAGGGCTGTTTTCGTAATAGAGTTATAACAATAGACACCTTCTTAATATTCCCCTGCAGATTATTATTGACGAGGTGGATTTGGATGGATTCGTTATTTTATTTAGAGCCCATCACGTCGAACGACCTCTAAACGTATTCGTGACAACGCGGCGTATGGCGTTTAGCTCGATTTACCGCCGGCGCGCCTCACTACGAAAAAAATCAATACTTCGCGTAGGTACTCTGAAACTACGACGGTCCATAGTTTGATCGCAATGGTATGGATCTCTCCTCTTATGATGTACAAAATATAGTTTTGAACGTAATTGTGAATTTTCACTTTCGTTACAACCTAGGAGAGCAGAGAAAAGTTTTGTTTCAGTAGATGAATAAAAGGATAGTAATCAATTCCGAACTTCCAGCTGATTTTCTATACACTTCCTAAGTAAACTAAGTCATCATTGAATCCGTTAAACTAATATCAATGATAAACTTGAAGTTCTGCTGAAACTATGATGCTGCCTTGGGCTTATGTTTAGGAACCTAGCGCATATTTCATATGATTTTTTTTTTTTTTTTTTTTTTTCTTTTCATAATATTTATTGCACCAAGTAATACAACTTATTAGCAACATTTCTTTGACAATGAATAATCGGTGACTGAAACAAGTCTGTGATACATAACACATCCTATACATCATTTCAGCTATTTAGTGTCTTCAATGAACACGATTTGCAGGAGCGCACATCACTACACTCACTGAACAAACTTTCATGAACACATCACTCCCTATTATTTCATATGATGATGCGATGCGGGAAGTTTCCATAAACTAGATGGTGAAGGAGCCTGCATTTCATTAGTTTTCAGTAAGTGCTTCCGTTTGAGTAAATCAACTATACAGATAGGAAGGTGTGGATGGAGAGTGTTGTTGACATTAGCTTTGTGGGAATGGATATGTCTGGTTTGAGGCTTCATACTACTTTTTCAACATAATAAATAATTTTTGTGGCCTCTCCAGGTTTTCCCCCTGTGTAAAACCAGGAAAATGTATTTATTTTTTAAACGATCTAAGTGGCAAATACACTATTACAATTTTCCGTTTACAATGTACAGGTAGGTATGGTTGATTAGCAACTCAATTAGACGTGAAGTGATGGTGTCTTTTCTGATCAGCTGAGTGAGCTAAATCCTTTCCTGTTCACTGCAGGAAGTTGAAATTTGATAGGTAGGCTCTCTGTTTATTAGGCTGTGGCAGTAACAACAGTTGCCACGGTAAGTAAGAAACGTAGTGTAGTTACCAACATCTAGGAGAGTTATTTCTGAACGATCTTTGAAATTGTGAAAAACTTCGCGGACCGATATCAGTGTTAGACGACCCCAAGTGTCGCTTTTCGTCTCTGTGCTTATCTTGATCGTGTTCTAGATTAGGGCTTTCCAAGCCCTAACAGGCCTCTAGTAATTATATAAAAAGATTTAATCTCAAGGTTTCGTTTCAGAATGACTCGAAACAAATTTCAATTAAGAGCCATTGCTAAAGCTTCATTTCCAACAAAATTTGCTAAAAGAAAAGTTCTTCAGAATGGTGAAATATTGATTTTGGTGAGGACAAATTTGTGATCTACCGAAAGTGAAAACAATTCTTCCGATACCTATAAGTTGACTCTGAAGCAATATAACTAAATGAATCAACATCTTAGTGCTTCCAGAATCCTTCGAACCCTAAATAACACAAGGCTAGGCACACAACCTTACATCTAAAATGATTCCTACTATTCAGTTAGAGAATGGCCCAGTTACCTGTTATGTCACAGATGTTGCAACGTTCTTTTTCTAATGTAGTCAGATATGCGCAGAGCGCATTGATGTACAGATTTCTCACATCACGTTTCTTATGAGAATTTCTCTGGTTTAGATAGGGTCAAAACCTCAAGGCTCTCTGGAGTAGTTCCAGAAAAATTGTTTTACGCTGGTAATTAACTACCTCCTGACTGCTTTAGTTGGTGCTAAATTTAAAATGCTGAACTGAATCAAGTGCTCGCGAATTCGGGCTTCTTATAGAAGTTGTTTTCGACCTTAATGAATTTATAGAAGCTAATTAGAAGAGCGGGATAACAATGGTATGCTCGGAGTGGCCAGTAGACGAGGAGCGCGGCCAAAAATCTTGGCAAAGTCCCGTGTTCCAAACCAGGAGTAGGGCAAGGACTTGGCAAGTGACGGCTCGATAATTCCTCTCAATTGCTTATCGTCATCTAAAATTCTAAGTTTGACATGAGATCTCATTGAGATGCTGAATTCATTCATAACCTGCTAAGTCTTAACTAGGTATGATTAAGTCGGATAACTGATGGGTATTGAGAAGAAATGTCGGGTAAATGAAAGATCGTCTCTAATTTATTGTAAGATCTGGGGAGCCGCCGCGATGTGACCTTATCGAATTCCAACTATTTTCAACTCCTGTTTGACTCCTGAACAACACATTGAAAATGTTGATCTTCTGCTGCCTCTCGAAATTTCACGTTTAAAACTTCCACCTCTTCTATGCACTTCTGTGCCTCTTAAGCACTTTGCGGGTAAGAGACAGGATTTTTCCTAGATGTTTCATTCCATTCAGATCAACGCTAAAGTAAATTGTGTCCTAATAGTCTCTGCCCAAACGCAAACGTGAAATTCTTTCGGATAACCATAAAAAAGTTGCGTTTGATTTCCATTAGATTGTTCGTAATTATTTGGATCTAGCTGTAAATGACTCGTCATGAACTCGGTTGCAGTACGAACAGTGATTGCTGCAGTCGACAAGCTGGGGGAAAAAACCATTTCTGCAAAGATACCTTATCATGTTTTTTAGTTAGTCTTCTCTAGATTGTGATAAACAGTTGTGATACACGCTTACCTAATCCGACTGAATTTCCGATTTTTTGTTGCTATCGATGCTCCTGCAATTTTGTCATTGAGTATTTTGCGTGATCTAAATAAGGTCAGACTAAAAGTTGTACGATGCTGACGTACCTCACCCACCTTGAGATGTGTCCACTTATACCTCCGTGATCGTCAATGATGCAATGATAGGCCATCAATGGGTTTAATTGCCAGGAAATGTGATGCATTTTATCAATGCTATCACAAACGTAAATTGGACAGAAATTATGACGTGGTGTGAAGCCTTCCTCCAGTTATTTTCAGTACACGATCGCCTGACCGCTACGCCTATGAAATTACACATGGAAGAAACCGCGACGAGTTCTCTCGGCGTCCGGTTCAGCCTCATTTTCAACACAACTTGGACGGATCGAAAATATCCCTTCGCTAATGTCGTTAAGTTGTTTTCTTTGGAAATGTTCCGTCAACTACCTCATTAGCCCGTTTCGGCGACGACCTTCGGTATTAGGTAGTATAATTTTCCTTGTCTAGAGAGAAATTTATAAATCTCAACTATTAATCGGAATTTATGGATGCTAAATCATAAAGAATAAGTTGTTGAAGTATACATGGGTACTACCTACGTTCACCTACCATCATAAATGTAGCCAGACAGTCCTTTCGGACTTCAATTTAAACTTTTAGCAAATTCATTTAAACTTTGTATGATAAATTTCATTTACCCGGAGCTGAATTTTATTGGTTTATTATTGTCTATAATGAACCTTTGTAATCGACCACAGAATCCCCCCCCCCTCCAAGGGTCTCCTCTCAAAATTTTTTGATTTGCGTTTCAAGATCCGTATTATAAAATGAACAAAATTAATAAATAAAAACCGTTCGCTGTAGGTTTTTATCGCTAGTTACTGGACCAAAGTGTGTGGAACTAGGGGATACATAAACATATGGGCACCAGTTGGTTCTGCATCGCTTTCGTTCAAGGTTAGAGGGTACAATTGAAGGGTTAAAATATTGAAACTAGGATTTCAAAAACTTTTCGGAACAACAATAAGTCTATTCATAGAGCTCATCTATCAATCTTTTCTCGTCTACCTAGGTCTATTGATACATTTTATTTTAAAGAATCGAATGGGACCACGTTCGTCTGGTTAGGAGAGATTCAAAGCTCTTTGAGCTCATCAAGCTGATTGTCAATGTTTTGGTTAATTGTTTAGTAGTGCTTACATTCCGCAGAGATGGTAACCGGGGAAACTCTTGATTTATGAATATAAACATACTTTTGTTTTCTCGTTTACTTTTCCTCCTTAACTTTGGGATTCTCAAGCACCCCGCGACAAGAGTTGAAAATGGTCTCTTGTGGTTGCAGACTCTGCAAAACAGTTTTATTTCAATCTTGAATAAGTGCTAGTTAGTCATTTTGTCAGGAGTCGGATTAATAGAGCTCGTTCTAGTTCCTACAATAGATGGCGTTATCCTTTCCACATCTTTTCTGCTGAAGCCACAATACATTCATGCATATTCCTTAATTCCCCTATGTTCGGGTCATTCTCAGATTGCAGCCCACTTTGGTGTCCAGAAGACATAAAAAGTTCAAATATCAAATTTAATCCAGAGATATATATATATTTTTTCCCCTAACTATTTTAGTAACTGTGTTCTAATTCCTGATGATGTTGAAATAATTGAAGAATTATTTCAAGATTGAAACATGAAAAATGTCATTACGTCATTACTGCTCAGCCCTTATGAACCTCCGTGTCCAGCTTAGACCTCCTCAGTGGGTTGAAGTTCGGTAATTGTTTACTATTACTTTGTCACCTCCAATCGTTTTGATACTAACATATATTGTAGTGGAAAGGTATATAAATATAAAGAGATAGTATTTGAATGCCGGAAACATGTTTGAGCCCGTGAAAGATAAGCAGGCCTACATGTCCGACTAATCTGTATTTTTACTAAGGGATTGACTACTTGATGTTATGTAATTTTTAGATGCGAGCTTGCGAGCATCCAGACCACCAAGAATGCAGAATGCTGTGTATAGGTTGGTGATCTGGATGCTCGCAAGCTCGCATCTCAAAATTACATAACATCAAGTAGTCAATCCCTTAGTAAAAATACAGATTAGTCGGACATGTAGGTCAGAATGAAGTGTATGATATCTCTGCTTATCTTTCACGGGCTCAAACATGTTTCCGGCATTCAAATACTATCTCTTCATATTTCTAAACCTTTCCACTATAATATATGTTAGTATCAAAACGATTGGAGGTGACAAAGTAATAGTAAACAATTACCTGAAGTTCTATCAGGGCCAGACAAGGTCCGCTCTCCGCTGTTGTATTCCGAGAGCCCCTGGGCTCTATTACGAGCTGTGATATCTGTAATATATTTATGTGAATCTATAGTCATAGTTATATCTCTTATGTTGCACATTGTAATGTAAATTAGGTTAGTTGTAGTTTTATATACCTTTTTATCTATTATCTATCTATTCCTAGTTGTAGTTTTATATATTTCGCTGTACCCCTTGTGACAGAGTGCGGCGATGCCTTTCTCTGAATGTGGAGTTATTTTCTTCCCGACGATCGGCCAGTAGAGTCCCATGGTGGCAATCCGCTTAGTGACAGAGGACACTTGCAGTTCGTGGATCTTGTTCAATGTGGCTAATAACACTTATGGTTGTGGTGCGGCTTAATTCATTAATGGTGACCGCTCTTTTTAAAACCATCAGGACGGTATCCTTTGTAAATCAAAAGTTACAGCGTCCATTTTGATTGGGTATTTTTCACCTTAACTTGGCTATTGACATTACCGTAACATGACTGTTGATTACCGTATTGATATTAAAATTGTGAACCTAATAAATTATTCAAATTCTGCCCACACATTTTACAACAATCACAACGGTGTCCTGAGTAAATCAGAAAATTTCAGGATCAATTTTGATTAGGTATTTTTCACCTTTACTTCTCCGAAATGGCCTGTAATCTGAGAATTACCCATTTGTCGAAAGGTTACGTATGACCAACCTTGTCTAAACAACGAATCCTATCCAACTCCGACGTCCTCAATCACCCCTGGCCCTTTTCGACCATTGTCTTCGCAAAACAAATGACGTTCGAGAAATCCAAAACGATTTTCGGGAGGACCCTGGAGGCTGATGGAAGGTCGTTAGAAGGTAATCCATTCACTTGCCTCGTTGACAAACTCCATTATCTCCTTCCCCTTCTGCAGGATAAATAGTGTCGTCGTAATAAGTGCGCTAACGACTCATCAAGAGAGACAGTCATTAGTAATCCTGGCGATGGGACAAGAAGCCGTCACTGCGGGTAGAATGCGAGATCTTATCGTCTTTAATACGGCAAACGATGAGCGCGGGTATCGCTCCGGGTGCTGCAGTCAAGGCCCTCAAACGTTTATATTATTATTCCTCTCTAGAGAAATTTCTTCCCTGAACTCACATTCCAACTTTCAGTTTCCAAAGAAGTTGGCATTTATCCGCAAATATTTCCCGCTTTTACGGCAACTCCGCTTTTCAAACTTATGCATATTATTGTACTGCCACAAGAATGAACGATTCTTGAACCTCTGACCTTCTTCAGAAGAGCATTCCCTGATAAAAATCGACTTCTCTACCACGGAATCTTATTTTTGAATGTCGTTTTAGGGTAGAATATTATCAGGAACTTTTTATCGATCAGGTAGAATGGAAATGCCAACAAAATTGAAACAGTTTCTCCACTTCGTGGAAAAACATTGACTCGCAGATATGTTTTCGGGTAGTGAATGTGCTTGAGTCGATGTGCTAACTCACCTGATTATTGTAGTTATTGGAATCTGGATTATGAAAATGCGAAAAATGAAGGAATGTGTAAGCACAATTTTTTGGATATCCCTTGAAATTCATGAGTAAGGAAAGTCGCTCAGGCAGAAAATTGAATACATTAAGCCACCATTTATAATTTAGGTATCAATATCCGTATTTCAATTTCCTTTTTTGTAAAGAATTTAACGCCTGTCTCAACCGGCGGTTTGAGATGAAGCAGAAACAGAATGTACAGAAACCAACCGTTTTTTAACAGTAGAATATAATTTTCTCCCTTGATTATCAAAGTAAAAATAAAATTGACTGTACCTTTGAAATATTGGGGAAATTTTCTTTGTTACAATAACGGGAAATTTTGATTTGCTAAGGGTCTAGAACCATTTGAAAAATGCAGTGATTTAGAAAAAGTGAGAAAATCTTCATTTTAGACCTAAATTTCCTCTCACTGAATGTGCTTAAAAGTCATAAAATAGTAATATTTACAGAAAACATTTTACGACGCTCTTTCTATTAGGTAGTGTGTTCATTTTTGATTTTGCAGTGAACCTGAGGGGGAGTCATGACAATTTTTAAGACATGAATACAAAACCGTAATAAAACATCTTGAAAATTAAATAACTCGAAAAAAAAAAGCGTCAAAAATGTCTCTAAAATGAACTTTTTATTAGAAATTCATTGCAGAATCGATACCTAGAAGGTTCTCAACCAAAATTGTTGACACCCTGTGCAGATAATACAGAAATCTCACCTTTAAACCTCTATGTTATAGTTTCCAGCGTTTTTTGCATGTTTAAATGTGATAGAAAAATAGAAGCACAGCTCTATTAACTAAAAAAAAAAGTGTGAGCGAATTTTGATAAATTATCGTGATTATATTATATTACACTGTTTTACAATTTAAGCACTTTGAGTGCAAAAAAATTGTTAACCATTGATTTCATGGAACGAAAATTAGTCCTGAATGATATTTCGATTCCGAAAAGATTTTGGATTTTTAGCTTTTTTGCAGCTTTTACAGATATTTCAACAAATATTATGTAAGTTAAATACATTTTTCGGCCTAATTTTGTGGAAAAAATCTTTATTGTTCTTTTTCATCGTTGATAAACTTCTGTTGACTGAAATTCTGCTAATAAAAGAAATTTAACGATTTTTAGCCAGTTTTGCGATTTATTTGAGCACATTTTTTACAATTGACCTATTTAATGTGCTCAAAAAGTGCTGGCCAACAAACTCTTCCTTACATAGGTGGGAAAGCTCAACATTTTGGAGCAAGAACGGAATTTTTATCTCAGTCCTAAGGAATGTTATCGTCTGGAATGATATATTTGACATCAGATGCCTCAAAAATGATTTCAGGGTACATTTTCGTTTAGAAAATTTCAAGTTTACAATTTTTGCAGCCACCGAAATAGTTTAATTTTTTTAACAAAAATTCTCTAAAAGTGGGCTGTGCAATGTGATTGTGATACCCTTCTTATAAGCTTGTACATGTACTCTTCAAGTAGTAAATGAGGTTCATTATCGTTGTTATTCCATCTCCATGTTATTAAGTATCATATTTTTTCAGGGTTGTATTGTTTTATTAATTACAAGACTATGGCAACACAACATGCTATGGCCAATTAGGTCACCTTAAGGGGGACACCAATACCGCTGTACGAAACCAATTAAATTCCAGTTCACCACTAGGAATGGACTCGCTTTGGAACTGCATTCCTAATATTAATTACTGCTGCCTTCTCACGTATAAAGCGCGTATTTCACGTAGCGTAATTACTCTTTGGTGTTTTTTCTACCCATGCTGTCAATAAATCATATTACTTTTCTTCGTTGAACGTTATCAAACGCGACGAAGGAATCGATATATCGCTTCGGCGTGTCGGGGATATCAAAAGGGGTTTTCCAGTTCTGTTGCCTAGAAGACGTTTGTTGAGTTGTTTTGACCAACAAGGGAGCAAAAGGGTGTGGCCGCCTCATGACCCGTCCAACCCCCTGCCGCAGTCCCAGTTAACTCTTCGTATTTTACGCGCGTTATGTTGTGCTCCCAGGGACGTATTTAAAAGGCAATACTGAAAAGATAACATCTGGTGCGAGGCTTCTCACCATAGACGGACTGTGAACGATAAAGTAGTTTTTTTTTTTTTTTGTAAAGCATACTTAATAGCCGTTTTGTACCACTTCAAGGCAAGGCAGGCCACGTGTGAGATCATGTGCTGACATCATAAATATAGTAGAATCATCACTGGAAACGTCAGGATTGAGTAAGTTGATACTTATACAAAGTGATGCCAAATTGCATCATGATCTTAGGATTTCCGTAATCTTTACGGATAGCGGAAGCACGTGTCACACCCCGAACAGGGCAAGCCACCAGTGAGATCATGTGTTGACATCATAAATATACAGTGTAATCATCAAGAGATCATCTTTGGAATCGTCAGTGTCGAATACGTTGAGACTTTATACTAGGTGATGCAGAATTTCATCATGATCTTAGGATTTTCGTAATCTTTGCCAATTGCGGAAGCACGTGTCACAGACCGAACAGGGAAAGAGCCACATGATGTGTTGACAGTAGAATAGAATCATCGATCCATCGTCACTGGGGGGGGGGGGGGGGGATCGTATAAAATAATTTTAATTGGTACAAAACACATGGAGCGTAGGCAGCATGGATGGTCAGCTAGGAGATCCTCAGACGAACCCAAGCCCAACCCACCATAGCGTCTCCCAGTCCGCTTCCCTATGCCAGGCAGGCTGCCCTAAGTAACAGACATATAAGGTGCCTGAAACAAGAAATTAACGCAAGGAGTGCCGTTATCGGGTAATACAATTATACATTCAGAACAACGAAGTTATAAATCAACTCAGAATAATAGCAATAAATCCATTAAAAAATTAAATAAACAATATTACTTACAAACAAATACAGTGAGAAAATTCATAATTATTCCAATTTACAATAATTAACCATACGTACCGGATTGAGTTCGTTCTTACTTTTACTTAGTGACGCAAAATTGCATCATGATCTTAGGATTTCTTCATAGATCTTAGGATTTCAATCTTTGCCAATCGCAGAAGCAAAATTCAAAGCCCAAACGGGGCAAGCCAAATGTGAGATCATGTGTTGGCATCATAACTATACAGTAGAATAATCCATATATCATCGCTGGAAACATCAGCATTGAATACGTAGGGGCTTTATATTAACTGACACAACACTGCGTTATGAACGCATCACCTAAGGCCTAAGCCTTCTCACGTATTGCTTTCGCTATCCAGTCGGTAACTGCGTATTATACATCACCCATTCACTCTCCCTTAGGGCTAGACTACGTCAAGCTGAAATAATTCCAATAGTATTCTCACCTCTCTAAATGGGGTTTATTGTAACTTTTGTAACCTATAGGTGGAAAAGTGAAGCGTAGGTAGGTGATTTGTTTTATCTCATTAATTTTCTGTTGATGGGTGCCTAAGTCAATGCCGATACAGGTACTGGGATTATAATGTATGTAGCTCTTGTTATATACAGAAGGACTAGTAAAGTGTTGTTGCTTTTCTTAATTTCTCCTTAGTAGGTGTCTAAGTCAATGCAGTTGTATTTAGATAATGTATAATAAACTTCGTTTAATAAATTATAGAGTAGTTTTCTGCGCAGAAGGGTTATCTAATACAGAAATAATTAACCGTTGTGAGCAGCGTTTTTTTAGCGAATTTTTGAAGAAAATTAAGCTATTGCTCTCGCCTCAAAATTTGTAGAATGTGAATTTTTGAAAACATTTTATGCAGAAATCCGTTTCAGGCTATTCTGAATCATATTTTGAAGTTTAACGCATTTTTTTATGTATGTATGTATGTATGTATGTATATATGTATGTATGTATGTATGTATGTATGTATGTATGTATGTATGTGTCATTCCAGACGATAACTGTCCGTAGAATTGTGCTAGAAACATCAAACAAATTTTAAAATGTTAAGGACACAAAACGAAAGTTCAAGTTCGTTGGCCAGCATGATCGGATTACATCTTCGGGTTGAAATTTTCAAAAATGTAGTCAAAAATTTCAAAATAGCCTGTTTTTTGCGATTTGTTGTGCGAAATAATTTTTTCAGCATACTAACATGTGGTATATTCGGAATCAGCGTAAAATTTCCTATAAGAATATGTATCAAGTTTTCAAAAATTTCAAAGTTGAAAAATCAGTCAAAAATCGAAATAATGCCGTTCGCTAGTTGTAAAAATCGGTAATATTTGCATGAAACATTGTCCAAATTCAGATTGAACTACTCTTATGGAAGTATCCCTGTATAACCAATCCTAGAACCATGCTGTTTAAAACGTAGGTAGTAGGTGCTTGTTTAAAATTTCATTCCATGTTTGTCTATCAAAATCATAAACTAAAATTTCTCAACACGATCAATAGCGACTGAAATGTCGAAGATTTCTTCAAAAATTTGCTCATGGGGTCATGCTGCATGACTGGACTTTTTTTTCCTATTAGCTCAACTGTAATCAAAACCGTTATGACTGTTGTTTCAATTTTAATGACCTTTGTCTTGACACCGTACAACACTCTTCTTCCCTGATGATGATTTTAAATAAACCGAAAGCTCGGCATTAAGGTTCTATTCCATTTTGACCCTTACCCTGCTAACTTTGACATCATATATATGTATTTGCAGATGCCCTTGCAAGGAGAGTCATTGGTGATAACTCCATTGATATGTTGCCTATACGCATTGAGGATCAAATCTCCTACATGCAACATAAAGCCAGTTCCATCTGGCACGAGCAATGGCAGGGTGAAGTCACTGGTCTGCGTGGTGTCCTTCAGGACTTGAGCCCGGTGGGCCCTTTCGTAACCCTACTTCCAAGGAGGGATCGAATAGTGGTCAACCGGGTTGCCGCTGACCATACCCGTCTTACTCACAGACACCTGCTTAGTGCAGAAGCTCAAGATGTGTGTGGGTGATCTGTCCTTCTGGTTGAGGTGCGGCTTAAACCTTAATTTAATAATAATAATAATAATAATTATATATATATATATATATATATATATATATATATATATATATTTATTCCTTTTGGTTATGTGTGGGTGAACATGATGAAGTGAAACGGAAACTAGTGTGGGACACTGCACTTAAGTTGATGTTTTCAAGTTGAATAGATGCTGATTTGCGTGACTACGTTTATCTCTTGACCTTGCGCCGATAAAAACCTTTACCTTGCCTGCGGGGGCTTTTGGTTTCGGGCTTAGGTGTCGGACAACGAGCTGTAATTAATATGCTGGGTGAATGTTGGGGCCGGGCCTGCTCAGCTGCTCCCGTCCTTTCGGCCTTGGACCCCCGCAGCCGCTCAAACACTTCCTCGATCGGGACTTCGGGAGCGGCCAAGTTCAAGTCCTGACGTCAGATTTAAAGATAAACACCCGACCCGAGATTTTTACGCGAGATATCTTTTCGAGGGCGACGGTGTGCGACGGGGTTTTGCCAAAGGAAATGAGAGAGAGCTTTCTGAAAGGATTGGGAAAACTAAAAATAGCCCTCGAGAATTTCTGATGCTAGAGAAAACATTGCGTCACCAGTCACCGGTCCTATGGCATAGTTGTAATCCTATGATCAGGAGTAAGTATTTACAAAACCGGCTAAGGGCCGGGATCTTTTCGGTTGTGTGTCAACATTTACAAAACAAAGATTTACTATACAAATTAACTCTTTACCTTGATTGTGGAGGCCAACAGGTAACAATACCTTTGAGTATTTGCTGTAACAAGTCCTTCCCGTGGTTTCGGCGACACCATAATATTTGCAAAGGTAAGACCGTATAGACCGTAAGTCTAGTATAGACCGTCATCGTCATCGCTTGATAAGCTTTGCTTCGATCAATCTTCGATCAATCGATATCTTATCTGTGTGCAGAGTTGCCGTTCCACCGCAATTCCGGTAGATCTACCGGATTTCCACTTTTTCTACCGAGCTACCGGTTTGAGGCTTGAATCTACCGGGATTTAGAGTTCTGAGCAAAATCCAATGCAAAAACTTTCACTCGGATCAACGAGTACACATTCTCTCTATCATGCACAGTACCTACATGGAAAAGTGGACTCCCCTTCTTCCATGGTATGTACCTACTTACCAGTTTCGTCCATGTCTATTCTGTGGTCAGGCTCAGACGTCCCGAGGTCCTGTTTCAGATTACCTCTGAAGGGCACTACAAGGTAAATGAGAAGTATTGCCAAGTCATATGTATCTGCATAGAATACTCTTGTACTAATGTACATACTTAATATTGGGGAGTATAATAAACTTGTTACCCTGAACGGCGAAAGAAACATTGATAGTAATTTTCTTCTAATTTGTTGATCTAATCAACCGTACTTTCCCTATATAATTTTGATTCAAAGTTGATAAAAAAAAAAAAAAAAAAAAACTCTTGTCAGTACTCACAATCCTAGGTACCTTCCCTACACCTATACATCGAGCACACGATGAACCATGAGACTCGAACGTTCATCATATTTTCTTGAATATCTTTTGCCTCACTCATAAATCTCAAAAATTTTCTCGAGATCCATAACTTCTATGAAAGCCACCATGTACACACTATACGAAAACCCTTTTGGAAGGATGAACTGATGGATTCTCCACTAAGCAAATGCTCAAGGTTGATCTCGTCCTGCCTTGGTTTATCTGCTCATTTGAGGGGAAAAATCTTAAGCATTTGCTTGGTTTTCTGTTTATGAATCTCACTTAGGAAATGCTTAAGCTAATGCTCGAGCAATCGTTTAAGCAATTACTTAGTCACTGACCATGAATAGGTTAAGTTGCCACCAGCTACTCAGAGCGTCACTTAAGCATTTCCTTTCAACTAAGTGAGGCCTATGAATTCCGCCCTTAGTTTTCTATGGGATGCACACAAGACTGTCGGGGGAACACGTCATTGCCTTGGTAGCGGGGTACCCCCAAAAGGCAAAACCCTGTTTCTCCACCTTGTGCGCACTTCCTCCAAGGAGTGCGAACCTTTTCCGGTTTTATGGATGTTACCCATAAAGGAATAAGTAGACGAAAAATAATGTGAATTGTGTTGTTGGTAGTAAAACCCGAATATCGTCTCATTTGTCTTGGTTAATTAGGTACCTATCAAGTCAATAATTGTTGGGATACCAAAGTAAAGTTAAATTTTTATTTGTTGCTGATGATGGCCTAACTGTCGTGGTCGATTTATTTTCAAGGAAACAGACAGCATTCTTCTTTGAAATGGGTTTCCGCAACTTCTTTGCGAGTTATTTAGTTTATCTCGTTTTATTTCTATTTTAGTTTAGTTCGAGTTCGTAAAGTCGACTGATGTGATTTCCGAGCGAAAAGTGTACCCCATGTTTTCCCGAAGCTTGTTCAAGACGGGATGGCAGTTCGAAAGTTGCCTGTTTCACGACTTCGCTCACCAGACCGAAGGCTCATGGAAGGGTCAATAGACAACCTCCCTTGGTTATCCTTTCTCTTATTCTCCATTTCAGACTCCACTACCATTAACCCATTTTCCAAGTTTTGAATTTTATCTCGGTAGCAAAATTATTTATGAACAGTACTTAAATTGCTGACGAATGAGTTTGCCTTTCCGAAAGTATGTACATACCTACCTACCGAACTGCATCGGAACAACCACGCCCTCCTCCCCTCTCTATGTTTACACTCATTCTGTGAGCTGATCAAGAAGATAACGAAAATACCTATCACTGGTGAAAGCAACAACAAAGAATTCCGCTTGACGACGGTAACAGTTCGGAGGAGATTCATGCAGAGAGATGTTATTACAGTTGAAAAGCCTTCTGAGTTTACAGTTCAATACCAGGGAGGGGTTCCCTCGTAATCTCATTTATGTGTTCAGTGTAGTAGTGAACCCGGTAACTTTCGAACTGTCATCCCGTTTTGAACAAAGTAAAGCAGGGTTTACACGACCGAAAATGCCATTCCTCGAAATTCCTTAGATGAATTCCGTTCTGGAATATTGAAACAATTCCTCAATTCACATTTAGTAACATTTTTTCCTATAAAAATGTAAAATATTTATGTACTTACTAATATGTGAATGTTTGTGTCAGTTCAGCTGTAGGTATTTCTGACAGTAAAATCGTGTTCCGTTTTAGAATTCGCTTGATAAAATATCGCTCAAAAAGCAAAAAGTTACTACTTAATTTGGTAAAATGATTTGGAGAATATTATTCAGAAAAAGTGTGTTTAGGTACAATACATTTGAACGTAAAAATATTTGTGCTCAAGGCGTTTAAATTTTTAATATTTTTCTCTGGGACTATTCTACTTTTATCTACATGGAACGTGCTTTTGCTATTCCTTTCACATTCAAAAGTGTTGCGAAGGCAGCGCCGTTACTGCCACTGGTGGTTGTTGGCATCACATTTCTTTCTCTTGGTCTCGCCATTGTACACTGGAGCAAAAGGATCAGACGCTTTTGAAATTAATAGTTCAGTCAAACAAAGGAAGAAGGGAGGTTGCAAACCTTCTCATCTTGTTCTCTGTGGCCAGTAGTTTAGTAATCATGGTCTGTTTAGCATCTTGTTCCCGCGGTGGAAGAATTTATTCGCAGAAATGAGTCGAACTTGGTGGCAATGGGTTCTGAGCCTTGTGTGAGGTTCATCGCGAAACTCCAGTTGTCAAAAAGAAAATGATTACATTGCAGCACATACTGATAGATCATTCTATCTTAGTACAACATAGGCTAGGGTCCTCAACCAGATTATCTACATAATTATGTTATACCGAAGGACACCTAAGGAAATCATTATAATATTACCCATTCCTTAGTTTCTAAAAATAGGCACAGTGTGAGCTCGTAATGTCCTTCACAGTTCCCAGATTTTCCAGTTGTTTTCATCAATGAATGTGACAATTTCTTGAGTGGAGGACTGTTGCAGATTTACTTAATGGCGAGTTGTTGATATGTAATGGTTGGCTTCCTCTATCACAGTATACTCACTTCGAAGACACCAGACCTCAAACCTAAAGGAAATTAACACCGCTTTTATATTTTTCTGTTCAAGTCGTTCAGTACCCTTATTATTCCATAATTAATCTTATGACCTTATTATTTATTGTTCTTCAAGAACCGGAATAGATACAAAAATGCTTGTTATTCACATTTACTAAGTTCTATAGGTTTGAAAAAAACGATAGTTTAATGGAGATTTTTATGTGTTCATAGAGCTGATGGTTGAGCCGCTTGGGTCCAAAACACCTTACATCCCAGGGAATAGAAGACTTTTGTTCGATTGGGAACGTGCTGGTCAGAAAAAGGCATTATAGGAATACGCAGTTAGAAATGATAAAAATCCATGTATGAAGGAATCGCCATAAAAAGAAAAATTACATGCTTTACGTTCTGAATGTACATTAGTGGGGCAAAGGATAGTAAAGAATCATAAGCCTTATTAAAAATCAACTGATTCTCTAAATCTGTAGAAGTAACTATTGATGAACGAAGAATACATTTCGAGAGGCTTCAGTTGAGACCATTGCGAATTCCTGGTCATGAGCGGAGTCACTAATAGAGATGTAAGAGCTTGAATTCACCTTTCAATCTTGGTGAACTCAGGATTGCGGTGGAGTCACCAAACTGTGGAAAAGCACTAGGTCCTGATGGAATCACTTCATAATACTATAAGTATGCTCCAGATAATTAAATATCCACTTCAACCTATTGCCAAACGTTTTTAACAGAATGTGGGCCGAGGAAGTTTTTTCGAGCTGCCTCGCAGGTATAAATATTATCCCTATTAGAAAGAAGGAATGACAACGAATTCGGCTACGGTCAGTATTATTTATTCTTCTGAAGGGTTGGTGGAAGTCGGCGATGGTCAGACCTAGTTATGTATCCCTAACCCTCCGGGTGTGTATTTTGGTGGTCCTGATGCTCGCAAGCTCGCATCTCAAAAATACATAACATCAAGTAGTCAATCCCTTGGTAAAAATTCAGATTAGTTGGACATATAGGTCAGAATGAACTGACAAACCCTCAGGGGCTATCGCCGGGTTCGACCTAGATAATCCCATGACCCTTTTCTGACCGTAGCCGAGTTAGATCTCTCCGGAAACAAGCAATGTTGATACAATAGACAGTGTTCTAGGGATTAGGTAACTTTAACTCAATCTTAAAGGTCTTGATTAGCATGTTGCTGAGAAGGATGATAAATTCGGCAGAGGTATGAATAAAACGAGAGCAAATGCTTTGAGGCATGTGTGAGAAAAAAATAGGAGTAAAAGCTTTACTTTTTCTCTTATGAATAACCCTATGCTTTTACTTTGGAGGAAATTCTTCGTGTAGCGAATCAAAAGGTAGGTAGTCTTCAGCTGGTGAAGGAATTAAGCATTCACATCAGCTGGGACAGGAATGTTGTAGTTGCCATGTGATCAGCCCTTCCAGAAGATGGTTCCACTTAGTATTTATCTAGTTATCATCATATATGCGTTCCGTTCGTGCGTCCTATTTGTGCTATATCTTTTTCGTTGTGATTTTGTTAAAATGGAATCCAGTTAAAATGGAATGGAAATGGAATCTAGTGACAGTGATGCTCATCGCCACTACATTAGTCCTCCATTGGTAGGTACTGCGTTTGTAGGTCGTTTCACGTTTTTGCTCAGTAGGAGGGTTCCTCCGAATTCTACTGTCGTGTGCATATCCTTGCCAGCTGACATATACGCTGGTAAATAAGAAGTCAGCAATTTATTGTTTAAATTTGTATTTACATATTTTATAGGTATCACCAAATTTCTATAAATATCATTTTAGATCTATCATACCTATATGTCCATCTAAACAACAGCATGTCATTCCAACCTAAAGAAATTTAATATCGCTTTCATATTTTTCTGTAAAACGTTCAGTAACCTCACGAGCGTTTATTTTTCTTCCTCGCGACTGAAAGTCAACAAAGTTCAGCGTGGGTCGCCCTCGGGATTTACGACCGTCTCTCCTCGCATTTTTCCGCGCAAGACCGACTTTAACCCTTAAAAAAGATTTATCGACGGTCGTAAGTTTTGTATTGTCCTCGATACTAGACCTGATAGTGGTTCGAGAACTTCCCCGTCCAACGGAGCTGATGGAGGACGATTGAGAAATTAGATGTACATTAGGACTGCTATCACCATCCCACAGATCTCCCAGGACGCCTATGTATACAAACAACTAGTACATTCCAGGATGCTTCTGTTCCAATAGGACTCCTGCGACTCATTTCAAATTAGGAACAAATATGTTTTACGAACAAGCCCAAATATATCTGAAGAGGCCATTTAATGATCTGAGTCTTGAGTGACAATTTCGATGTCTTGCTTACCCACACACAGAGCTTTCGAACTTGAAGCCTCAGATCATGTGTTATGATCCAAGAATTTACATATTTATATCTTTGGTTGTAGCCTCTGGGGCCAATAACGGACTGAAGGTGGGAGAAAGTGAGGAGCTTTTTCAAGGCCTTGTTTAGTAACTTATACTCAGTCGACCAATAATAAGACCAGGCCTCACCAGGACTTCAGTTATAATAGACAATTTTTCTTTCTCCTTGTAATACCGTATTGTGACTAAGTATAACATGTTATTTCAGGTAAATCGATACGATGAATCATAATAATTTTTTGTTGACAAAAAAAAGTAAAGATGATGGATTAATATTATTAAAACAATGAGTTATTAATTCATCATGTCTGCCAACCTACAATAGAATGTAACGTTTGGTCACAACTCCTGTTAATTTCATCAAAATCTGTTCTTTAGTTTCGGAGTTTCACGTATGTCAAATTATTTTAGATTTGCGCATGCGCAATAGTTATTACTCGAACAATCGTGTTAAAATTCTTGAAATATATACCAAACTACTCTCACAGTTTGAGCAAAATCGGACCAAAGATCGTAGGAATCGATGTTATAAGAAACTCAAGTTTGCGCATGTGCACACGACAATATTAATCCGACGGCAAAGAAGATTACAGGGCACTATCCTAACTGACGATGGATTAATCATTATTTAAACAAAGAATTTCATCTTTGAATGATCAACGTTGAATGATGAATGGAATGTATCAAGTCTACCAACACGAAAATTTCATCAAAATCTGTCCGATAGTCTTGGAGTTTCACGTGCCAACGACTTTAATTTTGCGCATGCGGTATAGTTTTTACACTACCAATTACAGTATAATTCGTAGGGCACCTATCTGAAATCTATACCCACTACCTCCCAAGTTTTTGAACAAAATCGGACAGATAGATCGAGAGAAATCAACGTTATACAAAATTCACGTTTGCGCATGCGCACACGCTACTGCTGATCTGAGATCTGACGACAATGAAAATTATAGGGGGATAATCTAGGAGCACAATCCCTGAAAATTTCATCAAAACGGTACCAAAACTTAGTTTAGTTTTGGTCATGACAGGGAATTGCCACAGACACGGAAAAAATTGATCATCAATCTCTGGAACGCAAAAAGCAAGAGGGCATTTTGATTTTGGACGAACACAAAGCTTATCTACCATCGGTAGTGAGGAAGCAAAATAAAATAAATAAGTTAAAAAATTGAAAGAAAAAACGAGGTGTCAAACGCTTGAATGTTCATATTCAGATGAAAAACCTCATAAAATTCAACAGTTTTTCTTTAAAAAAAAAATTTTAAAAAAATAAAAAAATTTAGAACTAATAGAGCCGAAAATATGCGGTAGGTAGCTTTTTACTCCATTTTTTAAATGTGGTTTCAAAATTATTTTGCATCGATGAACGGTTCACCCTTATTTATATGTAATAATCGATATATGGTATAATTGTCGTGGAAGATTCAAACGGATGGAGAAAAAAGATGGCCGTAGAAAACAGTAAGATTTTACGGTTTCAATCTTAAATGGTTGAGGCTGATCTGCACGACCCCCTTGAGTTCGGTATCAAATGAAAGGATTGAAGATTACAAAACTGTAAGGTGAGTGATGATACGCTAAGTTCTCTATGTACCCTATGACGTATCGTCTGACCAAAAATGCAAAGGATCACAATAATAGTAATTATTATCAAGATCACATAATGATGATAATGAAGATCACATAAATAATAATAGGTAATAAAGATCATAACAACTTTTCTTCTTCTTCTTCTTCTTCATTGAGAGATTTTCCCATATCGATTACAGAGGCATTCCTACCAATAAATGTAGCGTTTCTTACAATAGTTGAGGTTTACCATTCAATATTTCGTTATAAACCTTAACTACAATAAAATCAACGCATGAATTTATTATAGACTGATGCAGTCGTAGACCTAATAAAACATAATCGGTAATTATTGATGCATAAATTTTCTATATATCATTACTGTGACTAATATTCGGAGAATTTATCCACCCAAGCTCCGTGATGATGTCAGGGGTTGCGGGAGAGTCGGCTAGATGGGTGTGTTCTGCACTAATCTTCACTACATTTTGTATTCCTTATGAGTTGAGGAACGTGTCGTGTCCCTCGGGGCACATCACTACACCGATGTTGGATGAAAAAAATGTTTTTCCACCGCACCTCCCGGAATATGAAATCAAATCCGCTCATTACGTACAGAATAAGTCGAGAGAAATAGGTTTCTAAGGATGGGCTCTTGCAAAATCTTATGAAGTTAAATAATGTTCGAATTAGTATTAGCGATAGGTAGTATTTTTCTTTTTACAAACTACCCTCCGCCAACGCTCCTGTATCTTGACCTAGGGTCTGTACTTGTGATTGTTGCTATTTATATACAAACAACTACCAATTAATACATAATTTGTTAGTTAAATAGTAAGTAGTCTCCTAGCTATCAAAATTTCCAAGTGTTCTGTGTGAGTTCAGTGCAAAGTTTTAATTAAGCAATCCGATAGTGTATTTTTAGTCTTATTGTGGGTTGGTATAACGTATATACCTATTTTTATGTTTGGCAGTATTGAAAGTTATTCCTATCTCGTAAAAACCAAGTGTTATTACAATAAAATCTATTCTATTCATTCATTCATTCATACATACAGTACAGGTATGATAAACCTTTGGAAAATTTTTGTGAAGAAGTATAGTTTATTATGCGAGAGTAAAAGAACTTGTTAAATTCATTAATATTACCTAGCGTAGCTATTAAAACTTGAGAAGTGTAACTTTCTTGATTGCATCTGAATTCCTAAAAAGGTTATTTCAAACATAGCCTTCTATATAACCTGGTGGTGCCCTAGATAGTTTTTTCTGTTGCAAGGTTGGCTAGATTGTTTTGCCCCCTTCCCTCTTGAAGGGATCCTTTTGTAATGAGAATAATTTCTCTCCCCATTCTCTTCTCTGAAGCCTTCCTCATAGTTTTGTGTCTAGTAAGCCAACTTCTCCATTTTCCATATTTGATTTTTATACAGCCTAGTGCTCTTTTTTTTCCGTTTCACCTAAGTTTAGTGAAAGTGTATATTTTCCATTTATTTTCGCGACCTGAGTTTTGCATCATTGTCATCAGCCAGGTTTGAGCATAATTTAATTTTCTTTTTCAGCATTGTGCCTTTTCTCTTCCATTCTAGGAGGTTAATTTCCCTTTTTCTCAGAGGTTCTGATTTTTCCTTTATTCATTTCCACTGCTTTTTCAAACAAGTGCAGTATTTTCCCCTCATTTATCTATTTTTATTTTCCTACCTAGGTACTTATTTTCCTTGTTGTTGAGGTTATTAGGCAATATTTTTCTGGAGATTGGTCCTATGGTAGCAGAACTCTGCTGGGACACTGGGTACTGATTTCCTCACAATTGGCCACCCATTGTCAGATATTGCATTTCTGAATTGATTTAGACGTTTTTCACTTTGTTTAGACCTTTTTCATTCAGGTTTAGACCTTTCCCACTCTCGTTTAGACCTTTTCCACTTATATTTAGATTTAGTACAAGCATCTGCAGACACTCAACATACACACACACGGCGGTTGTTTAGCATGGTCTAAAAAGTAAAATTCGTGTGGCAATTTTGATTTTGGGGGACACAAAAATCTTCTTCTGAAAGTGAAAACTGCTTCCGCTACCTATAACTCGGAAGCCAAATCGTCAAGCAATAATAGTTTCATTATAATCAGGCTGGGTTTTCTCGATCACTGAGTTAAATTTAAAATGTTTCGGGTATCTCGAGGGTTGGTCAATAAAAAGTCTATATTCTAGGCAGACGTTTCGAAATATTCATATTTCATCTTCAGGGATTGGAAAACTGTGTTTGGACGCTTATTTCATATCCTCGTCATAGAGCTTTAGTAAGTAGCTATCTACTTAAACAACATCTTTGGGTATACTGAGAAAACTGAGAAAAAAAACTTTGGGGTATACTGAGAAAACATTATTTAAGTTATACTGAGCAGAGACTAAAATTGAAGTTACAAGAGGTGTATGGTAACTTCAATTATAATATATAACGTATAACTTCAATTAGCGAATTTTCTTAGAAAATAAAGCTATTGCAATGGCTCCAAAAATTTTAAAATAAAAATTTTCAAAAATTTTCTTCATCGAAATCTGTTTTGAGGCATTCTGAAATGATTCCTGGATTTTAACGCTTATATATATATGTGTGTGTGTGTGTGTATATGTATGTGTCATTCCAGACGATAACTCTCGATAGAATTGAGATAAAAACTTCGTTCTTTCGCCAAAAAAATCAAGCATTTCAAAAGAAAGGATGAGTTCGTTGGACAACACTTTTTGAGCACATTAAATTGGCCAAATTTCAAAAAATGTACTTAAAAAATCACTAAAAAAGGCAAAAAACCGCTAAAAATTAACAAATTTCTATTTTTTAGCAGAATGCTACTCGAAAAAAATTAATCGAACATGAACTAGGACATTTAAAAATTTAAGCACAAAATTATACTGAAAAATGTACTTAAATTTCATTAAAATAAGCTAAAAATCGATAGGAACACTTGAAAAAATTGTAAAAATCCACAAAATCGTTTGTTCATTGGAAAATGTTTCTTTGTCTCCAAAGTGCTCAAATTTCAACAGAATTTAACATAAATGTAATATGACCATTTATGAAAATTCGCTCATACGATCATGCTGCATGACTGGAACTTTTAGTCTCTGTTCAGTATAACTTGAATGCTCATTTCTCATTATACCCCAAAATTGACAGCCCCCAGCTATTATCTTATTTTGATTTTCGTACGCCGATCCATCCCACAAGAAGTAATGATTTATTTTCCGTCCTTTTTGTCCCGTTTAATTATTTGTTAAATAACCCCCTTTATCGCATGGCTAGACAATATAATTTAATAGCAGCTGAGAATAATTGCCTTGATTTATTTTTCAATAGTTTTTCCGTTTTTAAAAATCACATACCTAATTTCTTATTGTTATAAATTTTCAACCTAGTAAAAGGTATTATTATTATCATCATATTTTGTGTATTGATTCAATTTTGTTTACTAACACTTTTAACTATGTATAAATTTCTATTTTCAATCGTTTTCTGTATTTTCCATGTATTATTAATGTAATATTATTGTATATTGGGCTAATTAGCCCGTACCTAATAAATAAATTAAGTTTTTTCTCAGTTTACACAGAGATGTTGTTTAAGTAGCTACCTACTAAAGCTCTATGACGAGGATATGAAATAAGCGTCCAAATACAGTTTTCCAAGCCCTGGAATTGACTGTCCTTCTCTGCTCTCACACTTAAACTTTTATGTGCCGCCCTATCCAACTCGCCACATGCAAACTTTTTTTCTCCCAACTGTGAGGACCAGCTATTTGCATGGTGGGCCCCTGATTAGATGCCAAAGGGAGTTCAACCGATTGGTTGGTTTATCGTCGGATGTCGACCTTCTTTGTTCAAGTGAGCTGGCGTTCAAGAGACATTGTAAATTATTGTTATAGTCAAAATTTCTTAAATTATTTATGTTACGCCATTCTTATAATTGTTTTGTTGTGCTATTTATTATTGTTGAGAATTTGTGATCTTTTTTTTTTTTTTTTTTTTTTTTTTTTTTTTTTTTTTTTTTTTTTTTTTTTTTTTTTTTTTTTTTGGCCATATGAAGCTTGTTTTGTTTGTTGTGTGATTAATGTTATTGAGTTTAACGTAGCATTGTTAGTAAAATCTGATTAAAAATTATTATTATTACCATAAACTGTAAATTGGGCAATTTTGCCCGTAAATAAAATTAAATAAATAAATAAATATAAATATTAAGAAACGTCGGCCTAGAATATAGACTTTTCATTGATCAACCCTCGAGAAACCCGAAACATTTTACAGTTTCATCATAGCTTCATTTTATTTTTATTTTTAAATCGTTTTAGCATTTAAGAATGTTCCGGAGGAGTCGCAGATGACTTTCTGCTTTGAACTTTTCGACCTAATCCTGTGCAACGGCCGGGTGATGGGTCTCGTCAAAGTTATAAATAGGAAAGTCAGGGGGGATCGGGATTGGCGGCGCTGAGTTGGCGAACGCCCCCGCCCGGAGCCTCCGAGTTCCCACTCAGCCGATCAGCGATCACTCGGTCAGTCAACTTCCTACCCGTCGGCGTCGAGTTCAAGATACGAGCCGCCCGACGTGTACGAACGGGAAACGCCAACAACACCCCGAATCTGTTACAAGTACGGAGTTGGAAAATTGGAAAACTTGCGAGAAACTCGTGAGAAGAGTCAATCCTGCTGTATTCGATGTCCTAAAAAAGCTCCCGCAGCATGACTTTATGAGCAATTTTTTGAATTTTGTTTTATTTTTGCCTCCTCACTACCGAAGGTAGGGAAGCTTTGTGTTCGTGCGAGATGTCGAAAAAAGTTTTGTCATCCAAAACCAAAATTCCCATCCTTTTTTTTTTTTAACATGGATATGTTTTTGGGCTGGGGGTAATTCTAAAATTTGCGTAACGACACCAAAATTTGTAACGCTCCGGCACTTTAGATTATTACTCGAAAAGTGAATTCTAGCTAGAATTTCTATTGATTTTTCACATACAACCAAGGCGTTACTAGGGAAGAGTAACTCCCATGGTTTTCATAGTAGGAAAATCGTTCGCCACATTTTGGAATGCTCTCATTTTATCACATCTCATGACCTCTAAGCCATTCTTGTGTCAAGGAATGCTGATGTATTATCTTGTGTCAAGGAATGTTATAAACTAACATTGTTTTGTAACCATAATGGAATAATCTTGTGAAAAGAAGGCACTACATGGTTGGTATACAATTGAGTAGTAGGTACCTACTGGTAAGCAGTGGGTACTAGACACATCCATGATCTTTTGTTTTTCCCATCAAGGGAGAAATTTTCATTTTAGAGCTTGCCGATCAATTTTGGTTCCGTGTCTGTCTGTTGTAAATCCTTGTCACGCCCAATAGTATATTAGGTTTAAGTCCAATTATGGTGAAATTTTCAGGAATTGTGCGGGGTAGCTCCTAGACGGTTCCCTACTGCATTATTTGCCGTAAGATTAACAGTAGGCTAGGCGGATGTGGCAACCCATTCTCCCAAGCGGAAGAAGAGCTTCTGCTCTAGCGGAAGTTAGTGAATTTAGCCGTTTTTAGCCATTAGCGAATTTTCGTAGAAAATGAAGCTATTGCAATGGCTCGGAAAATGTTAAAATCAAAATTTTTGAAATATTTCTTCATTGAAATCCGTTTTGAGGCATTCTGAAATGAATCCTAGAGTTTAACACTTTTTCATATTTCTATTATTTCATATTTCTAAAATATATTTCTATATTTATTTAATTCTATATTATTAAATATATGGAGGGGTGAATGGAACGGGTACCTAGTAGTAATAAATCGAGATGTTTCAACTATTCTCATCAGATTTTGTGTTTCCTTTTTTGTTAATTTGTGAATTTCGTCTAGTTTTGGAAGACACGTGAGGAGTTTCCAATTGAATGATAGAGACAAATCTTGATATTTTTACTGTATTCGTCTGATTTCTGTGACAGTTTTTATTGTTCGTTCGATCCAGATTTTAGTCCAATGAAACCTTGGAAGTTACAAATTTACAGTCGGTGGAGGCAGTAAATGGTGGTGGGAAGGTTAGTTCTGAGAAATAATTATATATGTGTGTGTGTGTGTGTGTGTGTGTGTGTGTGTGTGTGTGTTTGTGCGTGTGTGTGTGTGTTTTAATATATTATTATCTTACAGGGATGCCCCTGTAATGCATGCATTACTCACTAATATGTTTTACATTTCTCCAATGTTATTTCTGTCCGAAAGAGACAAAAAAGTGGAAAATCCTAACCATTGCTTCCATATTAATTAGAATTAAATAATTTATTCTTAGAAATTTTAAGGTGGAAAATTGAGGAGCTGTAGAGACATTTCATATTGTGTACTGAGTCCTCGACATCACTTTCAATCAACCTGCAATGGTAAAATTGAAATGTTGAAACATTAAAAAATTGGGGCAATAAAAACTTTCGAAATAAGAGTATTTTACTGTTTATTTATTTATTTTTTTATTTTTTTATTCGTAAGTTGTATTTCCATGAGTTAAATGAGACCTCCCGGATTACTGTACGTTCATCCGTTCGGTCTCTTTAGGGATCTTTGGGAGGAAAAAAGAACGTCAACATTAGTGCAATGATAAAAAGTGTTATTAGGCAAAAGTATATTAAAAATTGCCTAATTCCACGATCGAATCAGCTGATACAATCACAACCGAATTCCCGTTTCAAGAAATCGAGTTTATTTAAACTAATTTCATCCATAAACGCCATTAGTGAAACGCAATATTTTTCTTTTGGCAAGTGCTTATGTCTATCAGAGAAATCTACGACTACGAATCTGCTCCGTTAGTCAGTCATAATATCTGTTGGTAATTGGTGAATAGCGTTGTGGAATATTGGAATTACTCATCACTGCACTCGTGAAGCGCGCAGTTGGGAGAATGTGTATTACTTTGTTTCATTATTTTCTCGTAGGAGTCTACTTGGGTATCTAATGCTGAAATTAAAAACCGTTTTGTAATCATTTTCAGTGTGCTTTCAAATAGTTTTTTAATTTTTACTTTGTCCATTTATTTTTTAATTTGATTTTTACGGATTACCTTTCTGTAATTGATTTCTTCTTTAATTGATATTTTAGCAAGTATGGCTAATTAAAGGAAGAAAAACATAACTTGTGACAAGGAGTTGATGAAAATGTAGTAGTTCCCCCTTCAAAGGGGAGAGGTGATTAACCTGCTACACCCAGAGGATATCCTGAACGCCGATAGCCCAGGAAATATCACCTTAGATGTAAAATTTGTAAGAATCGAGAAAGAGGAACGACTCCTATCCATCACACTCCCGGGGCTTTCAAAAAGCAGGGTGGGGGGTAGAGTGGATGTGGTGCTCTAAATAAGCTGGGCGGGGGTACGTTTTTAAAATTTTAAGGGTAAAAGTTTGGGTAAACTGACCATTTTGCCTATTGTAAGGGGTGGGTGGTTCGAAACCGAGCTCTGCTAACATGTAACAATGGAGGCGATGGAAATGTAGTAGTTCCTCCTTCTAGTGGTGAGGCGATTACTCCCAGAGCGCTATTACTACCTGAACGCCGATAGCCCAGGAAATATCCCCTTAGATGTAACATTTTTGTAAGAATCGAGAAGGAGGAACTACTCCTGTCCATCACATACTTAAATAAGTTAAAGTCTATTCTGAGTTTTTGGATGGTGTCACTAGTAATTTTGTAGAATTCCATTTTTGTAGATAGGAAGAATGACTTCTATTCCACAATTAAAAAAAAATTAATTGTGGAATAGAAGTCATTCTCCCTATCTGTTAAAGTCTATTCATAAAACACTAAGACTGATGAAGAGTAACAGACTTTTACCTGTCCGACGTTTGAAAAGTATGAAGTTCAACTTCTTGGTAAGAGAAAATAAACCTAAGAGATACTAAGAAAGCGGTTCAGGTGATAAGGCAGAACGAGTTGACTCGCAACCTAAACAGGCCGTGAAATGGAAGACGCGCGCCGTTATGCGTTTTGCAGAAAGTCTTAACCTAGGATTGTGAAATCCTGCTTTTCGATTGTGATGCCTACTTTTTTACTTCCGAGTCTACCTACATTTTTAGGGCCGCTTTCACGAAAAAAAAGTGAACTTGGTTTACTGGATCCAGGTTCAATGTGAAACATGGATAGATTTAAATTTGAATTCATTTTGGTTTCATCAAGTTGAACTGAGTTCCTAGGAACGAGTTCTCAACTGTACTCGGATCATTGAAAACTACAGTTGATCCAAGATCTCAGTTTGAACATCCGGTGTTCCGGTGACATCGAGAAGAGATGCATTATCTCGCGAGCAGCTTATTCTCCCACTTATCATTTGCTTGGTCCCGCGAATGCTTATTCGGCTTATGCTTCTTGCTCTTGTGTTCATCTATGAGATTGTGGGGTTATTTATATTTAATGATGGAATCAAAGAAAAGCGCAGACAACCGGCGTTCTCCCACTCGGAAAAAGAGCACCTCCTAGACCTCATACATAACCATTTTGATATTCTCGAATCTAAAAAAATCGATGCCCATTCGGTCCACACTAAAAGCGATAGATAGAAAAATTGGCTTGAGGAATTCATTTCCAGTTCTTACCAATATCGAGATTGGTCAAAATTGAAAACACTTTGGGAAAGTCTGTAAAAAACCTGCAAAAGGAGCTCTTGCCGACGCGCACGATAACCTTTACGCCACAGGTGAGTAAAGTTTAATATACCTTTTCTTTTATCTCGACTACTCCAATATTCGTTATCACCATCATATAGGTAGTTCGGGTTGTGAGGGGGAGAATTGATAGGCATCTCTTGGATGAAATGTGTTAGCTTAGCGCTTTCGCCATGTAGGTCTCATCAGAGTTTCGGTATATGTATGTGTTAAGATATTATAATTTTCAAGTTAGGGATGGTCCTCCTTCACCAATTCGTACTAAGCAACCAGTTGTATTTGGTTCCCTTACTAGGATCTATTTTTGTATTAAATTGAGAAATGAACATATTTGTTTGTGTAGAGCACATTTTCTTCCTGGGTTTCCACAGTTTTCGTCCGATTTTGATGAAAATCTCATGGAATGTGCGAATTAGAGTGTAGAGGTTTCCAAATAAATATTTCAATCAGCGCATGCGCAAACGTAAATTCTATCAAGCATAATTTTCTCACGCCCTAGTCGTCTGAAAATATACACCATCTTAATTTACCATTTATTTCAACCTTAGAAACCAGCTATGAACTCATAAGATAATTTTAAAAATTTCAATGAGATAATCATTCATGTTACGGATACAAGGAAGTGCCACAACCATCTGGTTTGATAATTGGGATAATAATATTATGTCTAATACGATTGGAAACCCACAATATTGCTAGTGAATTACCTACCATGTTTATAATGTAACATGTTATTTGGGACCTCAAACATTAAACCCGTCCATTCTTCACAAAGCACAGTTGTCGGAAAAGATCTGTATGGTGCAGTAGCAAAGACTCCATCCTAACAATTATACAATATGTTGATAATTTGGCCAATTCCGGTATTGTGTAATTATTATTACAATACCCTTTTAGGGAATGTAAAAATCTTACAGTGGCTAATGGTAGGTCTATTATAACGTGGGCAGTCTGCCGACAACTGTACGTTACTGTTCCATTGTTTCATTTTCCGCAGCTTCTGGCTGAATTCCAAAGCTGTTCCGATTCGTACCGTCCGAAAAGACGTGTCGGTACGAATGGCAATTCAGACAAGTGATTGCGCGGATAATATCGTGGCAGTCAAAAATCGATCTTCTTCTCGCCGAACCGCTTTAGAGGATATCAAATTAAACTTTGTTCAGCTCGCGAGGTCGTAAATCATCGTTGTTATTTGAGGAATGAATTACGTTTCGGAGAATCGCGTGGTTCCCATCTCAATTATAGTTTGATTCAGGCTCTCTCTTCCACCTGGCTGGCCGAACGCTAAAATGCTTTATTTAGATAAATAATGAGTAGATAGTCTAATTAGGGCGTTCAACAAAAACATTATGAGTTATTTGCAACTTCAACAATCTAAATTTGATCAATTTCGGAACACAAATATTTCCGAATAAATTCTAAAACTGCCAGAAAGTGTAAAAGTTATTTTAAGTGAATTTCGTGAAGATTTTTGTTTCCTCACTGCAGACGGTAATTTGTGGGGGTGGGGGGGATTATTGGGTACATGAAAATTTTTTCCTACTGCAGGATTACATTCTCTAGAAACATCACGAACTGGTGGGTGTTGAAGTTCTTCAGAACAATGCTGTGCCAAAAACTGTCAAATACCCGAAGTCTTCAGTTTTTATGTCTACAATAAAATATTCTCTATTTAGCCTCGCGCCCTAAACTTTTGAGGATTGTTTGAAGCAGTTGAAGTTACCGAATTTGAAATTTATAATTTATTGTTTCAATCTGTTTTCTTTAATCTTTGTTTTTTATTATAAAGCATTTGAATATATTTATTGTAATTATTTGCTAGTGTATCTTCTGTGACTGTTCTTATTGCTATTTTTATTTACTTATATGTCAGTGGAATAGTTTCAAAAATTATGTTAGATGCTCAAACACTCTGTCAATCGTACACAGCAGGCCTAAAGGGGCTCCATACTAAATTTCTGTTTCTATATATTAGGAAGCTAAACTAAAGAATCAGCTCGCCGGTAAATCCGTAACACCAGGAGACATTTCCATGTTTTGCTAACACTCATTACAATCTTCCCTGGTGTTTCTGATTTATCAGCTAGCTGACGTAGGATTTAATTTTTTGTATAAATATTTATAAAATCTAGTTTGTTTACGTCGTCATTATGCTCGGTCGTGTCTTTTCGTTACCTTAAAAAACTATAACAAGGAAAAAAAAAGCCCCGAAGCCAAAACCTAGATTATTTTGTTATTATTGGAGAATTTAGTCATGCAACGAAAGGACGATTACAGATATCATCTTGCATTTTTCCTGATTTCGTCGTTTTCTATATCGTCTGAGGGTGTAAAGTAAACAAAATTTTCAGCTTTTACGCTTTTTCGTTACGCTTTGTGTGACGTAAATTGCAATGTTTTCCCACCGAGAGGGTCCTGGTAAAGACATGGAAATGTCAGAATGTTATTATTGTGTAGTTTAAAATTGCTCAGGCACTGTGTGTATCGGCAAATAAAGCAACATCCATTCATTTGAAGGAATACGATCCGAAACCTATCTCCCGAAGTACATCAGATATCGCTTCTCATCACTCTTCTATCCCCTAATATTGTTATGTCTGCGTATTGTTGCATTGTGCAGATACCTTCCTTCTCCCGACATTCGAATTCACCAAAGAAGAAAACCTGTCGCGCCAATCAATAGCTCCCTGAGGGAACGTCTTGGGAGATCGGAATCTACCAAATACAGAACAGAAGCCAAGACGGAAGGAAGAAGACGGAGGCGAGGGAGGGGGGAATCTAGTTATATTCCACACAACGGAGATTGAACAGCCGAAGTGGCTTTATTATCGAGAAGTCAGAGCGGGGACGGGAGAGTCAGCTCGCAAGCTGGAGTGAATGGAGTTAATTAACTTGTAGGACGTTGATTCCTTGTTAATAGCAAAACAGGAAACGGTACATTGAATCCACCCGCTCTGCTAACTGAAGGGCACAATCTCCTGGCGCACAATGAGCCCTTTCAATAATAGCGAGAATTTATGAGAATAAATGGGGAAATGGCGGCGGCAGGAAAGGCCTACAAAGACTGGCTGCTCTGCAACATTTGATGGTATTTTGTTTCCAATTCTCAGGTGCTTTGAAATGGATTGCATCCTTGGTGTGAACGAAATCAACCATCCTCTACAACTTGGTGATCTTAACAGCTGCGAAATCACCTAATAGAGTTATAGCCTTTTGTATAGTTGATATCATAGATTGGCTACAAAAATGCAATTCTGGACTGTACCCCTCTATCCGTACTATCTAGAAGGCTGAAGGGGAAACACCTTCCACACACGTATCTCGGATAAGTGATTTTATGTGTTATGTTAATGGTGGGATAAGTTATGTTAAGTGAGATCCTCGAAATCGTTATTTTATTGTTACTTACGTGTTTCTCTATTCCTAACCCCCATAGTCATTATAAGTCCATCCTGTTTCAAATGCTTCCTGTATGAATGAAATATACATCGGTCACTTGGGTCCCACCCTAACTCTTTCCTTACACTGCTATATCTATTAAGTAAACTTTCGTCACCACTGTTTAACACTACTTGTAAAATGCAGTTAACTAATAAAAGTCTAAAATATTCACGCTTTCTAACTCACTCGTTTTAGCTTTATCACCCATTCTCTCTAATCCCATAGCCATTCATAGCAAATCTTCTGCAGGAATTAAACCAACCTAATTCCTTGCTTGACTAAATGAAGTATGAATTTTGAACGATTTTGCCTTTGGGGAAATATCCGATATGTACTAATAATTGCACACAAAAATCCTACGGAATTATGCTGGAGCTAGTTCGTACAATCTGTGAGCATCGAAGGGAATTTCTGGCAATCCATTCATGAGATATGGTGAGAGATTTTGCATTTATTTATGCACACAATCCACCGAGGCTCAGAGGTCAATAACATTCATAATATGAAAATATATTATCTTACCAACAGAAGCTAAGAGTATTGGCAGATTAGAACTGAATAGATGATAAGAAAATAGATCAGATCAGAAAATGTCATCATCGAATGGTTCTAGAGGTTTGCCCGATACAAAAAAAAAAAAAAAAAATAATAATAATAATAATAATTCGCTCATACGATAATGCTGCATGACTGGAACTTTTTTCTTTCGGTAGTTGTCATCTTCCAGTTATGTTTCAATAATGTACTCGTACCATTGACTTAGTTTTACTTAATTTGGAATTGAGAATTTCTCCTGGTTTAGACCTGCTGATTTAAAGTAAAAGTCGTGCCTAACCCTCCTCGCACCCATAACAGGCATAAATCCATGTCGTAATAGTGGGATCACGATTACGACCTAGTTATCCTGTTTGATCAGTTCACGTTTCCTAGCCATGCAACATTTCGATTACTCTTTCGCCAGGTGACTTTTCCACGTTTTGGCTTGTCCATTTACCTCCTGCGTTTATTGACCTTTGCTTATTATGACGATTTCTCAACCTTACTTTAATTGTTGGCATTACCGAGTTACCATGGTCAATTTGAGAATACTTTTTCAGGCTTTAGACCAATCCGACTCATTAAATCGAATAATTGATTCACTTTCAGTTACAAAACTACAAATTATTGTGAATATAATATAATATATAAAATAAATATATAAATATAATATGTTCTTACACACAAAAAAACGTAAAAATCCTAACTCTTATTTGAATCACCGAATTTAATTTAGTCCTTGTTTTTTTTCACCATAAAATTTGTTTTTAAACGTTTCTTTCTACTGAAATTGCTAAAATTTCAGTAGAATTTAAGATAAGTATATTATAATACGATAGAAAATTTAAGAAATAATTCACTCTCATCTCATACGACCATGCTGCATGACTGGAGTTTTTTTTTCAAGTCTACGTGTTCACGATCACATCTTCTGTGTTCTGACGTAACAAATGATTATGCAGAACACGAGATCTGGATGACTTAATGATCCCCACATCTGAAGTCTCTTTTTATACTTGTCGAAATGTCCATTTCCAATAGAGTTGGCAGGAGCGAGTGCATTCAAGTCAATTTGCGAGGGAAACTACGTTGGAGCCGTTTCTAAAGAACGCTCATTGTGCGAGGCGTGCGGTGGGTTTTTTATATGAAATCGGTGCCGTTAATCACAGCCGCTTGGGACCGGTTCCATTCAATTCAACCTCCTGTCATCTATTAGAACTGATGTGGCTAACAGCCATCCCCGCATGGCTGAATAAAGTGGGGCTCGTGTACCTGGTGGTAGTCTGGTTCAAATTTCCTCAGCTTCGATTAAAATGAAGTTCTATAAAGGGACGATCGCGTAAGGTTCTCAGATAATATGTAGCTATGCCGGCAGGCTCGAATTTTTATAATAATTTTTCTTCAGTTATTATTTGACTTTCAAATTTGATATTTTAAGAAAATTTAAGGAGTTGATTATGTATGCTATTATGTACCTACCTACCCTAGACAAGATAAGACACCTCGAAAAAAAAATGTATTACCATTAAAGTTACTCAATCATTTTCATCATTTGCTTTCAACTTTTTCTTATGTTTCAATCAATATAATAGGTATTTCAATAACTACCAACTAATATAGATTACTCTAACATCCATGGAACTTTTCACGGTAGAAACCGCCACCATTATCAGTAGTTATAATCTCCTAGCTTCTTATCTCAATTGTTCTCCATCGCCTTCGTACACATTTTGTAGCAATAGTTAATGTTAACTAACAAAAAAGTGTCAGAGCTACATCTTATATGTTTCTACCGAAGTTGTAATGTAGGAGAGAAAAAAACAATAAAGGCTACAAACTCGGGTAGGTACTTAATATTCAATTTTCATTAGAAAGTTACTTATTTATGAACCTCTGAGTTAAGTCATAAAGCTAATGTTTCTTTTTATTTTACCTCTGCACTATAGCCCTGAAGACGTATAATGCATTAGACGAAACGTCGGCCTAGATGAACTTCTTATTCATTCGACCAACCCTCAACAACATAAGAAGAAAAATATTTATATATATATTTTTTTTTTGTTAACCGTAGTAGCTATTAACGTTAAACTATAGTTATTACGTGCCATAATCTCAATTCTTAGTTTTATTTCTCGATTTTAGTGCCCATAAATTTTGAGTATCATTTTGTGTTCAAGACGCCGAAAGAACTCAGATGGAGTGACTTTTATAATTTATTGCAAGTTTCGCTATGCATTTAGAGTAAAAACGATGATTTTATGAAGAAATGTAGATAACTCAAAAAACTGGGGGTTGAAAACATTTTTTGATAATTTTTTCGTGTTCAGCACACATGAAACGTAGAAGGAGTAACTCCTTGAATTTTGGCCTGGTTTTTCGCGATTTCGTCCACTGTTTGATAGATGGCGGGTCAACTCAGAGCGCGAATGAGCACCGCCCACGAAGGGGGATTTCACGACCTGATTTCGGGACTCTAAGGCCGGCTTCACACGAGGCGGTTTAGTTGATTACACTAAGTTGCCTGCCCTTGGCACTAAGTTGACCGCCGTGTGAACGCTCCCTTCAGACGAGGCAACTTATCAGACAGGCCGCTCGTACTTTCTCTCTTATGAGAGAAGAGCTATTGAGCATTGAAAATATCTCAGTAATTTCAATGTTTTTTATTGTTTTAAATAAAATAACAATTAGAAAACATAAAATAATTATTGACCCAAAATAACTGAATTTGCTGTAACATAGTCTCGATGATGCCCAATTCTTCCTCAAATATGAATTCACGTCGTCGTGGTGATAACATTGCTAGTATACACTATCATAACAACACCTACCTTGTTTATAGGTTGTTACGTTTTTTTCTTTGCGTAACTGAATTTCCGTATTATACTTCCGGGATACTTTGTAATAGGTCTTGGTTATTATTTGGTATTATAGGTAAAATTCTTAATTTAATAATTAGGTACTTAAATAATTCAAATAATTTTGATGAAATGTTCTTACTGATTCCACTCTGTTGTGTTGACTCCAAATCGTCAAACGCACCATGACATTTTCGGGCCACTTCCCTCCACGCCTCACTTTTTTAATCTTGTCACCATAATCACTACACCTCATGTCCCATATCGCGGGACAAATTCGAATTGATTCAATAAAATTTTCAACATTCAAACTACGAAGAGCTATGCCTTCCATGGTGGCTCGAAGTTGACTCGTGTGAAGACGCTCATTGGCGGTAGTGTCCTTTGAGTAGAATCAACTAGTGGGGATGAGAACGGTGCAGGCACTGTGCCGGGCTCCCACGTGCACGGGCGGACGAGTTGACCGCGTGTGAAGGGGTTCGGGAAACTCCATTCACTTTCCACAGAGCTACACTCCTTGCACCCGCCCGTTCACCTTGTGTAATCAACTAAACCGCCTCGTGTGAGATACGTTGATTCTAAAAATCAAATTTTAAAAATCTGTCCAAACGCCGTCTAAATATTGATCCAAATTTTTAATTAAAAATAATAAGAATAAAATAAAAAACCTAATACTTTTTTACCAAAGATGTATAGAACAACTTTATCACTCCGCTTTTCACGAACAACATCACGTTGCTTCTTGATCCCCTTATACCTTATCAATATGGTTGATTATACGTACCACACTTGTACAGTGTGGTAAACTTGTACACCGTACACTACGTACCGGCGAAAACACTGATAACTAGATCGGTAAAAGCAACGATCCCTAGGTTTTCCAACAACTCGATTTCTACACTTGTCAAAGCGTCATTTTGCAACGGCTTGGGGTAGAGCGAGCGCATTCAAGTCAATTTGCGAGGGAAACTACCCTGGGGTTGTTCCCATAGAACGGTCCCAGTGCGGGACTTGCGGTGAGTTTTTTTTTTTTTTTATAAAATCGCTGCCGTTAATCACAGCCGCTTGTGACGGGTTCCACTCAATTCAACCTCCTGTCATCTACATATTAGAACTGATTCGGCTAACTGAGGCCGACTAGCCCTCATGACTGAATAAAGCGACGTCGAAGGGGGAAATCCTGATATTGGCCATAGCCTATTAAAATTTCTTCGGCTTGGTTTTTATGAATACATTACAGCCTTGGAGCCCGCAACGAGAAAATCGACTGACTGGTAGAGAAGGTCTGAGGCTATATTTTAAAAATTAAGATTATTCTGAAGTAGAAGATCCTTGCCTGCAATCTCAAAACAGGTGGCATACAAATTACTTAACTTAAAATATCAACTAAACTAAGGCGTTACAAACAGTTGAAAATCAGGCTGATTTTAGATCCCCCCCCCACTCATTTGCTATAAAGAATTCGGTTACCGAATCACCTACCTACTTCAATATCGAACCAATCTGCCAAAGTTCATTTAACTCAGGATTTATTTATTTTCTTTATTTATTAGGGTGGAAACAGATTCCAAAGTTTGTATCAAGCATGTTTCTGATAAGACTCGTTTACACTGACTTGCAGCATATAAAACCCCGATTTAACAAATTTTTTTACATAAGTTGTCACAGAAATTCTCAGTCATGCTCTAAGTTAATTAACCACCTTTAGTTTAGCTCAGTTGATTTTGTTTTTGATCATAAATTGAGATCTTTCCAACGAATGGTGTTTGTCGGATGAAAATTGGCGGAGTTACATTTCCGAACAGCTCCGTTGAAAGTGCAAATAAGCTTGAACTTTTTTACTGTCGGTCTAAAATTAGGAACGGCCCCCGAAGCTAAGGCATATCGATTCGGTCAATTTTGACGACATTTTTGGTTTGGCGTTGGCGTTTGGCGTTGGCTCCTGAAATGTCTCCTATTTGGGAACTTTGGTGGTTCTGTAGATATAATACAGAGATTGATCTGGAAAACTTCCTATAGTTTCTTCTCATAATTAGCTCACTTATTATTACCTATAGATATTATGATGTAATAATTGAGGAAGCTGAACTAACCATTTAATTGGTAGAGACTTTAATGGATTATTATTATTATTAGTTATTTATTTATTTTTTTGAGTTAGAGAATTGAAACTCTTCAATGTTTTGGAATTTCTTCTGTGATTGTGTGTTTGGTTGCATTTCTTCTAACGGTTTTGTTCTTATTGCAGGTGAGGCGGTGTTGCATTCTTATTCTCTGGAGGTGAGTTAATCTGTTAGGCAAAGTACTTCGGCTCTAAGTGAAGTTGAAATACTAAGAACTTATTGGAGCATTTCTGTGTCTCTTTCCCCTAAGCCGATCAACATCACAGCCTAAATAGTAAATTTATGCTATGAATCATTCAATGATAGTAGTTCGTACATGTAGGTACCGAGTAGTAGTGTACTAATGCTTCAACTAGTAGTACAGTAGCAGCTTGGGCTACCACCCCTTCCCCACCAACAACTCAAGCCCGGGTTATCACAGTTCAACTCAAGTTATAACAGTTATATATATATATATATATATATATATATATATATATATGAACCGATCATCGTAACATCATCCGTGTTTTCACTTCGTGGATGTTTTTCTTGGCGGCTAACCTACTTTTAGGACGTCCCTCTGAAGCTATGTCTTATAGGCAAGGCTTCGTTAATAAGAGGGACGCCTATTGGAATTGATCCAGGGAGGTAGCGGACAACCCAAGCATGAGAAAAAAATAACCGCTCAAATTCGTTTCAGACAATTCTAAGACCGAATCCGTGAAAAAAAACCATAGGAGTATGTGACAAAGCATTTTGTCGACGCTGCCCAGACCACAATTCTCAACCGATTTTCGAGATTCTTTCTTTGTTCGATCCCAATTTTAGTATAGTTGTGCAACAAACCTCGGAAATTTTGAATTTCAAGATAGAAAAGGGGGATCGGAGGGAATAAAGTAGAAAATACGTGATTTTTCGACCGATTTTCGTGATTCTCATTTTGTTCGATTCCAATTTCTGTCTAGTTGGGCAACAAATCTAGGAAATTTCGGATTTGCTGTCGAGGTGGGGCGTGGAGGGGATAATTACCGATTTTGTCAAGCGCTGCCCAAGCACAGATTTCCACATATTTTCGTGTTTCTTATTTTTTTCCATTATGAATTCGATATAGTTTTTGAAAATTTGTCAGGATTTTCAAATTTCATCAAAAGAGGCGGTGAATGGAGCGGGTAATACTGACAAATTATGATGTTTTAACTATTGTCGTCCGATTTTCATGATTCTTTTAGCGAATTTTCGTAGAAAATGTAACTATTGCAATGGCTCCAAAAATTTTAAAATCTAAATTTTGGAAAATTTTCTTCATTGAAATTCGTTTTGAGACATTCTGAAACGAATCCTAGAGTTTTACATTTTTTCATATGTATATATTTCATGATATAAATATGTGTACTTCCAGACGATAACGCTCCTTAGGATTGAGACAAAATTCCGTTCTTGCGCCAAAAAATCGACCTTTCCAAACGAAAGAATGAGTTCGTTGGGCAGAATTTTTTGAGCATATTATATTGTCCCAATTTCAAAGATGTGCTTACAAAAAATCACTAAAAATGGCTAAAAATCGTTAAATTTATATTTTTAGCAGATTTTAGCCAAAAAAGTTTATTAGCAATGATCTAGAACATGAAAAATTATGCAGAAATTTATGCATAAAATGATAATTTCGTTTAGTAATCAACGACGATGTCATTTCCGTGCTGGAAGGATGAGGGTACTAACTAATAAATAAATCCTATCAACAAAACTATTCAGGAACGGAGACATCCGGAGTACCCCACCGTCAGAACATAAAGTATACGAATTTTAGAAAACAGCAATTTGTAAAGGTAAAGGCGTAATTTCATTGAGTTTTACAATTCTCATCAAACTTAATTAGGATTTTTTGTCTTCATTCATTTAGCAAGATTGCTTCTTGGTTTGAAATGAGATTTCATATGCTGTGGTAGAGGTTGAGAATAGGATTACTTGGGATAGAATCATTACCTACCAAATTATGAGTGGATCTTATGGAAGGGTTTTAGCCGCAGGAATTTTAGCCCTTTTTAGTGAATTTTAGCAAAGAATAAAGCTATTATAATGGCTTCAAAAATTTAAAAAATAAAGCTCCCCAATTTGCGTGTCACTCTAGGTGAGAACTCTTCTTAAAATTGAAATAAAGGCAGCACTTCTTGGGCACTACAAATTGGTCAAATTTCAAAAAAATGTGCTAAGAAAGAACTATAAACGGCAAAATAACCTAAGCAACGCTAAAATAATCGCGTGATTCATTCGTTCTATTTGAAAATCAAACTCTTTCCATCTGTATTGATAACCTCATTTGCCTCCTTGGCTGGTAAACATTAGGTGTTGTTGGGACGATCGTCACGATTGGTGTTCTCTCCATGGAATGATACCTAGAGTGTCTTCTTCATTATACTTGATAGGTTGTGTAATTTTATGTAAAACATCTCATACTCCATCAAGGTGAAAAAAAGAGCAGCAATTTGTTTTTTGTCCCTGAGCAGATGGGAGTTACTGTGCTACTCACAGGTGTTCCCGTCGTCCTTGAATTGTTGATGAAGGATTGTCCGACTGGGACGCTGCCAATTATGAACGGTAAACAGAGATATTACACTTGGAATCGACTTATAGCGTCGTTTGCTTCATTTCAATTTACTCCTTGCCTTATCCAAAATATCTCTCCCGTCTGTATTTTTCTTTTTTGTTGATTTAAACTGATATTTGTATAAGTTCTGATGGTGTCCTTCGCCTGTGGTATCTACTTACTGTAATGTGCCTACCACACGAATATGTACTGTTGTATATTTATATATTATACAATATATGGGGAGGTGGGGGTGTACTCAAACATTTTCCCTCATTTTTAGCCAAGTGACACCCAGTCTGACACACAGTTTTTTGCGCTCATCACGATGGTGTAGCCAGAATCACGATATCTCTTGCCGTTCTCAGAGTGGCTCTCATGAATCTTGAAGAAGCGCGGTTTTCTCTTAAGATTAGTGCCTATGTGATGAACTGCATTCAAAATATTGCACAGTGAGCTTTGAAAAACCATTTTTACTAAAGGTTTGCGGGTCTAACGAATAAAATCATCAATTTAATGGTACAATCATCCAATACAATCTTACAATCATCTCTTCTTTTGACGCTATTTATCCTGCAACTCTTGGCAATGTAAGAGAAGAACTTGCTTTAAGAATTCAACAGCGTATTTTGGCAGGAGAACGGATTTTTGAACATTTGTAATGAGATTATTGCATTTCGTACCCTTACATGTTGATGTTATTCATTGACCCACTAGCCTTTAGTAAAAATCGTTTTTCGAAGCTCAATGTTCAATATTGTAATTCAGTTCATGACACAGGCTTCTATCTATAGAAAAAACCCTGTAACATAGGTTTGTTATTTCTGTAATGTATAGCCCTTCTACGCAGAACATGGGTTCATAAAAAATTAGTGTTACTCATGGGTGAGAAAAAAGTATTGTAACTGCTTTTAAATGGAAGAAGATTGTATCCTAAGAAGTTTGGCTTGGAGTAGTTAGTTTTCTTTCTACGATTTTTCAACATTTCGCGCACTGGTGACGTCGAAGCACCCCCCCGCCTACTAGTGTGACGTCACCAGTGCAAAATTTGAAAAATCATAGAAAGAAAACTACTCAACGTCGGAGTGCGCAGATGGTACTAAATTTCTTAGGATGGAATCCATTTTCATTTAAAAATATAAAATGAATACGTGGGTTACGCTCATGACCTATGGTCTAGGGTGCATTATCGAAATACCTGGACGATTTTCTACCAAAAGAAAATAAATGAATTAACTAAAAAGAATGAAAAAAAAAAAATAAATAAAAAAAAAAAAAAAAACTTGAAAGAGACGAGGAAGAAAGAATTAGTAAATATATTGTCTCTGCTGAACGACTCCGGCCGGATGGTAGTAGTCGCACAGCGCCGCCCCTAATCGGACGCTATCCACTGTGCAACGAACGCCTGTTTAATAAAATCTCATTATCCGACATACATCTGGGCCAAAAATCTTTTAAATGAGGTGTCACTATGCAGGAAATGGAGAAAACAATCCAAGTACCTAATCCCCCCTTCGAGAAGACATGTTTTTTTTTTTCGAGTAATTTTTTTATTATAAAATAAATATCGGGCACCCCAAAAACACTCTCAAAGTACTCAACTGTCCATCGAGTTTGAACGAAATCGGATCGATAGTGTGTGAAAAATCTAGGTTAAGAAAAATTCACGTTTGCGCGTACGAACACGCCATAATTGATCCCCGACAGCATTAAAATGCATAGTGGTCTATCTTGGAACTAACCCGCTCAATCCCTGAGAATTTAAGCGAAATCGAAATAAAACTTTGTATAGTTGAGAAAAATTGGCCCAAACACTCAGGAAGACGGAAACGGGGAACTAAAATTGAAACTCTTTACTTACTGCACGAACACCTTCGGTAGCGAGGAAGCAAAATGTGTGTATGGTGATATCAGAATCTACGTGTTCTTTTTCAAACATTTGCAAGATGCTACAAGAATTCCATATTACCATTCTCGGATAAATTTCCCTACAAATCTGGTGGCTTTGATCTTGAAAACTAGTTATGATCCAACGATCTCCGGAGCCTAAACGAATCCCACAGAATCAATCATTTATCGTAGTTAGTGAATCATCATATAAATCTTGTTAGCTTAACAAATTAGTGAATGGAAAATTTCTTTTTTTTGCACTGATTAGAACTATTGTAGATACCTCGACTATCTAAACGTAAATTGACGTATGCACATGTAAGCTAAAATGAAAATTTTGTCACTTCAACGTTTCAATGTGTGATTGTGTAGCCCGACTCGCCTGTAATAAAATTCTTCAAAGACTCCAAGAGTTTTATTGCCTGCTCGACCGTCCTCATTAATGGCCGACGAACAATCGAATCGGCAGCCCATGAAATTCCGGCTTCACTCGATCTGACATGGTTACACCAGATTAAGGGTTGGTCTAACTTTTTCATTGACTGCTCGAGAATCTGCTATCCATGGCCTATATCGGACAGAAAGCCAACAACAATCTTAGAAATACGTTTTCTACGTTTGTACTGTATGAATGAATACCTCTACCTCCAGATGTAAATAACATAATGTCTAACAAGGGGACCTTACGATGATCTCATCTACGATTTCAATTAAATTATTTCTATACCGTCCTAATTCCCAAAATTTCCCAAAACAATTTTGGCGTTTCCACTCTAACGAATTTTACTTTTACTCAAGCTCAGTGGTGCAATGAAATTCATAGCCGAACACTTCAACCTAGGGGGAATTTTTAGCTGTTTGAACGCGAGAAATTGGTGATTTCAATTAAGGATGGGAAACCTAGCGACAGAAAGTGAACTCTAGTAAGCGGGATCACCCGCAATGGGGCTCCGAACTAACAAGGTCCGCCGCTAGGAGCGATAGGGGGCGGAGGACCATGAAGGGGATGAGGACATGACTTTCCCCTTGCTGATATCTTGCGTCACCCCTTTTCGCTCTACAATTCTTTTCCGTCACCATCAATCTCATCAATACTGATCAAAAATGAGAATTATATTGTTAATAAATAAATTATTAAAATAAAGAAACACACAAACAAACAAAAAAACCGACAAAACGCCAAAAGCAACGTGTCCGTCGCAACTGCCCTTATCGGCAACAAAATGATAGCAAATCGGTAAGGTCATTAGAGAGTTCCTAAACGATAAGTCAATTGGGATAAGGTGCTTGGGGATTTTATCATCTGGGAAGAGCCACAGCGGATGGTAACCTGATAAAGTCAAGAGTTTCGAATTAGCATTTCATCTTAGAGTGACGCTACTTATCTTCAAGTAACGCTGAACCACCAAGGGGATTTTCCCGCCTATCCCGTGTGTTCAGTTTCCAGCATTTCTACGCTTCCTAGTTCTTTTCTTATTCACGAAAAGGTTTCGCACTGGCAGATTTTGAAAATTTATTAACAAGAAAATGAATATAATTTTCATGAATCATGAATACCAACAAGAAATGAATATCACTGTTATCGAAGTGTAAGGTTACTTTTCGATTGGGAGGAAGAGATGAGATAGGTTGGTTCGGGATAAAGCGTCTTATGTTTAGGTGAAATAAATTTGTCTTATTGGAGATGAGGCGCCTCATCTGCCCACACATGCGCAGTAGTGTTTTCCGTTCACGATAAGGCGCCTCATCTCTTATCTTCCTATCGCTTTAGGAACTCTCTATTGTTTACGTGTTGCGTTCTACCTCAACCTCCTCATGTCCGGAGTCCATTGCAGCTTGACAGGCTACCTGCGTTTGTTTGTAATTTCCTTTGGTGACTACTAAGAATACAAAAATAAATCGTACTGCAGCGTATTCGGATGCAAATCCAGAGGTGCAATACCTATATTATTTTGCTTCTACAACTTTCCCATCAAAAGTGGAAATGTTTGAATAACTACCTAATAGGTTTTTATCAAAAGAACAGGTAGACTTGCCTAGGAAAAGGCGTTGAGATTGGGCAAAAAAGTGTGAAATCATATTGTAAGTTAGTGCATTATATTGCCAGGTAATACTTATCATTACTACTACATTATCTGATTATTCGTAGTTGTTTAAATCCCTTGTATCATCAGGCTCTTAAGGTCCAAATTTTCCCCAGTTCAGTTGCTCACTAAAATGCGACAATATTGACAATGCCACTGAAAGGCGCGTTGTAGGTAGGTAAATACCAATAATAATAAGTGAACAAGGTTGATATATCTCAACCATGAAGGGCTAATGGGAGCCGTTATTGAAATAAGACTAAACTTGATATGTTTACGTGTTTAGTTTTAGTGTAGCTACATGGCTACAGACACCAGCTTGAGCAATAGGGTGGGAGGACGAGTGGGTTTTACCTACTTTCCTTTGTGATACCTAGTAATTACCACTACACAACCGGTTTTCAAAATTCCAATTAGTTAATTTCCATTAGTTGGAATCTCGGTCAACCGAAGAACTAGGTACCTACAGTAAGTTAATATTTCCTCCTAGAGTTTTTTGTTTATTGAACGTACATGTACCTATTGAAACTCGACCCCTCGTCACTCTTTATCGTTAGTAAATAATTCGTCTCCGATCGGTTGTTGACTCAGTTCCAAACGTAAATCCATGTCCTTTGATTGTGTAGATTAATGGTCCGGATGCTCACATCGCTACATCTCAATAATGAAAAAACTGCTCATGGACCTTCACTTTCAAACACACCACGTATTATAATTCATGTTTGGCGTTTTCTACTTCACTTCTTCTTCACTTTCACGGAAATATAGGGATTTCTTAGTACCTACTAGCGCATGCATTTTAAAATCAAATTTCAACAGTGTACAGTAATTACAATGACAAGAAGTAAGCACCTACTTAATGGGTAGGTACATACTTAACAACATAAATAAAATAGAAGTATATCAAGCTTTATATCAATATATGGAAGCATGTAATGGACAAGAAGTAAGCACCTACTTAATGGGTAGGTACATACTTAACAACATAAATAAAATAGAAGTATATCAAGCTTTATATCAATATATGGAAGCATGTAATACATATAATATATGTTACATATAATATATGTTACATATATTATATGTATATATTATAGTATAGTTACATATATATATGTAACTATCATTGTAACGAATGAACGTATATCTACGGCTGTATAATGTCACATTAATGCCAATAAAAAAACGCTGCAAATTATTTCACAAAGGTTTATTATTTTTTCAATTGAGTATGATCGTAGTTTTAGTTGGCTAGCGTACGTCATAAGGCCCGTCCAGACTCCTCGGCGTGTCCTACTTCGAGTTGCCACAACCTATACTTCTATAATTATATACGCATGTTTATATTTCTCGATTTGAGCTCCTATCTATTCAAATAGTTATTGCCTTAATAATATCATTATCTAAGTACGTATGAAAAGTCGAGAGGAAATGTTATTAAATATGGGTAGGAAAAGCTTTGGTATTAACACACAAATATGACCTTGAAAAAAACATATTCATGCCTCGAAGGAACGCCGGCGCCATACCCACCACAAGGTGCCGCGGCGCCAGCGCCTCCTCTCACTCCACCCCCCCCCCCCCCCCGCTCAACACCCCTCACCACCCCCTGCCAAGCGTGCCAGGCGTGCGCGCGTCGAAAAAGACACTTTTTCGCCCGTTTTTGGCCCATAGCATCTATGCGAGTAAAGCGATCGGGATGGTTAAACGTTAGGACCAACTAGACCCCAAATGGAGTCTATGTGCGAAAGAACGGGTTTTTTAAGTCAATTCTTAGGCCTTTTATGGCCCGGACGGCGGACGGCGAAAGGCGGACGGACATTTCAAATTTGGATTCTACGCACCTTGAAACGTAAAGTGACAAAGTTTGAGGGGGGGTTATAAAAATTTTTTGCTACGCGATCACATAGGCTTATTATTGGAAATAATAAACCAAAAGTGACCTTACGGTACAACATAACCGTGAATTATTTTAAAAGAAGAAAAAAATGTACGAAAATTTGCTCAAAATGCCGACATAAACGACTGGTTTATGTTTCAACCTCACAAATTGATGATTGAGTTGGGGAAAAAAATTGCATCGCTCGGCTTTCTCGGACGAGTTAGTAAGTAAAACAAATTGGTTCGTTATGCAGACGGACGGAGGTCCAAGAAGGCAAACTGGGGAATTGGAAATAGTATTAATGGGTCTCGCGTGACCAATAAGTTGACTGAAGGCGGTGGGCATCATTAGGAAACAGCTGACGCAAGTGTCGGCCGCTGCACCGGTCACCTCACTGAGAAGATGCAGGTCAGGAGGGAACCGACCGACAAGGTCGTTTGACTCGTTATCCACTTGTATATTCTCTGAGAAATGATATACCTAGTACTCTGCATCGCAGTAAGTGTATTAATGTGAACCAGCTCGAAAAAAAGTTCCAGTTATACAGCATGTCGTATGAACGAATTTTCGTAAATTATCTTATTGTTACATTGTTCTAAAATTTGTGCACTTTGAGTTATCATTGTTAATTGTATTGAGAGTTGATTGTTAATTACCAACTTTATTGTGTACTTGTACTTGAACTAAAAATGTTGGCTAGTACTTTTACTTGCACTTGTCTTGGCTATTCAATTACAAAGTACTTGTAATTTACTTGCGACTGTAATCTTAAGTACAAGTATTTTTGAGGACTTTTACTTGCAATTACTTTTCAATTACTTGTATTCGTACTTTATACTTTGTACTTGCAAGTACGATTTGTTCAATTCTGACACCCACACAAACACACAAGCAGTGAGCTGATTTTTTATTTTTCTTCTTTAGTCCTCCTAGATCCTTGAAATTGCATACTGTGTAACTCACGATGAATAGACTTGTTAAAAACATTTTTTGTTGTTGTTTGTTCTTGGGCGATTACAATGGTTTTAATGAAAATCATTAAACCTAATTTGAGTAAATAAGTAATTGTGACAGACTACCACATCACCTTCGTGCTTCATTACCAAAATACGCGTTTCATCTGGGGAAAACCTTGCTCGACGGTCGCTTGATTTGGAAGGAAGAGAATGATATTCTGTGCATGATGTACCGTGGTATACAGTGTGTGTTACATTGTTGGTGTGGTGTACACGTACAGTGCATATGGTATACATTGTATGGTCTGGCCTATGTGTAGTGAACGAACGTCGGCGCCGTGTATAATATTACTATTGAAGTAGGAGTAACCAAGTAGTCGGTATATAGTTGCCAACTGACTGGAGGTGGAGCAGCAGAAATTTAGGAAGCGTATCGACCCGGCACCATTTGCTAACGGCCAGTGCACATCGACACAGGTTCTTTTAACCACTTCATCGCGCCACCAACAAGTCAATCCCACCTCATCACGACTTGTCATTTGCGCCGAAATTTAACAATGATGCCTTAAAATGCCCAGAGTGTCACAGGAGAGTCCTATATGAATACGTCTGACTTTGTATCAGCTAGACTCAAACTGAAGCTATGAAATCTTCACGGAGCTCTGCCGACCCTATAGATATATATACCTTAGATAATCAATGCCTATACAATAGATAATCAATGGATTATTCTATGGCTCTAAGGATCTATGGTCGACATCTCCAGCTCCTCCCGCGGTAAGTTAAAGAGAATGGCGTCTGAGAAGGCTCGGTGTCATTTATTGAATACATCCGTGAGGGGTGCGTGCTCACCATCAGTGTTAACTTTTAAGAAATCCGCCAAGCAAAGGTCTGCGGACTGGACACTTATTTTGCTTTTTCCAGTTTGAATTCCAATAGTAACTGCATTTGGGTGGAGTTGTGGGGGGGGGGGGGGGGGGGGGTACATTCATACGCTAACATGTACTGGTCATAATGTCCTGGATGGAACTCGATTTTATTTAGTTTATCAATGATATGGATTTCAGTATCTATTTAAGTGTATTGATATTACTTAGTAATTTTAAAGCATAAATAATGCTTTTGAACAAAAATCTCTGTAATCAGAAATGGGATCAAGGCGATTAAATTACCTCAGACCAAATTTACCTGTTTGCTAAAGGAGGGGACTCTGTGCAGCATAATTTACTAAGAACGCATCTTTATCATCCAACTCAAATTGAATAAAAGAGTTTGGGTTCGGACTGGTTGTTTTTCATGATCTCCCGAGTTATTGAGAAACGAATTTTATTAGAAGTTGAGACGGTGAGTTGCTATTGGGCGATCCGAGCTTAGATGTAAACCAACACTTGGTGATACTGAAACCCTCTGCAGCATCTCGCTTCTTGAAAAGATTCCCAGCCGGTTGATGACCCTTGAATCGCAATCCTTACGAACTGACTCCTTGTCGTCCGAAATTGACTCTTTACCTTCCCAACTGCGCAAATATTATTCTAAACACGGCAAGCACTGCATTATAAACTTGCATGAGCCCAAACCATCGTTACAACGACTATTTTCACGGTACGACTCATAAAAACTACTATTGCTTCCACGAAAGTTGAATATATGCTGGGAAAGTGGTGTGATGCCTTGCACCATATATGTTTAAATTATGGAAAATGGAAATGGTTGTTCAGTGATTGATGAACTGCTTTAGTTGTAGTGTTGACCTAAGTATTTCACTTCTATTAAATAGGAAGCTTTTCAAATGCTCAAGTACCAAAGCGCGATTCCGAGCAGAAAATTGGGTAAACCTAAATGGTTGGAAACCGGCTGTTTGATATGCACGTTGGGCGTTTACTAATTCAAGCGGGATTTCGTTGCACGGACACGAACACTTGTAGTGTGCGCTATCTCGAAGTTGGAACTCTGAGATCAAAACAAACAGGGAGAGTGGATGACCGTGATGACAGCGCGGTGGGGTGGGGCGATAAGGTGGGTTTGACTATCAAAGCTTCAACTTACTTCCTCAATTCCATTCGCGGCTGGGGGAACCGGTTTGAAATTGTATTCAGCCGACGTTCGGGGTGTTCTGCCGCAGTCCAAGGACACAGCTGGTGCCGCGAACTAGGTCTCCAATCCTGGCAGGGTCATCCCAATAAAACGTTTCAAAGTTCCAACGTGAAATCCGGAAATCCAAAAACAAATTAAATTTAACTCAATATTAACTACCAGTTTTGAAATAATTGTTTTCTTCATATTTTCTTTAATGGAAACAAAACCAAAACGCTGCAAATTATTATTCAATGGTTTATTATTTCTGTGTTAGATAGCCGTTCTACGTAGATCATTGGTCTGTAATTATTAAACCCCCTATGTAATATATGATCAGAACAAAAAGGTTAACACCTATACAGTTCCAAGACTCCGCAAATTTACGCTTCACAGTAAATGTTAGAAAAAGGCCGATAGGTAAGGAAAGAATATAGGTTTAGAGGCCCCACAGCTGATCAGTGTACACTGATATTGAATTCTTGATAGAACAAAGGAGTTCGTCAATTTCAAATTGCAAATCAGTTAGTCGACATCAATATGCCGGCGTGGATATGGACACCTGCGGAGGGAAAATTAATGCAATTAATTACAACATCTACATTTTACTAGTCCCCTGATCTCAGTATAATGATATTTAAGTAATTAGTTACCTACCACCTGAAAAGTAACATAAATGTATAGATCATTGAAATAGTTTTGATAATCATGAAAACTATGTACCTAGCGGGATATAGTCAATCAGGATGGAGGTAACGAAGAACTTCGAAATCTGTCATTTAGGGAACGGGGAAAATGATGCTTGAAGTAATTTACTGCTTGATGAGTGATTATTTGCTTTGATTTTTTTTTATTTTCCCGTAAAATTGGTAGTATTCAAATTCATTACACTCAAGCTAGGTTATAATTCGGAAATTCGCTTATATGATCATGCAGTATGATTTTTTCTTTTTCAGTTTTCCCAGTTACTTTTTCCCAGAACTTTTTTCCTTTTTTCCCAGTTACAGTTTTCCCAGAACTTTTTTCAGTTTCCCCAGTTACTAGGAGAGATAAACTTGACTATCGATAGGGTCCTGTCGAAGAATCTCGTAAATTCAGTGCTTGGACTCTCGCGAATTGTGCGAATTTCAGTTGAGCAACTTGAAAAACTGGGGTGGGACGAAAATGTGCACCCTTCGGCTTGATGTACCTACATATCACCTTGTATTTTTCCTCCACTGTGTCCCTGAGATTTTAGGCTGCAACTGGAACTTTTATGTTTTAAACTGTGACGTCCCGATTGGTCCCATCCGGTGTGAACAAGTTTGGCATTTCAGTATTAGACGTCTCTTACGAATAGATCTCTGTTGTAGCCCGGTCAATTCGCCCACCTCACTGTTTTGGAGCAGCAAAGCCTCCTCACTTACTACATACACTATACTATAGTTATGCAACTTTTTCTGCGCACTCAAACACTGTTCCAAGCGCCCCGAGTTCAGGAACTCGATTTCGTGCTGGGACATTGCGGGTTCAATAACTTCTCGAACCAAGTTCAATAAATTTCCCGCATTAACTTCGGATGGGTTCCTGAATACGAACCCGTTTGATAACATGGGAGAGCGTTAGCGATCATAGTGGATTATGTAAATTCGTTCGAAGCTATGACTTCTTGAACAGAAATTTCAGAGGCTCATATAAGTTGCTTGGAACATAGCTAAAGGCTAGTTGTAGGTGTAAAATGGGTATGGGGGTGGGGGTGACACGTTTGAGACCAACACGTGGGGAAGAGTGTTGCCCGACCAAGCATCTTCATTCACAATAAGCGTTACCCATGGGTGCGAAAAAGGTATTTTGACTGTTTTTAAATGGAAGAAGATTCCATCCTAAGAAGTTTGTCACTAACCGCACTCTCCAACGACTAGAAGTTTTCTTTCCGTGATTTTTCAAACTTTCGCACAGTGGTGACGTCAAAGCAACCCTTCCACATGGGGGGACCCCCCTGCCTACTAGTGTGACGTCACCATTGCAAACACTTGTCTGGATTGTACTATCATTCTTGTTTAATCTTATACAGGGTGTCTTCTAAGTTGTGGATCACCCTTTCTATTTTCCTTACCTGTCAAAGTAAAAATACCGCACCAACGCTCTTCTTCACATTTTCAAAATTAAAATCTGCTTAAATTTCAAAACTGACAAAATTTCGCAATGCGCACTCGCGCAAACGTCATTACGCGTTGACATCACCTTCCTTTTTTTATGGGAACCCGCATGTTTTATTGCAGATTGGAATTCAACGTAAAATGTCATGAAGGAATGACCCATCTCTCGATTTTTTTAGTGCACACAAACGGGCACCCGCTGTAAAAGTGCGCAATACCGCTTTAAAAGCGCAAAAATGTTGAAAAACCGAGTTTTTGAAGGTATTCAATTGCCACATTAAAACCTGATTTTTTCATGCTGGACCACATTATGATGTTAATTTATTGTTATTTGCAACACCAACCTGGGAAAAACACCGAATAACTTTATTTCAGTACGCTTTGTGCTGGTATGGAAATGAGTTAGAAAAGTGCAATTTCGATGGATTTTTCTGTGTGCTTTTAGTTGCACTTGTAAAGCGGTATTGCGCCTTTTTACAGTGGGAATTGCGTTTCAAGTAGAATTCAAATCTACGATAAAAATGCGGGGATTCTCATTAAAAAAACGAAGTTAATGTCATTTCCGCATTGCGCACAGTTGCACAAGTGCGAAATGCGGAATTTGGTCATTGAAATCTACGGAAAAATTGTGAAGAATAGCGTCGGTCCGATATTTTTACTTTGACTGGTAAGAAAAGTAAAAGGGGTGATCCATAACTTAGTAGACATATGCATCTACAAGGAAACTTTCGCTCAAAAAAATGCTTGGAGTGGCTAAATTGTTATTTTTGTAGATTCGGAAGGGAAACCACAGATAACTCCCTTGTAAATCTGAAGGCACATTTTTGGAGTCATCACCTGGTGTTTTTTAGATCAAATTGTACAACTTTTTCTTTTGTCTTGTAAAAGAATCACGTTGTGGTGTTTCAAAGAGGGTTCAAGGGGTCAGGCTGGTCCCAACGGTGAATGTAATTTCCATTCGTAAGAGATGGAAACAGAACCCGCTGGTCAAAGGTCAATGAAATGTGGCGGCCCAATGAATTCAGCTGAGGCCTCAATAGTCTTGCTGCCCGCACGGCTCTATTATTCCGTGCAACGCAATACTCGGCAAATGATTGTTTAGTAGAACGTTTCACTATGTAATCATCTACCTAATCATTTCGTAAGCTCTGCCCTATGAAGCTGATAACACTTGCACAGCGCGTAGGTAGGTATGAGTGAATGTTGCCTTTTGGTAGAGGATATTGTTCGGAGTACAATCGTAATTCGTATACGCCTTTTAGGTATATGAATTTATTGAGAAGAGGATGCAGAGGGAGTGAGTGAGGGTAAATTGCTGCCAATTCAAACGAAGCTGCCTCGTCGACAAGGGCCGGTTTTATTGGAGCTTAGCGGCCTTTTTATAGTTGATAATATTGTTTTATTAATAATTGTTTCATCTATTTATCAATGCAATTAAGCTCTATACAACAGACAATTCAAAGGGTATTAGATATAATGAAATGAACAAATACGTGTAATAATGAGAGGAAAATATGGAAAAAAAAGAACCAACGTCAGTAGTACGGTAGAAGTATTAACGAGAAAATCAGGGCTACTAACTTAAATGAATCTTAGCAATTCGCGATGTCTACCCAATGGGCGATGGTAATGTAGTTGATAACTGTGAATGTGGAGTCCAGATGTTTCCAAGTAGTGAACAAAAGGAGACCAGCAACCCAACCCGTGACTAGCCTGTGAAATATTGACGTTATAAGGCTCAACGGAGCTCTTTAAATTAAAAGTGATTTAAAATTAAGTAGAATTAAAATTTCCAGATCGGTTAAACGTACTGATTTATGCGGATTATAGGTGAACCCATTCAACCAATGTATCAACAAACGATGGACACTTTCGATCCAATTTAAGATCCACTTGTAATTTATGGAGTCCAAACCACCGAGGCATTCCTGATTCGAATTAACAGAGTCCCATTAAGTGTGTTTATATTTATCTAAATACTGTTGAATAACGGATAAAGCTATTCGACCGCGCTATAACATTTTCAATACTGCAATATTATTTATCATTAAATTGAATGGCTACATGCTACTCCAAAGAAAGAACACGATTCTTTCGGGTTCGGGGATTATGCCGCGATATCAATGTGTGATATTGTGTCAATATAACTGGCTGGAATCCTTCCATTTTTCTTCATTTTCTAATTTTCAAGTACCAAAACGCATAGGTAGGCAAAAAAAAAAAAAAAATAAAAAAATAAAATAAAAAAATAAATAAATTAAAAAAAAATAAATAAATAAATAAAAAATAAAAAACCGAAACTCGAGTTTTTTAGGTGAAAATTCTATTGGTTTCGTCATATAACGGGATGCAATTTTTACGCGTGACATCACGGTGTTAAAGACCAGCGATGTGAGATGTAGCGTAACTATCCGTCTTCATCTGCTTCCAGCTACGTTATTCATAATATTGCACCTTTTTGGAAAACTCGCGACAAGATATTTCAGACGATTTTTTTTAAATTTGGTAGAACATTCTACCTTTAGTTAATTATTTTCAATAAAGAACCTTTGTAATCGACCAAGAAAAAACAATTTTAACACCCCCCCCCCCCCTGAAATTTTTATTTATTCATTGTTTTTATTTTTTATAGACTGTTTCTTACCAATTTCATTTTTCTCAAATATTAGTCCATTCTGCGCATGCGCTAACGTAAATTACTTCAACCATCATTTTCCCGTCTCCTAAATGACCGATTTCGAAGTTGTTACCTACATCTTGATTGACTATATTCCGCTTTGGAGTTTTTGATGATTATTAAAACCATTTGAATGACTTATACATTAATGTTATTACCTAGGTACTTACTTAAATATCGTCATACTGAGACCACGGGAATTAGTAAAATTTAGATGTTTTAATTAATTGCATCAATTAATTGATGTCAGTTTTATTTAATTGATGTCAACCATCGGATCTGAAATTTGAAATGGACCTCCTTTGTAATATCAAGAATTCAATATCAGTGCACACTAATCAGCTGTGGGGCCTCTGAGCTTCATTGGTTTTTTAATTGACTTATGATTCTGAAACCTGAAATGTAGCTCCTTTTTGGAGATCTGGAGTACCATATTACAAAATATGGAGGGACTTCCCTATTCGACTGACGATGTGGTTATTTAGATGGAGCTCCTCTGGGACTCCTCGGAGACAATTACGAGGTACGGAGGCGCACTGATCAACTGAGGGGCCTCTGAATCTACCTTCTTTCCTTACCTATCGAACTTTTTTTAAAGATTTTTACTGTGAAGCGTAAAGTTGCGGGGTCTTAGAACTGTGAAAGTGTGAACCCTTCTCGGAGGCTGATCATATATTACATACGGGGCTTAACAATGATCTGCGTATAAGAGCTATCACGCAGAAATAATAAACCATTGTGTAACAATTTGCTGCGTTTTCTTACAAGGCTTGACAACGAATTTGATCTCTTTTCATTTCTCCAAATGGTGGTTGCCATTTTTCACCGTGTGTAGATGAATTATCACTTCCTCCCCTAAACCTTGTTCAAGTGATCTTTCTTTTCATTGTTAGTTAATGAATTCTCATCAATGCTACCCTTCATACTAAATATCAAAACGTAATCTGTCATATAAATGCGTTGTATTTTTCAAAGAAGATAAGCCTATGTATTTGAAATAGATGGACAAACGAAAACATAGTCAAGGGGCAAATTATTACATTGGGTCACTTCATGTGGTTGGAAGGCGCTTTATAAACTCACTCTAACCTTCTGTAAAATAAGTAGGTGATAGCACCCAAGTTACGAAAGTAGAATGACGCCTAATTCATTTTACTTGGGCATAACATCATTTGCAATACCTAAAGTAAAATCAGAACTTTCCTATAAAGATATGTGCATAGTTAACTCCCAAGCCTGGGGGTATACCGATCACTATTTTGAGGGCAGGTCGAAACTCTTCTTCTCGTTCGTATATTTTCAAAGCTACCTCATTTAACAGGAGCAGAGGTTATTTTGTTTACTGCATTGTTTTATTCTATCATACATTAATCGATTATACTGAAGAACATGTCGAAGTTAACTGATGAACTGAAATCGCCCTACCGAAAGAAAGGAAATAAAAGGCTGCCGAACAATGAGCTTTGAACAAAAGGCGCTGTGATTTCTACCCGAGGAAAAAGTTGAACAGATTTTCAATGAAAGAACAAAAAATAGGTTTGCTCGCTCTGATGAAGCTTGGTGAAACTGAATCCCTGATCTATCGGTAAAAGGCAAATTTTATTTGTTAGCACCTATATTATTCGTTCGACCGACTGCCATTGCCAGCCTGTACCTCACGGCAGAGCTACTGTAGAAAACGGAAGGTAATGTAAAACGTTGTCTATTTCAGCAAATTTTATCGTTTATAATTTGGTAAATTGTATTGAAATTTAAGCTCATAACAATTTTTAAAACCCTATTGTATGCCAAACAAATTCATACTACTAAAATAAAATTTGGCGATTCAAAAAAGATTTTGGATTTTTAGATTGTTTTTGCAGTTTATATAGATTTTTCAACGAATATAAATAAAATTTAAGTAAGTACGTTTTTCTGCAAAATTTTGTTCAAACATTTTATAATGTCCTAGTTAATCTATTATATATAAAAGAAAGTCGTGTTAGTTATGCTGTTTATAGTTCAAGAACGGCTTAACCGATTTTCATGAGGGTGGGCGCAAATTGACGTGAAAGTACCGGAATAGAACATAGGCTTTAGTGAAATCGTCTAAATTTCCTCCTTCATCGAGAACCCGGCCTTCCTTAGGAACATGTTAATGGTTTCCAAGGCTAATCATATGTTCGGTTTCATCAAATTAAAATGATCTATGATCTAGTTCGCTGACGGAAAATGAAGGCAGTTTGAAAGATAGGTAGGAGAATCGGGACTTAATTAGCTACGATGATGCCTACGGCCCATCAGTTGAGTAGCTTCGAATGCTATTTCCTATGATATTTAAACCCTATGAAGCTGGAATTTAGCATGTAGCCTCTGCGGGACTTCAACTTGGTGATGCCTACGGCCCAGATCAGCTGAGTAGCTCCTAATGGTAATTGCTGTGCCATCTACTCTATGAAGCTGAAATTTGGCATGTCTTTTGGCCCCTGAAATTTGGCCTCTGCGGGATATCAAGTGAAGAGTAAAATGATGGGCCCTTCCTGATCAGCTGAGTGAGCTAAATTCTCCCTTATTCACCCCGGGAATTTGAAATTTGATAGGGAGCCTCTCTGGAACTTCGAAGGACAATTAAAATGATGGGCTCTTTCCTGAAATTCTGAGAAGAAATGACTCAATATATTGTTGTATTTACCGAATAACATCTTGAGGAAAAATAAGAATGAAGAAGTGAAAATCACTTATTTTGAACCCTAGTGCACAATAAATGACTTGCGGGAACATTTGCCTGATAGGCAACTAGTATTTTCTGTTCAAAAGTATAGGTGAAACCTAAAGTTTGTTACGTTAAGATCACGGATCCGATGGCGGAATTTGCCCTACCCATATCTACAAAACATAATGGTCCACACTGAAGCTGTCACTGAGGTTGGAGACGCCAGGTCTGATAATAAATCCAATGGCTTCAAAATTTTAAACTACATCCACCTGTCTAGCAGATGTTTCCACGAGAGAGTTACTGGGTTTCCACAAATTCTTCGAGAGTGATTTAGTTCGTATAAAGGTACTTTTAGTTTTGTGCATAGATTTCATAAATAGATACATCAGAGCTTGATCTAAATTGCATCAGAACTAGGTCTAACGCTAGTGCTCTTAGTGACTAAAATAGCAAGAACGAGCCTCCCACTAACCAAGAGCAGACAGAATTGAGACTTGCGAAAAGTGAGAACCTGACCTCTGCTCACCACAACACTTCCTCCATTCACCACCTACTGAGCTGTCTGCATATCTAAGACCACATAAACAACAGCGCTCACTTTTTAAAGTGATTTGACCAAAATATCAAGTACCGATATCGAGTATCCATCCAGAAGACCTGGATGCAGCCCTTGTTCCCGGTCTTCTTACTCCTTCTTACTTCAAACTAGGCAAAGACCTATTTCCTTATCCAATCATCAATATTGACGTAATCATGTAACCAGCATCACTATTTGGTGAGCAGATGCTCCGATCATAAATGGCTATCCATGGCTTCTTAGGCTATCCATTGAAGAGGAGGCTTTAGCAACAAGAAGTACTGGTGACAACTTTAATTTGGTCTAATTGTATTGGTGGAGAAACCTGCTCCCCTGTTGCAAATCTCGCTATTATCGAAGAATATTTTGTTATTAATTCTCCCTAGCAGAAGTAAAGATAAGGAGGAAAGTAATTAGTTGTATTTTCGATGAAGTATTCTCAGAAGTTCAGCAAGAGTAGTATCATCGCTCTACCAGAGTCATTTAGAGAAAAATGTTCTCTTTGCCAAGATTAATTCAATTCGCACTTACTAAAGCTTTCATCATCCCGGCTTCCAATGTGACTACTCTAATCATGGTTTTAAGTGGTCTTAGGGTGTCCCTGACGAATCCAGCATAACAGTTGGTGCCAGACAAGATTCTGATTTAAGCCCGACCTGATTTTTACCTTATTTTTCCTGATAATGCGAAGTTTGTTGATGAGGGTTTTCTTGTTCAGAATGTCCGCAGTGAGAATATTTTACGCTGAGTAAGCGATGTTAATATGGATAGACAGACACTCCTCAATTATTTTTTCTTATTTTTTAACCATTTTAATATTTCATGTTGGGAAGCAAGATTAATAACCTAATAAATGTTATTTACTGGGTAACATAACCCTAACATTCAGTACAACTTTGGTTATACATCCATTTTAGACCTTGGAGCATTTATTTTATTATATTTTGTAAATATCCTCTTTTTCATTCATACCATACCTGGACTGCTGTCAATATTCATTATTCGTGCTGTTTTTGTGGTATGTAATGTATTATTATTTTGTGTGTACCGGTTCATGTTATTTTAGAAGCATATGAACCATAAATCATTATGTTAACTTTATCTAGTTGAAGTGGTTCTCGTATAAGTTTTGTAAGCCTTTGAGGTGGGAAGGAATTTCGTAATCGAAAAGATCCGAATTTAAGACGGAATCCACCGCTCGCGGTCCATTTTCGGAAATTTTAAAATTCTATGTACTCTACCTCCCGAATTGCTGTAAGAGACTTGCCTAATGCACTACCCTAGGTTGAGAGCTCAGTCTTGTTATTGAAGAGGGTTGGATTAACACATTGGTGACGTGGAAAACATTTGGGTTTGTTTATGAAACCGAATTTATACAGAACGCCCTGTACTCAAGAGGTGTAAGGAGAAATTCTGATTTTGGAGAACAAAATTGTTTTTTACCAAGGCTAGATCATACCAAATTTTTGCTTTGCTGTATAAGTTCACGTACATCCAATCGTTCACCACTCTTTGGAAACCTGTGAATTTATTAAAAATGGCACCACATTTCAATGGGCCAATTTCCCCCTTCTTGAATATCCTGAGAAGTCCTATGTGCACGCTTCGTTACGTATACAAACTTAGACAGTTTAGCCAAACTCCATTAAAAAACAATCCTAAGACCTTATGTCTTTCACCAACCCAACAGTCGATTAAACCCAGTTCGGAATGACGGAATTTTCTTAATAGAGTTCGGGCAAAATGTCGAATAAAAAGTTGGACGATTTGAAGCGCCGGACTAAGAATCCACCACAACCACCTGTTGGTCATTCCCGCTATCATTTTAATTACCAAATAATAACATAATTTCAGAATTTTGTGTACGATATTGGGAAATTTTGTGTCGTTCCTAATCGATATTGTAGGAACTGTATAAGCGCATGATATTCATAATCCCATCATAATGTGCCACCATCGTTATCATCACCTAGTATTCATAATTTTCCTCTTATCCTTGTGCTAGGCTACTAAATGGTGTCAGGGTGTGTTTATGCTATTTCCACTGCAATCTAGTGCTCGTTGTATTGTTCTATTATAGAACGAGGTTTGTTCTTAATTATGCTAACTGTTAAAATGGTAGGAATCGCATTATGAGGAGTGGACATTATCCATGTAACTGTATCATCGTGTAGCGATGATAATTTTCCCGAAATTATCAGCGAGTTCCTGGAACGCACATGGTTTTTTGTATTAATTCAAAATGGCTCCACAACTTTGGATGACTTTTAATCAAATTGAATGTTAGGTATATGTTTTTCAATTCAATAGTGTACCTGAATTTTGAGTCCGTGGGTTGTGGAGCTAATTCGCGGGAATCCTGCAATGCGGAAGGCGCTCTTTGATAACCCAATGGTTGGTCACCATCTCCGTCGAGCTTCTGATTCATTTTTCGGATTCTGACCTACAAGAGAAGGGTATTGTTAACTCGAAGCATTTCACTGTATTTCGTCCCAGTTCGCCGAATACGCGGCGGGTGCAGGTGGAGTTGGCAGAGGCAGAGCCCCTAGACATCGCACCTAAATCAAATCGTTAGCGGGTGGAAGCCGCCACGCCCATCTCCTGCCGCTACGTTTATATTCCGATCCACTCGCCTCTCATCCGGGTCTTCTTCCGTTTAAAATTCGCATCACCAGTTTCCAGGGCATTGGTAAACTCTCAGGTCTTCTCTTACCTACCTAGATTAATGAATAAACACTAAAACTATTACGGGAGTGATAATTTTCACCTGTCATATTTTATTCCTTCAGCTGAAAGAAGAAAAGCGCCTTCGAAAAAGAAGAAATAGGTGTTGTGACAGTTTTGCATACACTTTTTCAACTTGTGTTTCCCATCGCATGCGTGTATCCAGGTGAAACCCCAGGAGTTTGACAGACTCCTTAACAATGTGGTTTTTGTTACTTAACACAATTGGCTGCATCTTGCTTTATAAAGAATAACTAGAAATAGAAAAAAGCTTTCTGTACTTGAATAGGTTTTTTAAATTCCCTCCAACGTGTTTCCTCTGGAACTGGTAGCCCAGTCAAATGAGAGAAAACAGGAGAAATAATTCATAGTAAAGAAATTTCTTCACCAAGCTCTTCCTTCGCACGTCGTAAATCATATCTCAAAAGTCCTCTAGTATGGGGGTGAGCTCGACGAGGGAGGGAGGGGGTGTTTTTCTCCTTTTTTTCGACTTTTTTTTCGGTTTTTTGCCTATAACTCGAAAAGTAAGCGTTCTAGCGACTTGTTTACTATTATCAGAATTAAAGTGTATACAATTTCCTACAATTTGCACTCCTGACTTCAGTCTCTACGATTAGGCGTTCCGCCGCTAGAGCGCGTTGAAAAGTAGGTATCATTTCAAAAAATCAGCAAAAAGGCCTTTGCTCTTTTTACGCAGAAATCATTCGTATGAAGCTTCTGGGTGACTTAGAATACATCATGACTTGTTTTCCGAACGTCAGTGATGCTCGGACAGTGGCTTGAGCAGGTTTCATGTAGGTATGTCTTTTTTTTCTGTTCTTCGCTTACATCCTGGAAACTGTGATAACCATAACATATTTTCAGCACCCTTACCAACTCACTGTGAATTATCAGTGAATATATATGTATATTGAACACAGTGGCTCTAAAAAAGAAAATAAAAAAAGGAACTAAAGAAAATGAGTTGTGTTTCACCAAAAAATGTTTATTGTGCAGGTACAGTATAACCCATGTTAAAGTAATATTCACAAAAGGAGGGGGAGAGGGAAGGGGTCATCAATCTTCACAGGTGTCTGCTCTTCATCCATTGAGAATCACAATCCACAGTCAAACTGAAAATTCAAAATCGGATTACAGTGAGGTGCATATAATCTTATATTGATAGATAGATGAAGTTCATGCAGATGATTAGGATGAAACTTACATAGCGATGGCATATGTGTTGAGTGGGTAGTCTTATGGTTCCATGTCTGTTTCATCATCTTCTGTAGATGAACCGTCGTCAGCAAGTGGTGGGTTGTTTGTGCAGGAACCTCAACAGTTGGAGCAGAGTGTTGACCAATGGATGCCAGTCTGCGACATCCTCATCGACCACTACCGCAGCTTTTGGTGCAGCTGCAAAATATATTCTGCAGAATTTCAGGTGTTGCTGGTGGATCCAAAGTCGGGATTGGTTTGAGGAAGCTATCGTCTCCCCTACTCCAGCCCCAATTCTGCAGAATATATATGGGGCTTCTTCAGGGAAGAAGTACCACCAAACACTGAGACTCACATGGAGATTCCAAGTTCATCATTACGCCATAAAAGAGCTTATTTTCCCACTAGGGGGCCTATACACGGAGATTGTGACATATTTTAAGAAACCGGGCATGAACTGCACTCATTTCTACCAACAATTTGTACCAAACTTAAGAGTTGAGCAATTCGAACCAGCGACCTGTCACGACGCCCAGATCCTCTCACTGTTTCCGGTACAAGCTAGAGGCGTTGGAAATAGAACTTTGTATGGAAGACGTTCAATATAATGACATCGAGGACCAAGTTGAGCGATTGACAACAGGAAGGTGGGATTCAATATCATTCCCGCCACATCTCAGACAGAAAGAGTGTACACCTACATTCTTCTAATCAGTAGTAGAAGTGTACACAGCTTGTTCAACGTCTACAATACTATTTATAAAAATGTCATGGCTGATGGCTATTAGAATCAACTATTCATTTCTCACTTGTATCAATACCTTTGTCAGCAGATAAGAATCTAGGCCAACCTCCCCATATTTCCGTAAACCCCCATATTACCCAACTTTCACCTACAAATAAAAATACTTAGGTTAATTGTTTAAAATTTATTTTTACCTTATATATTCAGTCAAAGTAAAATAAAGTATGACGAGATTCCGTGATTTTTTCTAAAGATCACACAATTTAGTTGATAAGGCCATGAGGTCAACTTTAGATTAGGAAGTGTGAGTTAAAAGTGAGTTCGTCGATATACCCTGAGAGATCCACAAAAACATCGTTTAACGATAAGCATATGATACAGTAAATGATAATCTTGGTGTCAGAAGCTTTGAAGTTCTGAACAAAAAGCCCTCTTGTAAATTCAATTCGTGAAGGGGAAGTGGTGTGAATTCTCGCACCTAAGCAATTCAGGCTTGGCGCAAGATTTGCAAATATGTGTTCATCGACGTGGAAGTGTCCGTTACCTCTTCGTTATTTTACATTCGCCAACAGATCTCGCAAAATCCTTTCCGAAACCGTGCTAATTGCACTCGTGGAAGTTTCACTAGGTATTGAAAGTGAACAAAAATTTTCTCATAACATTATCGTAGTTAGAAGTGTCTTTTTAGATTTGTTTAGATTTTAGGAAATGATGATTAGGGACGTCAAAAGATGACTCTAATAATCTTTTCCCAAAGTCTAAAAAAAAGATAACTGCCCCTTAACCCACAAGCCTAATCTTACCGTTCCCAACTGAATTTGCACCCTTGAAAGTAAAATACTTAACCTTGTCGCCATGGAGATTATAATATTCGCCTATGAATCTTAGCACTATCCTGAATGGGCGGGCGTAGCGGTTGAGAAATCAAGCGTCAAATTCATGATAAAGGTAGATAACAACTCGAAGTACACCGATTTATTTTGACAGGAGGCAGTGTTTGAACTGTAGGGAGACGCAAAGACAACAATGAGCAGACGCCAGAGTTTACGGGCAGACGAGAGATGATGGTCTTGAGCGTTACGAGTTTAACGGCCGGCCCTCGGGTGCTTCATACGCCGTATTTCATACTCGGCGGGTTTCTCAATTTGCGCTAGATCAAGTTGGCGGTGATGATTACTGCGGGACGCGGGAAGATGGAGCAACCCTTCATCTTGACTAGTTAGGGAGACCACGAAATGGGATTGGGGAAGCGAAGCTTGCTGTGGTGTCATCATGACGTAGTTACCTGGTTGATGAAACTATGTTAGTACTCTTCATGTGTAGTGGTGTAGCTTAGTGCAGCTTCATGAGATGCACTATATTTGAACCGCTATTTCGTTGTTACTGTCATTGCTCAAAAGGATTCATCAGCGGAAGAGAAACTATTGAGAACGCCAGCGTACCAAGGTTTTCTATTCTGTGTCTTGATTTCAACCCATCGGGGGCATTGACAAATCGACCTCCATCATATATTTGTATTTCATTTGATGGCTGATATTATATAATTTCAAATTAATGTTACAAAACACATCAGTGCAGGTATCAACTTTTTGCCACCTGTAAGCCTGTAATTCCTCCTTTAAAACCAATATGCCGCCTACGGGGGCGGATCTCATATAGACGAGAATTTATTTTCTTATTTTTTTTTTTTTTATAGCAAGATACACTTTCTTTTAAATATTATTTTTCCAAATAATCACAAATTATTCTTTTTAATAATGAGCCTTTGTAATCTACCAAAAAAAAAAAAAAAAAAAAAAAAAAAAAAAAAAAAAAAAAAAAAAAAAAAAAAAAGCCACAGTTCCTTTGAGCCTGACGGCTAAAATTAAAAAACATGAATATGCTTTAGCCGTACACGACTCACTCCTCGTCGATTCTCTGAACCCGACCCCCCATCGGCCTCTGAACTCTGTTTATCATTCTGCCATCAATCCTAAAACATGGAATCATGTTTTAGCTCCTCGCTCTCACTTTATTATAGAAATGATCACGACCATTGAGCTCTTGTGAGATGATGATCTCCTAATAGAAACTCGCGAGTAAACATTCACTTTATTATAGAAAGAGGCTACATACGAAATTACAGCTTCCTATAGTGTAAAGTATAGAAATTACCTATTAAAATTATTTAACCACCGCTTCACAAATCTAACCGTTCTCGCAATATTCGGATCACCTGCTATGAATCACATAATCGAAACACCAGCTCAATGAAATCATCAGAAATTAACAAGCGGTTGCAATCATGTTCACAATATCAATAATTGAGAATGATCACCTGTGTGTAAACAATTATTCATATAACCATGCTCATAACTCAGCTTGTTGGCCACGCACTTCGCAGTAGTTAATATAGTATGGTTGGATAAATCGAGAGCTTTCGAACGAATTGTCAACGCATTTTGTGGGATGAAAAACGACGAAGTATCATATCCCTAGCAACGACTCGGTTGTAAGCGGAAATCATCACAATTATTGGCGCTACTTTCGTTGCACTCTCGTGGGACATTTTTCGGTAGTTAGGTCACGGCTAAAGCATATTCATGCTAAAAAAAACATTTTAACCCCCCCTCTCCTAATTTGTTGGCTTACGTTTCATGATATGTAAGTAGATTCCAAAAGTATCAAAAAATCTATACGTCTGCCGCACAGTGATGCCGAGCCAGCGAAACACCTGTTTTCAAAACGTGATCATTTTTCTCACCCGGCCCGAGTTTCCTCTAATATATTTCTTGCAGATTCTCACAAAAATATCGGTATTGAGGTAGGTAAAAAAATTTTTTCTTACAAAAACAACCAATTGAAGTAGAAAATTGTAGAACATTAGGGAATATCGCCCAAAAAAGCCCAACTTTCAAACTGTCTCAAGCTGATTACAAATACTAGAATGAATTCCTTTACCCCGTGATGTTTTCATATCATTTAAGTGTTATTGAGAATCGTTTACAATTGTAATAAATGAATTTTCTCCAAAACTAGTGGACCGAAATTTATGGAATTTGGCAGTAACATCGACATCAACTTTAATCAACTCTAAAGGGCAGAATCTAAGGGCTGAAATATTAAAGAGATCTCGAAAACAAGGTAATCATGGTAACAGTAATGCTTTGTTGGGTGTCATTTATAGATATCATCCCAAAGAATCAAATGAAACCACCCGGATCGCTTTACGTTAAACCGTTCGCTCTCTTTTGACTTTGGCTGGGAAAAAAATCAAAAACATGGGAGAAAATCACTACTTGTGGAACATAGTAAAAATTGCCTTATAAGCTACGGCGATCCTATCGGTTGATATAATTCCAATGGAATTCTCTCTTCACTTAGCAACACCACTAGATGAATTAGCTGTTTACTGTCGGATTCCCGACTCGCAATGTGTAACCAGGCTAGGTTAGCAAACGGACTACTATTGACTTTCACAATCTCTGGAAAGTCCATTTCAATCAAAGTCAGACAACGGTAGGTACTCGAGACTAGGAATGGAACAATGACAAGCGGAACATTGTTCCTTCTTTTTACATTTGCCTGCTTCTGTAAAAAGCAATTAGAAATTTTCATTCTGACAAGATAATTACAACAAGCTTTCTGGATTTGGTTACCCTGAACTCTCGTTCGTCATCGTCGAATTTTTTAACTCTGCCGTAGAGCACGGGCATTGAATCAATTGGACATGCTTTATTGCATGTGGGAAGAAACCGCAAACGAATAGCGCGTGATCTGCAGTTACTGTGGGATATGGAATATGTGGGACAGAATGCAGATATAACGGCGCCGCTCTCCGTTTAGAATGGCTCTCATTTCCCGTTCTCCACGCCTTCAACGCCTTTAGACGCGCTCCAGAATTACTTGGGTCGACGGACGCTTCAACTGCACAACAAAACAATAAACAATTCACGATTCATTTTTTCAGTATTTTGCTTCTTAGTCTTAACTTCGAATTTTCCTTCATAGTCGAAATTAAAGCTTTGTGTTAATTTCGAATTCAGACACATCAAAGTCCTCCAAAACCAAAATATCCGCTTGTACGCATTTCAAAGTTTTGTGAACTTCGATTCCTTGTCCATCTGACCAGTTATTCTCTATGTACACCCACAGTGTCTTCTCTTCCTATTCCAAATAAGCCTTGTTATTTTTTAAATTATTGCATTTATTTTACAAAAACAAATATTGTATGAATATCATTATAGTGATACATGCCCCTTTAATAAGACTTGTGCTAGGGATGGAGTTGCCATCTTCTACCTTATATCTGTACATTTATATTGATGATTAATTTTATTCATCTTTCAGAAACCATACCAAGTTAAATGCATATAATCAAATGATCTACAAATTAATGTAGGTACACATCACAGTTTTAAAGTTTGTGAGAAAAACTGAAAATCCCACAATAATTTAAATTATTTTGCTTATCTAAAAAAACATCTTTTTATATTATTTTTGTTGATATATAATTTTTCACAGCACTCTTAAATAAATCAAGTGTAGACATATTTTTACTTTCATTTGGTAGCTTACTAAACAATTTAAACATCCCTCCGTTAGTTACAGAGCTTTGTCAACAGTTGGTCAACCTGAAGGGAATTCGTAAGTATTTTTGCCCACTCCTTCGTGTCATATCCTTCGGTACCCATTCTATTCTTTTGAGTGCTACTTCATAATAAACTTCATCCTGAGTTAGACGGTCTATGAGTTTTCGAATCATACGTATGATCCCACCACATGTAGAATCAGTTCACGCCTCCTTGGGGGACATACCTCCCAGATTGTGATACCCAGCTCTGGAACTTAGAATAAATACATACACCAAATTCCCTTGTAGTTTAAGTTGTTGTGCCTGACCTTAGTAACTTGCTAGTTTCTCCAATAAACACGATCAGAGCCTGACAAAGAAGCAAAGTCCAGAGAAAAGAGAAGGACTGCTGGAAAGGGAAGAGCGCCTATGGGGGAGACCAGTTATAAACCTCTGCTTGTTGGCTCAGAGCACATTCTGATCTAGCCATCAACTTGCGTTCTCACACAGCTTTCCTCAACCCTTACTTACATAGTCTTCCTTTTTGCAATCTTGATCCGACATTCTTCTTACTTCAATCCTTCAATTTTCCTTTTCATTATTTAATGAAAACTAAGGTACTTCCGAATTCAGCACCAAGGTAATATAGATATACGGGCTTATTAGAGCTACAAGCATAGCGCTATTACGATAGCGCTACGGACATAATGTTCGAAAATTAGAGCTATAGTTTAATGTCTGGCTATTAGGTCAAAAGACAATCTGGCCACATAGTGGTCACGTCCATTTAGGGTTTTATTAGGCAGATGACCATCTTACACTCATACGTCATCATTTTGAGTCATTAATTCCAATCAGCAAAGACCTTAAAATTCATCATACGCAGCCTTAACTTGAGTGTTCAGGCCCTTTAGGATGTACTACAAGAGTTTTCGAAAAACCGTTACATGTTGAAAATCTTATTAGTGGCGTTTGACATGTTGGGAGTAAAATGGAAGTAATTGCACTTCAGTTATCCATAGCCCATTCCGTGACTATTATTGATTGTCGTTCCTGGTTACACTAATTCTAAATTAAGAAAAGCGTTATCGTCTTGTCTATCTTGTCCTTTCGATTAAATTAAAGCCTTGGCACAATCCCCCCCCCCCCCCCCCCCCCAACGGTTATATTTGCTCCTTGTCGGAACGGAGTTTCTTTCTTGCGGTCATCCGTTATCTCTCTGTCATCTCCTAATTGCTCAACCCTCGGTGACCCCGCCGACCGTCTGTCCGTCTCCTTCTTGGGGCTTAGCAGACCAAGTTCGTTGAACTTGTGATAAGTCAATTGATCTTCCCGAGACGATACCCTTCCTCTGTTTCTATTACAGGTACTTTGGCCTGTAATAGAACTTCATTTGAACCTGAAAATGAAATTGACGGGAAGGGTTTAAGATAAAATAAATCAGGATCTCAATAACTGCAACATATTTTTTTTTTTGCTATGTAGAAACATTTTTACGCAGAACTTCTGGCCGAAAATATTGTCATTTAACAGCGACTCGAAACAATGACACCTAACAACGACATACACTAGAAGACTAATGTTACCGTTGCCTTGTGGTCTCCAGAGCTAAAAATGTCTTTGCTATTCAGCCTGTCTTTGTTAAAAATGTCTTTTTTATTCAACTGAAATTTCACTTGGCGGTGAAAAACGTATTCCACGCACACCACTCTTCAGTATTTTGGTGCATTTTTTCAAAAGGTTATCTAGATATTTTATTCTATAAAATCGAATGACACCATCCGCATTGCTGTCCATCCGCTCGCTACCACCCGAGAAGAAATAAATAAATAATAATTATTATTGAATAAAAATAACGTCAACATGAGTGTGAATGATGAAACGCCTGAACTTTGTAACAACCTCCTTATTAACTCCTTCGATCGAACGTGCTATTATAATTACAATAGAACATGATCTATCATCGAATTTAATATATATTTTATTACCGAAAGACAGACAATATCAAGTGGTGGTGATTTATTTTATTGTACTAATTTTCATTCGGTTGGTTCTTACGTTTATGAGGTTACGCTTGGATAATGATTAATAAACTACCATAGTACGTAGATAATTAACTGTATATCATAACTTTTGTTATCGATATCGGCTTAGTAAAGCCTACCTCTAATAGGTGCTTAGAGCTACTTGAATAATGTTGCAGGCTTAATGAAAATTACATATATAGACCAGTGATCTGTGCTGAAACAGTTTAATACGGATATAGGAAACCTAATGTTATAATATGCAGCGGCTTTTCTCACCTTATGTTTCCCAATAGTTTCGGTATATTCGAGTCGTTAAAAAACAAAAAATAACAGAAGCAAATAAGATGGCAAATAACTACACCTTGCCATTAGTGTCCCTTTTAGTTGAAGCGTGGCTTATTTAGAAAAAAAAAAACACCTCGCCATGTAGTTGAATCATTTTTTTAACATCGGCGACTCAGAAGTTGTAGCAGATGCAATCAAATAAGTATTGCTAAGGTTGAAATTCACTATCATTTAATAAATTTTGTTTCTAATCTTAAACTCAGTATCTATTTGAGAAGAGACAAAATATCTGGCGATGTAGTAAAACACAGAGCGCATAGCGTAGAACAGCTGGTGGCCTCTGATTTGAGTCTTCAGTTTCCTATACGTCATTTTAGAACTCGCTGTTATTGCCGGTTGACGACTAACAATGGGCTATCTCTTTCGGGGCCTTGGCACTGAAATTCGCTCCGATTCTCTGCCACTACAGCTGTTATTATCTCAGCTTTCCATTCCATTTTTTATCATGACATTGTTGAAAGAAAACGTCCCGGATTTCAATCAACATCCGTACCTTTCAGCTTGATATTAATTGTTAGTTTTACTCTCCCAACACCCAAAAGAAAGTGATGCCATTTTTTTCTGAGAGCCCTCCCAAAATATGTATGGGTATTCAGGGTGTCCCGCATAAGGTGGTCATTACGTCAGGACGTGATTCCTCTTAGAGATATTTTTTAAACGCTTAGTTTCCGAGTAATTCAATTTTTGAGATTTTTCCCGTGTTTTCGACTTCAACTCACTAAAACAGCAATTACTACAATAATTAAAAAGTAAGTTTAAATTTGAGGATACCGTTGGAAAGAGCGTTAAATTTCCTTTCTATCTAATGTCAAATCAAAATTTTTCAATAGGATTCATTTGGTGAAAAAACTGCCTGAACATGAAATTTCCACGAGTATGAAAAATTCCAATTTTTTACCGGCTGTGAGTGCCCCATTTCTGTACTGTTTTTGCGTACTTAATCTGTAAAAACTGGCCCACGATCTCAGCTTTCTAGTGGTATAATCAATTTTTATTTTACTTTACTAATTGGGACATAAAAATATGTTTGTATGTTGAAAAACATGGTTTTTCCTTGGAAATGGAGAGTTTTCGTGTAGAATGACCCTCTGAAAAAGTTCGAGTTTCGGGCCTGTTGCTTCATATTTTTCCACGCTGAATCGAATGGTAACGCTTGCAGATCTCAGAGTTTTTCACTTGACTTCACGAATTTTTAGTTCATTTGTTATGATCAATTTTATGTGTTTTTAAGGGTGAAACTAGTTAGTTAAAGTGTAAAACTCTGGTAAAACGGAGTTGGGGAGATCTGCAAGTGTTACCATTCGATTCAGCGTGAAAAAATAAGTAGAAATCAGCCCCAAACTCGAATTTTTTTAGAGGGTCATTTTTCATAAAAGCCTCGATTTCTTAGAAAAAACCATGTTTTCTAACATAAAAACATACTTTTATCCTCTAATTAGTGAGAAAAATAAAAAGTTATTGTACCTCTAGAAAGCTGAGACCTTTGGCCAGTTTTTACTAATGAGGTACGCGAAAAACAATACAAACATACTCACAGCCTGTTTAAAAAATTGGAATTTCTCATACTCGTGGAAATATCATGTTCAGCAGTTTTTTCACTAAACGAATCCTATTGAAAAATTTTGATTTGGCATTAGGTAAAAGGAAATTTAACGCTCTTTCCAACGGTATCCTCAAATTTAAACTTACTTTTTAATTATTGCAGTAATTGCTGTTTTAGTGAGTTAAAGTCGAAAACACGAAAAAAATCTCAAAAATTGAATTACTCGAAAACTAAGCGTTTAAAAAAAATCTTTAGGAGGAACTTTCGGTCAGAAATGAGCTCTAGAATCACGCCCTGAAGTACTGACCACCCTATGCGGGACACCCTGTATAGGTTGTATAGGTTTGGACCAAACGAAATCCTATCTTTATCAATCAAAAACCTAAATTTGTTATACCTCCATTTTTCGGGTGGCAAACGCAACCTTCATGATGCGTAGTTTGTAGTGTGCCATGAAAAATGATTCATCAGAACACTAAATCTCCTTGGGTTATTGACTCCAGATATTTACATAGTTGTATTTGCCGATCTTCATCACTCCCTATTCAAATGCTAACACATGTATTCACACTGTAAAAAGTCGATCGACTTTCAGTGATCTGAACAGTCATCTGATTAAATCGAAAGCAGACCGACGTAGTCTGTCTGTACGGAGACTTGACAAAAAAGGCCTTTCTGTCGTAAAATTGGTTTTTTATTAATCTCCAACGTTTTTCCCAAGGAACTTGGGCTTCTTCAGGGGGACGAAAATTAAATTAAAAATTGTTGAATATCCTTTTATTGTTTTTTTTTTTTTTTTTTTTGTGATAAAAAATCGAATTTAAAGTTATCAGTTTACGAAAATCAAATTTAAAATGGTTTACGTTTATATAGGTTACAATGTTTTTCCGTTGAGTAGCAATGTCTCCTTGAAGAAACCCCAGTTTCTGGGGAGAAACGTTGGAGAATAATAAAAATGCCAATTTAAGGACAGAATGGCCTTTTGACATTGAAAATGTCTTAGTGGACGAGTCAACCGGAAATTTGTTACAGACATTTTTTTACGCAAAGAAAAAAACGTCACGCAACCTATAAACAAGTTAGGTGTTGTTATGATTGTGTATACTAGCAATAAATCATATGATGTTCGGTCGGAGAAATCAGTACGATTTGTCACTTCTAAGTTTCATGTGAAGCACTGTTCGGCCAAAATGACAGAATACTACAATACATGAATGCTGACGAAGCATATACAAATCATATTTATGAGACGCCAATCAGCTGAGTGACTCCTGAAGCTAGTTTTGACCCTGATCATCCTAGAAAGATGATACTCGGAATCAAACAAGTTAGCTCCACTCCAACCAATAAACAAGTTAGGAAAATGTTACCACCATGACGACGTCAATACTAGTTTGTTGTTACACGTCGTGTTGAGTTACCACAATTTTGTAATTTATTGTTATTTTAATCAAGACAATAAGAAACATTGAAATTACTGAGACATTTTCAATTTAAACTGTTCAAATAAAGAAACGTTGCATAGTATGGAAACACACCTTGACTATGGGTTACATTCTTGATGCAGTTTGATAGTGAGAGGTTGAATGACGATTCTCGTTAATAATTTTTATGATTTGTTGTACTCATTTATGCTTTCAGTGATTCGTCGCACAGTATATGAGTGGTGAGAATATGAGTATGTAAGTGACAGTCGGAGTTGTTTAACAAGAAATTGATATCAACATTACCGTCCACGTAATGGGAATGGTTTGAAGTAATTACTAATTTCAATTACATGTAATGGCAATGGTTTTTTTTTCAATTACCATTATTGGTTATTGGGAAAGAAATAGGTCTTTCCAATTACCAATTAAAGAAAAGGTAATGGGTAATGGGAATGGAATTACCCCCATTCCCATTACAGGAACGTTTGCCCTTATGCACCGTGTGAGGGTGTGTGTGGTGTGTGTGTGTGGAGTGTGTGTGTGTACGCGCATGTGTGCAATATGTACAAATGATATATATATATATATATATATATATATATATATATATATATATATATATATATCATTTGTACATATTACATATATATATATATATATGTATATATATATATATATATATATATATATATATATATATATATACTATTAATAAGAATGAAACTCCGTCTGTTTGTTTGTCTGTCTGTCGTGTCTATGCACGGCCAAACGGCTGAGTGGGCCGGATCTACGAGTGGGGGGATCTTCTTGGGATTTTCCGATAGGGTGTATAAGCGAATTTAAAATTGTCTAATCCCACCCGAACCATGGGCCGTAGGGCGGGAGGGGGGTCGAAGTAAGAATTAATGTGCGCTTTTTGGACTTCCCCGCTTCCTCTACCCCTCCAAACGGCCGTTGAAAATTCCGGAAAAATACCGATTTCTTAGGTTTTTGAACGAGGAAGACGACGGCGTGATCGGATCGCGAAAAAAGTATCGGGAAATGCGTAAAAAAGATGCGAGAGTACGGACCCGTTTTCTCGAAAAGTCCAAAGAAAAACTACGTTTTTTCCCATTAAAATATACCCCGTAAAGGTACGTTTTTCGAAACGGTTTTCGCGGGCGAAATAAAGGTTTGATCCCGCCGAATCTGAATCCGAAATCGGATATCGAAAAAAGTGACGTTAAGTTGGTCAAATCGCGAGCGGAAGCGAGGAGAAGCGTTTAACATCAGAAATTAATTTTGCCGTGTTCGCGAGAAGGCTCTGGGAAGACGTTTGGGGTTCGATGACAATGTGGCGAGCAGGTACACCTAGGTGTCCTACTCATATACAGGTATACCTTGCGAGGGAAGGGACTCGAAGTTCGCTCTTGGCCTCTTGCGTGCTATTCATAAAGGTCGCTAATGATGCCCTAACACCCTTTGGGGTTCCAAATCCCAAGCGGTGCAAATTCGTGGGGTTCCAAATCCCAAGCGGTGCAAATTCGTAGGTAGTTTTTAACTATTCACATGTCGGAATATGCAGCACCATTCAATAACATCCCCAAATAAACTTTTTTGTGGTTCCACGTAGTTTTATATGATTTATTTTGTTTGTAAGAATTTCCAACAGAAAAAAACGTCTGCCAAGTTGGGTGGGCAGTATAACTTCCTCGAGCAAGCGAAGCGAGCAGCATCCCCTACAGAAGTTAAACCTACCCTTAGAGATCTACCGTTTGCGAGCGTTTGTAAGAATTCCCAACTGAAAAAAACGTCTGCCAAGTTGGGTGGGCAGTATAACTTCCTCAAGGATATACAGGTATACCTACCTTGCGAGCGAAGCGAGCAACACCCCCTAATAAAATTTTCGTGGTTCCACGTAGTTTTATAAGATTTAATTGTTTGTAAGAATTTCCAACAGAAAAAAAACGTCTGCCAAATTGGGTGGGCAGTATAACTTCCTCAAGCGAGCGGAGCGAGCAACATCCCCTACAGAAGTTAAAACTACCCTTAGAGATCTACCGTTTGCGAGCGAAGCGAGCAACATCCCCTACACGTTTCAATTGTAATACATCGCATGTATACAGCCACACTTTGCGAGCAAAGCGAGCAACATTCCCTACATGCCACACTTTGCGAGCGAAGCGAGCAACATTCCCTACATGCCACACTTTGCGAGCGAAGCGAGCAACATTCCCTACATACCACACTTTGCGAGCGAAGCGAGCAATGTAAGGGGGGGTCTGGGGGGCTTGCCCCCCGGCTGGACGTGGAGGCGAGCGTAGCGAGCCGGAGCGGCTAGTATATAATAATTTGAAGTCGGGAGATCTTGAGGTTCAGTCAGTAGATTAGGTTTTCATCAGGGCTTAGGTTTTCATCAGGGAATCATACTGAGAACAAGCACTTGTTTAAATGCCACTGATTCACTGATTCTAAGTTTCTTGTTGCTCTTAGAATGAATTTAAGATGATTATTTGCTTCTACTTTATTCGATAGCTACGGTGTGACCATGTGTTTGATGGCTTGTTTATTTTGTTTGTGTTACCAATCTCTCTCTCTCTCTCTCTCTCTCTCTCTCTCTCTCTCTCTCTCTCTCTCTCTCTCTCTCTCTCTCTCTCTCTCTCTCTCTCTCTCTCTCTCTCTCTCTCTCTCTCTCTCTCTCTCTCTCTCTCTCTCTCTCTCTCTCTCTCTCTCTCTCTCTCTCTCTCTCTCTCTCTCTCTCTCTCTCTCTCTCTCTCTCTCTCTCTCTCTCTCTCTCTCTCTCTCTCTCTCTCTCTCTCTCTCTCTCTCTCTCTCTCTCTCTCTCTCTCTCTCTCTCTCTCTCTCTCTCTCTCTCTCTCTCTCTCTCTCTCTCTCTCTCTCTCTCTCTCTCTCTCTCTCTCTCTCTCTCTCTCTCTCTCTCTCTCTCTCTCTCTCTCTCTCTCTCTCTCTCTCTCTCTCTCTCTCTCTCTCTCTCTCTCTCTCTCTCTCTCTCTCTCTCTCTCTCTCTCTCTCTCTCTCTCTCTCTCTCTCTCTCTCTCTCTCTCTCTCTCTCTCTCTCTCTCTCTCTCTCTCTCTCTCTCTCTCTCTCTCTCTCTCTCTCTCTCTCTCTCTCTCTCTCTCTCTCTCTCTCTCTCTCTCTCTCTCTCTCTCTCTCTCTCTCTCTCTCTCTCTCTCTCTCTCTCTCTCTCTCTCTCTCTCTCTCTCTCTCTCTCTCTCTCTCTCTCTCTCTCTCTCTCTCTCTCTCTCTCTCTCTCTCTCTCTCTCTCTCTCTCTCTCTCTCTCTCTCTCTCTCTCTCTCTCTCTCTCTCTCTCTCTCTCTCTCTCTCTCTCTCTCTCTCTCTCTCTCTCTCTCTCTCTCTCTCTCTCTCTCTCTCTCTCTCTCTCTCTCTCTCTCTCTCTCTCTCTCTCTCTCTCTCTCTCTCTCTCTCTCTCTCTCTCTCTCTCTCTCTCTCTCTCTCTCTCTCTCTCTCTCTCTCTCTCTCTCTCTCTCTCTCTCTCTCTCTCTCTCTCTCTCTCTCTCTCTCTCTCTATATATATATATATATATATATATATATCTATTATTAATAAGAATGAAACTCCGTTGTGTCTGTCTGTTTGTCTGTCTGTCGTGTCTATGCACGGCCAAACGGCTGAGGGGGGGGAGTCTACGAGTGGGGGGATCTTCTTGGGATTTTCCGATAGGGGGAGCGAGCAAATTTAAAATTTTCTAATCCCAGCCGAACCATGGGCCGTAGGGCGGGAGGGGGGTCGAAGTAAGAATTAATATGCGCTTTTTGGACTTCCCCGCATCCTCTACCCCTCTAAACGGCCGTCGACAATTCCGGAAAAATACCGGTTTCGTAGGTTTTTGAACGAGGAAGACGACGGTGCGATCGGATCGCGAAAAAAGTATCGGGAAATGCGTCAAAAAAATGCGAGAGTACGGACCCGTTTTCTCGAAAAGTCCGCCGAAAAACTTGGTTTTTTCCGATTAAAATATACCCCATAAAGGTACGTTTTTCGGAACGGTTTTCGCGGGCGAAATACAGCTTTGGGTCCGCCGAATCTGAATCCGAAATCGGATATCGAAAAAAGTGACGAGAACTCGGTCAAATTGCGAGCAGAAGCGAGTAAAGCGATTAAAATGATTCTGCCGTGGACGAGAGAAGGCTCAAGAATTGACGTGAAGGGTTCGATGTCACAACATTGCGAGGCGAGCAGGTATGCCTACATAGGTACCTACCTTGCGAGCGAAGCGAGAGCCATTTCAAATAATAAATACGGACTTTGTCCTACACATATACAGGTATACCTTGCGAGCGAAGCGAGCAACATCCCCGAATAAACTTTTCGTGGTTCCACGTAGTTTTATCAGATTTAATTTGTTTGTAATAATTCCCAACTGAAAAAAACGTCTGCCAAGTTGGGTGGGCAGTACAACATTCCCTAATAAACTTTTCGTGGTTCCATGTAGTTTTATAAGAATTAATTTGTTTGTAAGAATTTCCGACAGAAAAAAACGTCTGCCAAGTTGGGTGGGCAGTATAACTTCTTCAAGCGAGCGAAGCGAGCAGCATCCCCTACAGAATAAATACGGACTTGCGAGCGAAGCGAGCAACATCCCCTAATAAACTTTTCGTGGTTCCACGTAGTTTTATAAGATTTAATTTGTAAGTAAGAATTCCCCAACAGAAAAAAACGTCTGCCAAGTTGGGTGGGCAGTATAACTTCCTCAAGCGAGCGTAGCGAGCAGCATCCCCTACAGAAGTTAAACCTACCCTTAGGGATCTACCGTTTGCGAGCAAAGCGAGTAAAATTCCCTAAATGCCATACTTTGCGAGCGAAGCGAGCAACATTTTCTACATGCCAGACTTTGCGAGCGAAGCGAGCAACATATCCTACATGCCAGACTTTGCGAGCGAAGCGAGCAATATTCCCTACACGCCACACGTTGCGAGCGAAGCGAGCAACTTAATGGGGGGTCCGGGGGGCTTGCCCCCCGGCTGGACGTGGAGGCGAGCGTAGCGAGCCGGAGCGGCTAGTATATATATAGTTTTGATGAATGATGAAAACACTCGCGTGTAATATTAATTTGAGTTGTTACAGAAGGTTGGAAAAGATAGGAAACACTTAAATAAACTTACAAAATTGAGAGAATATTTCGCTGTGTCAGCGTCATCAGCTTTAGTGAAGAAAGACTCCTTCACTAAAGCTGACGACGCTGACACAGCGAAATATTCTCTCAATTTTGTAAGTTTATTTAAGTGTTTCCTATCTTTTCCAACCTTCTGTAACAACTAAAATTAATATATATATATATATATATATATATATATATATATATATATATATATATATATATATATAGTTTTGATGAAAGATGAAAACACTCGCGTGTAATATTAATTTGAGTTGTTACAGAAGGTTGGAAAAGATAGGAAACACTTAAATAAACTTACAAAATTGAGAGAATATTTCGCTGTGTCAGCGTCGTCAGCTTTAGTGAAGAAAGACTTCTTCACTAAAGCTGACGACGCTGACACAGCGAAATATTCTCTTAATTTTGTAAGTTTATTTAAGTGTTTCCTATCTTTTCCAACCTTCTGTAACAACTAAAATTAATATATATATATATATATATATATATATATATATATATATATATATATATATATATATATATATATATATATAATTACATACACATTACATACTTATGCGCGCACACACACACACTCACGCGGTGCATAAGGGCAAACGTTCCTGTAATGGGCCCAATAGCAAGTAATGGTAATTGAAAAACCCATTACCATAACATGTGAATGAAATAAGTAATTGCTTCAAACCATTCCCATTACAGGAATGGTAATTGCAATTTCTTTGGAAGTAATTGCCAGCTTAAAATCCCAGTCTTTGCTTGTAGGCGTACCTAATCATACTCACTGTACTAATTTTATTGCATTTAAGAGAAGAAATTGAAAAAGTAATCATTACTTAAAGTAATCATTACCTAACAACCCTGGGGACAGTGACTCAAAATGTCGGTTTCAGCGAATTTTCTAATAAACAATGAGTTATTTAGATGGCTTAAAAATTTAAATAGTGGGAGGAAGAGGGAGGGGACCCCCTACAAACCGTTTCATTCATCAAAGAACACAATCCTATATTTTAACGTCGTATATATATGATGGTGTATTTCCAGACGACAACTCCCTTAAAATACGGCGTAAATTCGTTCAAACGCAGAAAAATCCGTCTTGGCAAAAGACAGGTCTAGTTCGTTGGCCTCGTGGTCTGGTTCGTTGATCACTCTAGAATTTCCGGCTCAAATTTACAATTTAGAGTCCCAAAAAATGCTAAAATTTTTTAACAGTCGACGTATTTTTCAATGCTGAGCCGATTACGACCACTCCCAGATATCTAGGATACCTAATAAGTGAGAAAAATCCACATAATTATTTACAAAATCGGCTGCTTGTCCTAAAATTTTCTTTACTATCTCGTCATACGACTGTCCCCTCAGTTTTATTCACAACTTTTCTTCGAAAAGTCGCTCTAATAACCATGCTGCATGACTGAGTACTTTTTTTAATCCACACGCAGGCAATGGACGTTGCAGTAGACACGTATTCTATTCGTTGCAGTAGTGTATCTATTCTAAGAAGACCCGTTTTCACACACTTCGTATCTAACAAATTCCTTGTAATTGCGCCTTTTTGAACACAACCTCTCCAATATCATTCAGTTAAAAAATAAAACGAGGGGTTTTTTCTATCTTCCCCGCATTTCCTTTTTTTTTTTTTTTTTTTGTATAGCCACCAAGTGTTATTTTTATTCATTATTACTGAACGGGATTCTAATCGGTATTAATTGAGGCAGTAAAAATATTTGTCGTCATTTTCAAGAGAAAGCTGTACAAGTCTACAAAAGGAGCACACACAGAGAATTGAATCGCTCCGGGCATCGGCAAAACGGCGGAATCGCAAACTTGCTCCACTCGTATTTGTGCGAGTTTCTTTGGAAACATCGCCACAGAAAAACTGATTTATTTGAACAAATGCTGGAAGAGCTCAAAGCGTTTTGCCCACTAGAGCAGTAAAACATTTTCCATGTGTTATAGTAAATTGTATTATTTTTCAACATTTAATAAACCCTTTGTTCAACTTTTGTATGGTCTTGTTACCGAAACTATAGCTTAACCTAACTTATATTACCTCTAGAAAATACCTTTGTAATTGTACTAACACTTGGAGGCAATAGGGGAAAAAATGAAAATGCGGGAACGTATTGTTGAAAAAACCCGAAACGAGTTTGAAAGTCGTATTTTGAAAAACTGGCTTCATGTCCAACGTAAGCAGTTATGTACCGACCTGTTAGAATGAAAAATGCAAGAGTATTATGTTTATTGCACTACAGCACCTCTTTACATTCATAACCGCGGGTAAGTAGGTCCCTGAGATGACTCCTGATGGCTCTTGCGGCGCAGTAGACGATTTGGTCGCTGTTTGTCCTTGGTCGATCTAAACAGGAAATCATCTGGTCCAGAATACCAATCATTTCTGTTTCTATCAGGCGATAATGGTAATTTGATCTGTGGACCCCTCTCGCAGAACTTCAAGTGTTTTCACCCCTATGTTATTATTCCTTTGAAGTTCTTTAACTAATTTAAATTCATGTGTTTGTGTGAGTTGGTCAGAATTGATTACTTTATTTGACTCGACGTGTTCAATTTAATCTAACTTTTTTTGTGCTTATTTTGTAGAAATCCATTATTAATTTGGGTGGTTGAAATATGACTTCAGTTCTACACCTTGATTTTAAATTATGAGATATATATATTTCGGGCATTACCCCGTCACATCATTCACAATGATTTGAAAAGTGAAGGCAATTGCGATTTATTGAATAGAGAACAGAGAAAATTTACTGAGTAGAGGGAATGCGTGCTCGTTGAGAAAAAATTGTAATAGGTCGAAAAGGCAAGTGGAAAACAGGCCAACTCTCCCACGCTTTGCTCGAAATTCAGTATTTATAACAAGAACAGCACCTATAAACAATACCTATAAACAAGAACAGCTCAAAAAATCTTCGTTTTGAATAATACACAGTTATTGTTCTTCTTAAACACAATTCTGTTTGTACACCAATGAAAACAAAATGATGAAATGAGCAATTATTTACTTAATCGTCTGTCAAGGTGGGTGTGGTAAATAGCTTCCTCGTATCCCTAACATGGATGTATAGATCGTTAGGACCCTTGCTTGGCCCAATCATTCAATTCAACCCTTGAACGTTTCGTTGAAATCAGATGAAAACTGTAGAAGTCATGCTTGTTCTAATAATATTAGGTTAGTACTTGTGCAGCGGCGCATCGCGAAGAAAATGATACGGGATGCTTAAATGGCCTTTTACCCACTAACCTCCGAAATACAGGACGACTTGACCGTGAGAAAATTATGCTTGATGGATTCAAAAGTACTTGCGAGTGGTATTGGTCGATTCAATTCACAGGGAAGCCATCTATAATCTAACCTGCACATTCCTTGAACATTTTATTAACATCTGATGGAAACTGTCAAAATTAAGCCTTTTACTGTTTAAGGGCTTTGTCGATAGATAGACAGACAGATTCACAGTCACCAAGTAATTCAGGGTGGCCTAAAACGTAAAATGCGAATAAAAACATTGATTTCGAATAAAAAACTATTTTTTCCACCTCTCGAAAGTGAACACGATGCTTCCCCCACCTATAAGTAGAAAATAGGTTGTTCACCTATATAGTTGTTCAATAATCAGAATGCTCTTCAATAGGTACTTGACAAAAAATAAACTACCTTCTTGGAAGTACTTTAGAGATTATTTTGAAGAAATTTACTAATTTTAACTCAATGACAAAAAACTGTAAATACACGGTGATACTGCAACACTATGTTTTAAATTATTTAAAAAATAGAACAATTTCACTTAATAAGTGTTATTCAAGTTTTGGTATCCCTTCGTTATGATGGGAAATTTATTGTAACCAACAAATTCTACATCTCTCGATAACATGAAACGTTTCGCAGTCACCAGTCACTTTGCTACGCCGTGATTTTGAATTCATTTGGTATTTAACATTTGGTGATTTTACTATCGTTTTGCTTGAAATCTCCAATGCAGTGTAGTGTGACAAGAGAAGATAGTTCATGCAGAAGTTGAAATGTCACTTAGGGGGTGGGTTTTTATTTTCCTTTTAATTCGAATTTTGTTTTAATCCAAATTCATTTAAAAATTACTTACCGTATTTTCCACATATTAATGTCCATTAGTGTGTAGGTTCAGACTCTTGTATTTCAGGGCTTTCATTTGTTTTTAAAATTTATTATATATGAAGAATGACCTTTAATTTAGACAAGTACATTACTGGTATGCTGGCCGGTGACCGTGAGACCAATCGGGCTCATTGCTCCGTCGTATTTGTTCTTGTCATCAGTTTTTTATCTTAGACCGCAGCTTTTATTGACGGAGTTTCAACTGTTGTGAGGTCAATGGTCTTAGTCCCTTGAAATATTTTTGTGGGTGGTCAGGGGAACAGAAAGAGGAAAAACACGTAGAAATCGCTGATTTTAATCGACATTTGTGTGTCTCTTTGGGGGAGAAGAAATTGTTTGTATTTTTTTCTCAGTGCTATGTACTATGTTTATACCTAGTTTATTTTTAGTTTAAAAAACACTATTGAAATTAAGTAGTTTGTTGTACCTATACCTACTGTCACAGAATTAGGGAAGAAGTGCAATATTTACTCTGCTTTCAATCACGAGTCGTTTATTCACATTAATTATATAGCCACTTATTGTTGCTTCCGAGTCTGCCTATACGTAGCGGAAGCATTGTTTTCACTTTGGGGAGATGAAAAAATTGTTGTTTCCAAAATCAAAATTTTCCCTCGCAATTAACGTTTTATTCTGAACAAATTTGGTTCCGTGCCTGTTCGCTCCCTCCACCTTTGAGCAATGTAATGTTAATGTGTCTGTCTATGTGTTTGCAAATCCTTGCAACACGCCTAAAGTCAACAGTTTTCATATGATTTTTATGACATTTTTAGGAATGTGCGTGTTAGGCTGCAGATGGTCCCCTATCAATTTCAATGCATTCAAATCAATATTTTGCACTACGCATGCGCGTAAATTCCATCAAACATTATTTTCTCTCGTTCTAGTCGTCCGATCTCGTTCAAAACCAGGGGCTTGTTAGAAAATACGATTTAATTACCCCATATAAATTTCTTTATGACAGCATCTTTATTATTTTAAAATCTTTGTTCAATTTCTATGAAATGTTCTGGAAATGAGCGGTTTGCGCTGAGAACGGCCCCCTATAAATTTCATCACTGAGAAATTTATAGTTTTCACTGCGCATGCGCAAACGTAATGTTCAACAAGGGTAATTTTCTCGTGGTCTATTCGTAAATTCGGAAGGTAGTTGAGAAATGACGATTTTATTACCTCATATGACTTCCATCACGACCGTATCATCTGATAACTGCTGCGCATGTGCGAAACTCAAATTCTTTTAACAACCATGAAATCTATACTTTTCATCTGATTTTGATGACATTTTCAGGGATTGAACGGTTTAGGCTGTAGATTGTTCCCGATGAACTCTATCGCTCCCAAATCACTTTTAGTTTTCGAGCATACTCAAACGCAATAGGCTATCAAGCATCATTTCGTTATTGCCTGATCAAAGATTTTGCACAAACTCCAATGGAACCTCCGTGGAATACTTAAAGATTATTACACACATATTAATGTTCTATACATTCATTTTAAGGAAACGAGGAAGTTATTGTATTGCTGATATGGCAGAAATTATTTTAGTTATTATGAGTTGTCAATGACAAGTTAGTAATACATATCTCCTTATTATTGAATATCGTCTTGAAGTTAACAAATACATTTCTCAAAACGTTGGCCTAAACACTTCATGTATTCGACCGATTCTCACGATCCAGAACAAGTTAGCGATAGGTAACTTCTAGGCTTCTGCATATAGTAACAACATCTTGTGAATATCCCTTTTGATTGAATGTTGAATTATGAGTCTGCCTAAACATGCCAACAGCCAAAAAACCACAAGTACTTATACATCCAGGTAGTTCCAGTATGCTTGACAGGAACATTATGTGACATCTGTATGCAACTCAGTATGTGATACAGTTTTCCAGTTTTTCCCTTTGTACGCCTGCTATCTGCTTCGAAATGCATCTTGACGTGAAATGTTGCTTGTGGTCCTTCGGTGCTGCTCTTCAAGTTTCGATTTTTCCTAGTTAGAAGAAGCATTGCGATCAACTTTGATAGATGGTAGGGAAATCCGTACATTTTCGGGAATCGGGCAGGATAGGATTCAGATGGCCTTCTATGAATTTAATCGCAGCTGGATCAACGGAGCATAGCTTTTGCGCATGGCTATGGGTAAAGGCAGTGTTACCATCATAATTTCTATAGTTTCCACTCGATTTTCATGATACTCTCGGGATTGTACGAGTTGAGATCTTAACTGTCCTTTAGGAATTTCATTACTCTGAGGTCAAGGATACGTTTTACTCTCGAACAAATGTAAAATCCAATAAACTCTCCCCTCCAATTTCTCTCCAACAGGTACTTCTACTTTAAGGATAATTGCTTTTTACTTATCTTTTCGCAATCTTGGAGTTTCTTCCAGTGTTTCTGCGTAACAGGCTGTACAAATATTTAATAGAATCATCTTTAATAATTCATATCAAATATCATATAATCTGGATAGGAAATAGCAATAATGAGTGAAACTATGTGCGTCTTTTTTATTTTTCGGCTTACAGACAGACAGACGTATAACAATCCTCTATTCCATAATGATGCATTATCAGATTGGACATCAAGTATTACGGTGTTCTAAAAACAATTTTTCAGGCCAAAAACATACATTCTCCGGCCCTTTTGGGTGCTGAATAAAAAAAGAAAACAAACGCTCGTTGGGAGTGGCACATAACTTCTTCGTAACCGTAACTTGAATGTATACATCATCGGAATGTTATAATGATCTTAAAAAATTATATTCCGGAAAATAGTAAATCAAGATGTAGCGTGAAACGTCAACAGCGGTTAATTAGGAAACAAGAAAATGATACTTGAAGTAATTTACGTTTGCTTGTAGTAATGATTTGAGAACTACGAAAAAGGTAAGGGGCCCAACATTCCCTAATAATTTCATCGAAAACAGTTGAAAATTGTGGGGATTGAGCTTGTGACAAAGATTTGCGGACACACGACACACACTCACAAAAAGACAGACAGACACGGAGCGAAAGTTGTTCAGAATGTTAAACTGAAAATTATGAAACTACTCATCGAGACGAATCCATTGATACCAAAAACTCATTTTTCTACGTATATGGGCTTGGCCGATTTGCGCATAACCCCGACCCTATTTAATACCTTTTATCTTCTCAAAAGCTGAATCCAAATTTGTGAGTTGACCCCTTGCACTTTCTTTTCAATATGCTCAGTTGTAAGAGTTTATCGTCTGTTCATGTATTTGCTATAATAGCCCTTGTTAATTAATCAGGATAACACATAATTATCTTCCGCAACCTTGGTGCAGCTTTTTTTCTTCAATTTTTTAAATTTTATTATTGTTTATTGATATATTGATTATTATATGATTTTTAAATCATTATTCAATTTGATTGTTCGTTTGTCATTTCCAGGTAACCGCTAACTTCCTTCATGACTAACTGCCACTGCAAGGAAAACGTGAGTGTTATTTTGTACGATGTATAAAATTAGCTAATGTCGTGTATGAATAGAAAATAAATTGATTTATTATTAATGAAAAAGCTAGTTAGGTATGAAACTAAGAAGGAAACGTCCAAGGGATATAATATTGGCAAGAAACCACTCACTTTTTCGGTTGCACTCTAATCCACACTAAGAACAATTTATCTACCACTTACAACGTGAGATTCTTAAATAACTACCTAGTTTAAGTGAAGAAATCATTACGGTTTGAGGTTCGAACATGCTTTTCGTAGAAAAGGGGGTATTAGGGGTGGGGATGCATTTTCTTTGAGTTTCAGAGGGTGTAGAACACGTTTAAAATAGTCATTAATCTTCAGATTTCTTTATATATATATGGACAAAGTTCTGTGCTCACTTCTCCTCCGAAACCGCTGGTCCGATTCGGACCGAACTTTGATATGTTGTATTACAATGTTGGAATGTCGGAACTTGGCTCGCTGACTTTGGTGAGGATCCGCTGACCTCCAGCCGTAATATCAATCATAATGATGGAAAAATTGTGCTCTTCTGTTCCCTGCAGGACGTCGAAATTTGATAGGGAGCCTCTTTGGGACAAGAGCCGAGCAAGGTGAGGGACTCCATCCTGATCAGCTGGCTGAGCTAAAACCTCTCCTGTTCACCGCAGGACGTTGAAAATTTATAGGGAGCCTCTGGGACAACAAGAGACGAATGACGTTGCAGGCTCCATCCTGATTAGCTGAGTGTGCTAAAAGTTATTTCTCTGTCTGATTACAACGAAATTTGATAGGGAGCCACTCTAGGACATCAAGGTATGAGTGAAATTACGGGTTCCACCTTGAGCTCCAGCTCCAGGTATGAGTGAAATTACGGGTTCCACCTTGAGCTCCAGCTCCAGGTATGGGTGAAATTACGGGTTCCACTTTGACCTCCAGCTCCAGCTAGCGAACTTGAATATCACGAATCCCAATTTTAACAATTCTTTTTTCATCATTTAGGTATGTTTCCTCTCGTTTGATTCATAAAAAATAAAAGTGTTCTAAGTACTTTTCACCTGCTTATATTTTACCAATCTCTATTCGAAAAGTTGATTTTGCTTACTAAAACTGCGTAAGTGGTTTTTTTCTCTCTCTCGTCTAACCTCGTTTTTTGCCCACTCACTTCTACCAGTTCTATTCAGCCAATGTTGACGAATTTTGATATATAGGCTACATTTGACTGACGAAGTGCCTTTTGGGGTTTTGGAGCCACGACAACCAAGTCCTGATCAGATGAGTGAAATAAATTCTCTCCCGTTCACCCTAGGAAGTTTAAATTTATTGGATAGCAAGACTCCTTGGGGTATCAAGATACGAATACTCAGAGGCCCTTCCCTGATCAGCCGAGTGAGCTGAATTCTCTCCTGTTTACTCTAGAAAGTTGAAATTTGGTAGGGAGACTCTCTGGGATATTATGAGACGAATGAATTGATGGGCTCTATTCTGATCACCTTAATTAGCTCAATTATCTCCTATTGGCCCTAGGAATGTGGAATTTGATTTGGAGATTCCCAAGTGCATTAAGGGATGAACAAAATTATGGGTTTTATCCTGATCAGCTACGTGAGCTAAATTTTCCCCAGTTCATCCTAGGAATTTGACAAACAGCTTCTCTCGGACAACAAAAGCCGAACGAAATTACTAACTCCATCCTGAACAGCTCGTATATTCAACCTTTTCTTCCTAGACCACCAAAAACGTATGATAACCCCCCAAAAAGATGCTACGCGTAAAAAAGATGCCAAGCCATAAAATGCATATCATCCAATTTGGGCCAAGCCAATAGGATTCTCTCACTATTTTTAACTCCGTTTAAGCGTTTCTTCATCGGCTTGGTCGATTTATACCAATTACAAAATAATCACCATTGCTGTTCTCTCAATGTGTTGGGGAATATCTCTTTCAAACGGACTTCCCTGATTTTTATTTCATTTCTATATAAGGACTAGAACCCCCCCCCCCCCCCCCTTCGTCCACCCCCATATTGAATTATATAGAACCCACCTTATATTGCAGAGCTCTACAACATTTAACACGAGACCAGTACAAAGTATGTAATACGGTTTCATGCCTTTCTAATCCCATTTTGTGAAACTACTTCCATTCCATTTTGAATTTCGTTCTCTTGAAATTATATCTTACAATTACATTTGCTTTACGTATATTTGAGTTAAAGTTGGTTGTATAGAGCGCGGTGGTTGTACTAATCCACAGCAACATTTAAGGGTTCACATTCCCTATAATTATTTATAAATTATGTATACCTATTATTATTCAACATCAGGAATATGTTTCCAGTCTCAGTGAGATGTGTGAATCCACCACCACACTTGACAGTAAGGTTGTTGTGCTGTTGGTAAAAATCTTTGAGTATAAATAATATATAGAGCTATTAGTGGTAGTTGCGTTGCAAAACCATTTGTAACCAAAACCATGCGGTGCCGCTTTTGTAACGATGGATCAGGTAAAATACACGACTTTCAAGATGGCCGTACACCGATCAGCTGATGTCATATAAGATGTTAATCGTTAATACTAAATTTGGTGGCACCTATTATAGTTTTCTGTGTATCGTATTCGAAAATACTCTTACTCAAATTGTTCAACACAGGATGTTTTGTGGTTTAATTTTTAACTAATATTTATTACGCGTTATTGCGTACTACGAGCAGGTGCGTGGCGAGAAGCGCAATTTTCCTGGTCCAGCGTGACGCCAGCGGCACTTATCAACTGACAGAAAAACAGCGCTGAAATAAGAGCAATAGCCCTCCATATTTTTATACTCAAAGGCGAAAATCGGCCAAGCCGTTGAAGATGCGTCTCACCCCCAAACACAGTAAAAAAGAATGAGAGAATCCGACTATTGGCTTGGCCAAAAACGGATGATAGGTATCTTGCATTTTGTGGCTTGGTATCTTTTGAACGCAGAGCTTCTTTTTGGGATCCTTAAGACTCACATTTAGTAGAGTGAATAATGAATGTATGCTTTAAATTAATGTACTTTAAAGATACGGAAGATTTGAGGATATTTGGAAGCATCAAGATACCTTAGTGTTAGAAATACCCAGGAATACCTGAAACTCAAAGCTATAACGTAACTGGAATGTGATTCATGGTACAAAGCTATGAAATGTAAAGTAGCTTTATGTTTACTTGTTTACTTTCCTATCTGTTTCGTTTATCGATGACTTACGAAAAAGCCATCTAAATTGTGGTTTTCTTGAAAGCAACGCCTCTTGACGCGGGGAATCCAACTTGAGATCCTTCGATCTTTTATAATATTCATGGATACGAATGTAAACAGAATTGATTCGGATTGACCTCGTTCAAGAAGAGAAGGAAAAAAACATCTATTCTCTCGTCTTGTATCCCCTCAACCTGGAACCAACTGTTGGAGCAAACAAGAGCATTAAAACTGACTGATAAAACCTTCTACGACTCCGGCGAACCTCGTTTTCTATGTGCGAGCGGATAACACCGAGAAACTCCAGTTTCATCTATTTCAGGTCAACGGGAGAATTGAATCGAATTTATAGCTCAACACAGCGTTGAAGTTTTTTTCCCCTCTCGAGTTTTTAACGAGCTTGGTTTTACTATCCTTTCATTCTGAGGGACGAAAGCCATTTGAAAACGGTGCGAAATCATTACGTTACCGTTTTGTGAACTTAATGGTTTATCTGTCCCTTTAAGCTGAAGGCATAATACAGACGTCACCGCTTCATCAGCTTACACATTAATTTATATCATCATTAAGATCGTAATCCGAAAGATCATTATAATAGTAATCGGATTGTCATTATGATTCTAATATGACTAGAGAAATAGATAATTGCGAGCGTGACGGGTGAATAGGGAGTAGGAGAAGTAGGCGGTCGGCTTGTAGCGCGTCCGGATCTACCGCTGGAAATTTACCTCTAATATCGTGCGAGTCTTCACGCGGTAGGTATTAGAGAGTATATATACTGGTGTATATATCTATACCAGTGGTATTAGAAAGTTTTTGTTCTTCCCATACGATTTTCTCCCGTTAACGCGTAGAGCAGTGTCTAGAGCAAGGAACTGCTTGATGCTGGCTTTTCGCGTATTTCTACACGTATTTGTGCATGCATGTACATGAATAACAAACGCTATCGTCACGCTAAAGTCTCTTCAGTATTTCAATGTCAACGATTCTTTTGAATTCGAGATCGAGTAGAAGAAGATCGAATTCATTTTAGATTTAAAGGCTGCTTTATCAGCGATCTTCACAGGTATCGAATCGCTAGGTTCGAATACAGACCTACGACCTAAGAAGTGAAGTGAAAAAGTGAAAAAAATACTTTATTCCTCATAGAGCAAAAATAAAACATTAGAAAAGAAAATGTACATTAATAGACCTAATTAGATTATATTAATTATTATTAAATAACAAAATGTTAACTTTGGAACATGCCCCACTCGATCGAACATAGTTCGGTGTTGGGTGGGGGAGTTGATTAGACCAACGAATCGTGTTACACATTACTATTTATTCTAGTTATTATTTATATATGATTTTAAATTAGTTGAGTTATTGATTAATTTTGATTTAATACATATAGATTGTTTTTAGTATTACTACTATTTTAGTGGGCACTCACTTATGCTCTATAAATACTGTTAAATAGCATTCTACATTAAAGATGTCCTTGCTTAATCAGCCATGTAAATAAGTAGTGTTTTTTATATACTGATCTAGAATAGTTCAAGGGCTGTTGGAGTTCAGGAGTGTTGTTTCGGAGCAAAAGTGGAAGGCTATAAAATTTGTGGCGATTTGTGCTTATCAATCGTGTTGCAATGCTGGGAATAACTTGTTGAGTATATGGGCGGACTGAATAAGTGTGCTGAAGTTTTGGTATCTGAAAATAATCTGGGTGCTTGTGGTAAAATGCAAGGGTTGACTTGATATAAAGTTGATTAACAGAAAATATTTTCGCCTCATTGAAAAGATTTGTCGACGAATATCGGGGAGGCTTCCTGAGAAACACTTTCAGGATAGATTTCTGAATCACACGTAGGGGATTCAGGACTGCATCCGACCCCGAGCCCCATACCACGATGCCGAAGAGGAATACACTTTGTACTAGTGCTTTATAGACTTGGAGCAATAGTTTCTCAGGTAGATATTTCCTCAAATCGTAGAATAAGTATAAAAACTTACTCACTTTGGCCACTACATTTTTTACCTGGGACTCCCATCGTAAATCCTCATCTAAAAGCTCCTCCGAAAAAAAAAAATTGTATTCACCAATGCCCTTATGTCGTTGAATAAATCGTTTTTTGTCTGATTAACCGAAGTTAAGCAACGTCAGGCTTGGTTAGCACTTGGATGGGTGACCGTCCGGGAGTGCCGGCATCTTTTTTATTTTTTGTCTCATCATTCAATTTTTCATCTACCTACATCAAGTTTACTTAATCAAGTCCTCGTGGAATAGTTCAATTTGAATGCCTTTCCTGCTTAATCAAATCGTCGGTTCCATAATCTGAATGGGTACCTAGCACAAAAAATCTACTACCAATCCACTCAATTTTGTTATTGAACTGACAACAGCTTTAATATACCTAAAATCGTATTATTTAGACACAAACCTGCTAGTTGTCTGAATCTTTATGTTGGCAGATTCAACGTTGTTGTATGAAATGTACGCGCAGATGCCTACAAAGAACAGACCCTAGGTACCTACTTAAAAATCGGAAAAGTATCGACATCTGCATGCACTCCCAAGTAGGTGAACAGGATACTGGCTTTTAGAGTATGTAGGTGGTACTTCGTTCACGTGATCAACGGAATTTGATTTAATTCTAAACTTATATTCATCGTAGGTTTAACTTTTTATGAGAAAAGTTAGGTTAGACGGCAGTCAGTGGGAGAACCAATGCCTATTCTTAAAATTGTGGTCACCTTTGTGTCAGGTTATGATGACTACGCGTAGAACGGGATTCAAACAAAAGCGTTTTTCCCGCCAACGCGTAGTTCTACGTGCTGACGCAAAGATTCGCGCATGCGCAGTTGGTGTTTCAGTCTTTTTTGCGTACACGGGTAGAAAATTACGGGAAGAACAAAATCTCTATTAAGGTAGGGATACACTTATCCGCATCGTACGGACGGCAGGCATTGGATTTTAGGGTCCGTAATGCTGTTTTTAACGTGAGCGAGCACACCTATCTGCATCGTACGCATCGGAGACCGGCAATGCCGAAGGGAGTTCCGATGGGTGCGGATGGCCACCCTCCGAAATTCCGAGAACTATGCACCCCGTCCCCCGAGCGAGTGACGTTTTTCACCAGTAGTCCCTCTTCTCTCAGCTGTGCAATATCTCTGGTGATCTATGCATATCTCTTAGCTAATCGATTGTTTAGGAGTATAGGAACTTAATAATGTAAGAAACCCTCATTATTTCAATCACCGACGATGGGACAACATTTGGGAAGAGATCGCAAGACAGATGAATCAGCCGACTAAGTCCGATTGCTATTTATTATTGAAATACAATGAAATCCATTTATAACGACATGGATATTACCACGATAATGACTGTAACGATTCCTGAAGTTTGCTCATTTTAATATGTGTGTGATCTAGACTGTTCTCCTTAGGAGATAAAAACCCCGTTCTTGCGCCAAAAAATCAAGCTTTTCGAATTAAAGGATGAGTTCGTTGGCCAGCACTTTTGGAGCAAAATAATTTGGTCAAATAAAAAATGTGTGCTCAAAAAATCGTCGAAAATTGTTAAAAACTGCTATCAATAAGTAATAATGTAATAATGCTCGAACTCATTATTAATAAACTTAATAAACTAATAGAGCAAAAAAGATTAATTCTTTTTTTGGTGAATTTTAGTTACAAGAAGTTTTTATTAATTATGAGTTTGAGCATTAGAAAATTTTCATACTAAATTGTGCTGAAAAGAGTACTTAAATGTCATTCATATTTGCTATAATGTCGAGAAAAACTTTTATAACATAAAAACACTGCAGATGAGTATGGTGAGGCGAAATACTCGGAAGGTGGCAAATTCCGGGTAGGCGAGAACTCCCGCTCTGATCACCGAACAATGAATTACATATCACGTATGTGATGGCTCCGATCAAGTGTGTGGAAAAAAGGGAAAAAATCCGTCCGTACGATGCCGATACGTGTGTGATACCTTTTGTCGCCATGCTAGAAATTTTAAACGAAATCACTCCCTTTTTCCACAAATTGGAGATTTTCTCGAAAACGGCTTTTCGTTTGTTTGTTTGAATAGTGAATACCTACTATTTCTTCATAAAGTCTTCAACATCATAACCTACGTATTATATTTCGAATTTATGCTCAATCATCATTCCTACTACTTTTATAATTGTTAAATTTTAATTTTGTTGGTACGTCATCAGAAATCATCAAATTTTGTGCCTTATGCTCATTTACGTGTCACATATGATTTTTCTACCAGTTTAAGACAATCCTGTTCCCAGCATAAGCTTTTAACTTTAAGAAACTGTGTAATTGGACATGAATTATATTATTTTGTTTTAATTTTTCTATTTTATTTGTTTTAATTTATTTTGTTATTTCAATTTTCTTTTTGTTAATTCTATAATTTTGTTTTAAAATGAAAGTAAATGTATTAAAAAAAAAAGTTGAATACAGAAACGTTCAAGTATTCACAGATTTGAGAAGAAATTCCGGGGAGAAGATGGAGTTGAATTGATACGTCTTGAATCTACGGATTCTTATTTGTTTGATGAAGTGGCTACGGCCTACCGTCCCTGAAATACCTGAATATGATGGAAATGCGTCTTCCGAACGTGTATTTGGAGCGGTGTCGTGACGACAGTTTTTTCCCTCGCTGAGCGAAGGTACCTCCCAACCTCATATCTAACTTGCACTTATCGAGCGCTACAGTTTATCGGAGTAGATAAACCCGATGAAAAATGAAGAAGGAACGGCCACCAGATAGGCGCGCCCCCGTTCTCCGCCCGTGTTTCGCCTGAAATACCAGAGCTAACGGCGAAGACTGCATCACATTGAAAATACGTAAAAGATCTCAAAATCGTTTAAAAATTATATGAACTCCTCGGTGACGAAATGACCCATTCTAACATACGACGTTGCTAACGTCCTCTCAAGGTCACGTACTCTTGGGTACGTTAGGGTGACGTTAAGGGCACGTTAGTGGTCACCAAAAACTCTATTATTTAAATTCATCGCACGCAGCCACAACACATATGATCCGTTTCACCCAACTTTTAATCCACTGATAATCTATATTGCTCCGGCTTTGAAAGCCATCTTTACAGATCTTTCATTTCGAAAGATAATAAGCTAGGTGGAATGCCAAAGAATGTTTTTTTTTTTTTTTTCTTCTCTTTTTTCTTTCTCCATTACGGTTTTGTGGTTTCTCTTCATTGTTGCGTTGGGTTCTTTCTGGGTTCGTCCCAAGAATAAAGCCATCTTGGCAAAACCAACAAGCGAAATTGAGTACCTACGAAATTGTGTTGGAGAAGGGGACAGCCAATTCATTCTCTAGTACTCTAGAAGTTTGAAGATGTCAATATCCGAGGCACTCAAACTAATCAATCCATTAGTTTATCATTGGGTTATAAGCCAAATGTGTCTATTAAGAGATGGATCGAATGAGCCTGAGTAGTTAGATGAGAATAATTGTCACATTCAAGGTCCCTCTCTCTCGCTATCTCTCTTTCTCTCTTTTCTGTTAACTCCTCTCTTCAAAATCATTCGTTAATAAAATACAAGCGCACTATTCAATTAAAATTGTTTTCTTCTACGTATTCCTTTTATTGTTAGTTTATCTATTTCTATTGTATTGCAGTTCTCCTGGCCTTGGATCACCTTTATTCCATTCAATTTCTTTGCTACTTTCTCATTGAGTTTCGCAGTCACTCCGAGTTACCTGTATTGAAATAATCGCGGGGGGGGGGGGGATAAAAGAAATAAATCTATCAAGTTTTGCCACACAATAAAATTGTATTCGCAATTTTAATCCAAACCTGATACCCACATTTGATGATTGAGGGATTGATTAGAAAGAAGCAGTGTAGGTACAGTCAAATTTAAAACAGTCTTATTGTTCGCATTTATGATTGGCCTCTCTCTGATCTCTCTACTCTTTCACTATCACATACAAATACCGAACAGTATTTGCTACTTTCGAGGGATGGACCCCTTCTGTTTATACCTAAGGGAACCTAACGGCTAAACATTGAAGAATATTGAACACGCTTTTACGCTTTTAATCTACTCGGTGATTATGTGAATGCTGATATTTTAATGCTTTTGGGTTGTTTTTGTATCGTTCAAAGAGCGTGTCGCTTTTAAGCCAATATATTTTTTTCTGATGACTATTCAACGAATATATTACCATACTAGAGGGACACCCCCTGCCATTGCAGTCTGATGCCAATCAGTATCAAATAATACTGTTCAATAATAAGCCAATTTATACTGCCCACCCCATTGGCGATATTTATACTGCCCGCCTCTTTGACAGGTTTATACTGCCCACCCCTTTGGCGAGATTTATAATTACCACCCCCTTGGAGAGATTTATACTGCCCGCCTCCTTGGCAGATTTGTACTGCCCACCTCCTTGGTAGATTTATACTGCCCACCTCTTGGTGAGATTTATACTGCCCACCTCCTTGGCGAGTTTTGTACTGCCCACCTCTTTTTGCGATATTATACTAATTAAAATAAAACTATTTACGCAACCAATCGTTTCGGTTTTCTCCTCCAGGAGCTACTGCGGCGGCTAGGTAGTAATAACGATGTAATAAATCCTGCATTTAATATGCATCAAGTTAATTAATGCCATTGACTTAAATAAATACGCTAGCAATGCTGGTAATAACTAATTTACTGCTCTACGGATTTATGTGAGGTGTTAAGAAGCAATATTTATGTGGATTTTCCAATCACTAAATTATTTGTTAACCCTCGTACATAGCCTTTCATGGAATTAATAAATTGGTTTATAACATTAAAACAGTACTTACTAAATGAAGTGATTTTCACTAGATGAAGTGAAAATAATGTATTTATATGTAATGAAGAATCTCATACCCATATACAGCATTTCCTAGTAAAAATTGTTTTTTCTCGACCAATTTTAGATTTTTTACCAATAAAATTTAATAACTTGAGAACCTCATAGGAGGCTGGAACACAACCAAATTGAAAACTATAGACGAGAGGTATATTTCATTTCTGAAAATACGCTTTATAATGAATGAACAAATAATAATAACAAACGAAAATTAGATATATAAATTTATTGAATTCGCCAAATGCAGTGAATGTTCACGATGGTTGTTTTTCCTCACAAATATAGTGAATAGAAGTTGCGTCGATTATTTGAGTAAATAGTTTTATTTCATTGAGTATAATATCCATTAGAGCTTAGAGCTGACCAAGGTTGCTACATACCTCGTCTTTGTCACTCAGCGATCAGGGTGGCATCGTATCTTTCCATGTTTGCCTTTAGGTAGCTCCATTTCACAGCATCAGCATTTCTGCAGGTTGAATTCCATCATTCCGCTGTATGTTTTAACGAAATTTCCAATACCAGCCCTGCCTTTTGTTTCGAACTTTCTCATAAAGGACAATTTTCAACATTAAACAATTTTCTCTACGAGTCAAATTGAATTGAATTGTTTGGCGTATGAAAAGTCATTGAGCCAATCAAAATTAATTATCATTTAAAGTATAGATGTATGGAACTAAAATTTAATTAATAGAGATTATTTATTAGATTGCTGATAATTAGTAAAATGACCTTGATTTATATGCATTGAAATTAGCAATTCGCTACCTGTATCATCCTTGTGCTGATAAAATGCCAGGAAAACAATGTTGAAAGTTCCCAGTGAATGAGAATGTTAGATACTATCGGTCATATTATCTCACCGAGTGAGCGACAAGAACGCATCGCGTGAAACCTCTGTATATCGGATCAATACACACGCAACTCATATCACGGAAAATATTGTGCTAATCGTTTCGCTTTCGAGGAAATGAAAAATCTGAACCATCCCTCGAGGTCGCTGATATTTTCAAACTTGAACTGGGGAAGTCCAGCAGTTGCATTAGCCGTTCGGGATTATATGCATCGAATTCATCTTTTGATGAAATAACACTAATACGTACGTCTTTACCCATCTGGCGATACAGTTTGCAAATGGCAGTCGCGTATTACACAAGATGATGTCTTTATTTTGAAGTCTTTCTTGTTGCTCAATGCTGGTCTTTGAAAATGGAAATTGTGAAATTCAATCAGAACCGTGGAGTGAAGGATGGTCATACTACGGAGTGTTTCTGCCAATGTTTCCAAATTGTGTGACTTTGTGAAGTCCACTCCGACCACATCGCCAAGACACATAAAAGGCCGCAAATAGTTGGGTATAGGCCGCCACTCTAGTCTTGCTTGGATACCACCTTCTACATTTTGACTATCATATTTACACATTTTGCCTCTCCAGATCTCCTGATATGTGAACCTGCGGAATTCATTGAGAGTCACAGTGGACCCGTCGGGGTTTTTGGCAATAATATCTGTCTTCCACATTTGGCATTATCCACTTCTTCTCCATCTAGACCTCATAGTAGATAAATGATACAGCACCTGTTATGGGCTACCGCATCATGATCGATTGTGGCAACCGGATCGGTTGAGTCTCCGGACAGTGCGTACCTCGTACTACGAGTTATTTTCGCATAAGACATTAGCACTGTAATGTGCTTACACCTCACCTGGATAGCACTGGTAGAAGTGTGGCTGCCCGCACTGATTAGATAATGCCAGAAATCTCTTAGATGCGTTTCAAACCACAGTTCATCCAGACTGGTCGTATGCGCAGTAGAGAGTAGCGAAATAGCCTCATTTTCTGCAAACAGGTCATTTCCTATGGCCTACAGTTCATATTTGGTTCATACGTTTTTTTCTAGCCATAGAACGTAGACAAAACACAAACTGGTTTGCCCTGATAGAAGACCAAGGACAGTTTGCCTGCGCATGCACTCTTATAACGTGATGCATCCTACCGTATCCCTTACCTTATGGTTACTATTTAGATTTGATGTATCCGTGCTTCGAACATGCTCACAAGGATTTGGGCTGACCCCTGCTCTGACTAACCGCTGAAATGAACTTGGGCGGAATCAAAGCAAGTGTGTGACAAACTCTCCGATATATACATACATGCTTGGGGTTTTTCCACAGATTCGGTTTCATGACTTCAGGAACGGACTTTCGTGTGGTTCTTTCTTCTCACTGTTGAGTATTATAGTCATTCAATCCAGATCGATACCATATAGATGTCCCCACTACTGAGGACCGCAGGTCCGTTAGTCAGATTTACTAATCTGTGATATCGAACTGAGGCTTGAAAGTGACGTCTGCTTATGACTCGTGGAAAAGTAGTGTAGGTCACGGTCCTGAAGCCGTCAATTCCAAGTTCAACGATCGCTAAGCGCCGAGTGACGTGACGGCGTATCGATCACGAAATGCCGCCGTCTTAATCAATGTTTCACAATCTCGCCTTCGTCTTCCTTGGACAACAATTTATGATACGGTCATTCTTCATAAAATGTTTTCGCCCAATATTCACGTTTTACTCTCCGAACTTCCAAAGGGTCAAAGGAGATCTTAAATTTTACTCGGTTTGAATAACATTTAAAGAACTTGTGGTACCTACAATAGTAATAAACGAGAACTGATTGATTGATAAATCAAAACGATTGGGAGTTTTGGATAGTATAAAAAAGTTAAATAAATAAAAAACAATAAAGTATAATTTAAAAAAAATAATAATAAATAAATGAAAAAAAAGCCTTAACCTACCTAGCCTTAAAGTACCTTAACCTACACTTGAAAAGTACCTACCGACACTTCTTCCCCATACCTCCTTTAAAACCTTTGTATGCACAAAGGATATAGATGTAGAGCTCTGGGACTGATTTTTGAACTCATTTTTCTTATGGAATGCTTGATTAACGAGAGAACGGATTTTTCATCTCAATCCTAAGGAGAGCTGTCATCTGTAATGATCACACACGTGCGCGTGCGTGAGTGTGTGTAAAAAACGTAAACTTCTGGAATTTGAATGTTGAAATTTGAATTTCAATTTTTTTTTACCCATTGTACAGCTTCATTTTCGCGAAAATCGTCAACATGGCTGGGAAACGCAAAACTTCGTTGGCTTGCAGTCCTGTGAGTTTGGGTAGATCTGATAAGGTTTTTTACGTTATAACTGTAGATGCATCTGATATAAATACCAGTGATTTGCGAAGTAGAGCTTTCCAATACAGAAATAATGGATCTGAGTGTACATGAAAATGAGCGTTTTAAATTATTTATAGTTTCATCGTGGAGAAACCCGAAACTATGAGGTATGGTCGCATAACAGCCAGTTTTTTCTCAATATTGTCAACATCTGTTTCTTCATAATAGTAATGTACCTTGGTGAGCAGGTATTCGTCGCCCAATATTTGTTATGTAATTGACACAACCAGGATTGAATTTCTCTCCACGTTAGGTATATTCTTCTGTAGGTCAACATGGTTCTCAATTCCCAGCTAGACGTGTTGGTTATTTATAGCAGTATTATACTGATGCCTTAACGGCACTTCGAATTACATTAACCTCATCCTCCGAATTCCGTGTTCTCAACTATGATTTAGTGCTGAATTCTGTTCGACACAGCCGTTCATTTAAAATTAACTTGAAAGTGTTGCCCAACTCTACTGATGGGTGCCGTCATATTGACGAAAACCGGCACCTAAACCTCCGTTCCCGAACTGGGATGGACAGGTCACGCCCACTTTCCGTTTCAAGCTTCCCCGTCGTAGTCGCAGATGCTGGGAGCCGGGCTGAGCCCACTGAACGCCCGTGGTTGTAGTTTTTGTGGCTACGATTGGATATCACCAATTTTGTGTGATTGCAGGGTCCCGTTGTATCACGAGGCCGAGCTTAGAGGTAACGGAGCCTGCCGCACCTTTGATAGGCGCGGTGTCCAAACTATACCTATAACTCATCAATGCCAAACTCAATATACTGGGTCTGGAGTGCTCGTGATAAGGTGGTTAGAACTCCAAGGGCTGATTCCATAGCTCATTTCTGATCGAAAGGTTCTCTTAGAGAATTTTATACGCTTAGTTTTCGAGTTATTTAATGTTTAAGATTGTTTTCGTGATTTTGCCCTTACGTCACTAAATTGGTTACAACTCCCTTGTTTTGCTGTGTAAATTCAAATTTGAAGAAACTGTTGGAAAGAGCATTAAATTTGCTAACGGATAGGAGCCTGACCTTTTTGACATGGATATGTCTTTGTTCTGGGGGCTCAACCAAAAATTTTCGTGACGCAAAAAATATGTCACAATTTCTAATGATGTTCACGTACAACCAATCCGTTGCTAGGGGAATGGAACTTCCGTAGTTTTCATCGCACAGAAATCGTTCGCCACTCGTTGGAAAGCGCTTGATTTATGTGATAAATGTTCACATCTCAAGCTACCAATTTCCCCCTCCTTACGTACCTGGCTACATTCCTAAACTAAGTTGATTGGACTATAAACAATTTTAATAAGGCGGTTACAATTTTCTTAACGTAAAGCAGTAGCATCATTTTTTCCACTCCATAGGAAACATTATCATCCTCTTGACAACAGTCGACTGTAAACAACAACTCATTGTACCTAGTGACTTCTCTCCACATCCACAGTAATTTTCAACGTTTCTATAAGTACCTAAACCGTTGTTTTGTTGGAATTAGTCGGGATGCGGCCCAGGGAAAATGAATGAAATTATTTCATTTATTGTTTTATTTGATAACGTTTCATCCTCTTATTGAGGACATCTTCAGATCTTGGTGTGTCCAGGAAAAAATTTATAAACATCCGAATATAACGGATTCGTCAAATAAAACAGTGGCTCACCAAGTCAACTCAATGTCAAGAAAGTAAGATCTGAAGATATCCTCAGTAAGAGAGAGATAAACGTTATCAAATAAAACAATAAATGATATATTTCATTTAATAATGAAAAATCAGGCTATCACGAACATAAAAATGATAGCGCCTGTATTGAAGAAATAACTTTAATAGTATGTATAGTATGCTTATTGTGTCTCCAAGAATAATAGAATAAATTCTTTATCCTACATTTCGTCGCCTACAGTCCAAAGTTAAAGGATTTGTTTACAACTCTCGAGGACAACCGTTATGAAATCCCCAATCAAAGTGTCAAATTTGGGGCTAATAACAAAAGAAGCTACACGAACGCAAATTACGACCACAATGGAATTATATTCAAATACAGAAATTACTATTTGTCTTACTATTACTATTACTATTATTATCTTATTTTTTCATCATATTTAATTAATTATCATATATCCTTCATAGCGGCATGAGTGCGCCATCCTCCAGTTCAAGGCACCTCACCTTCCTCCTGGTGCCTCTCATCCTCAATGAAACAGCCCGTACGATTGGATTTTCGGGTTTTTACTCGCACCCATTGGGTGATGTGCGACAAGGGCTTCTTGCCATTTATCAGATAGCACGCATGCAAGCCTCCTAAGAAAACATTCAAATTCCCTGTGTAAGGCGCCGTCACATGAAACCACCAGTGGTGTGAATTTACCCTCACGTCTTCTGCTGCTGCGATGTCTTTGGCGTGTTTGGCGTTCGCTGCATTTTGGGATATTGTTTTCCAATCCTGAGAGCAGTAAGAGGCGGCGTCTGCGTTAATCACGCGCGTATCAAAGTACGCCGTTAGTACTTAGGTTGCTTATTATTGATTGCAATATTATAAAAGCTCATTCGAATTTTTCATTTTTCTATCCCACATTCTCTGTATAGATAACAAGATTGTACAGATCGTCGAAATAAGTTGATTTTATTAGAAATTTATTAGAAATGATGAAATCATCAGCCATTCAATCCTCCACTATTCCCTAAATTTGAGAAAAGCCAGACCATCAAGCCGCAAGAAATTTACGTTTTGAGATTCACAGTTTGCGCTTGTACTCATTGTTACTTCAGTGGTAGTTTCCCTAAGTGCCCATTTATAGAGAACATCGCGTCTTATAGTTCACAGGAAAAAAGTAAACTGACCTAGTCGGTGCCGTGTCGTTGGTGAGTCTTTGTCTAGTAGGTGGGGGGTCGTTCTAGTGTGTACTAAGCAGCCCAAACTCCTGTGATTACTTTGCCTATGACAGGGAGTCGTTGCCGTGTCGTCGCGTCATTGGGGTGTCGTTTTAGTGTAGCCTGGCCTTTAATCGGACATACGAGGAATGAAATCCCTGAAAGCTGCATATATTGCTAACGGAGATGTCACACTTCGCTACATAATTTAATGTCGAATTTGCCAATGTAGGCCTTGCCTCTTGGTACTAAGCTTGTCATATTTCGAGTTTGAATTTTGACAATTGGAAGTTAACGACTAGAACAGCATCTTGTGAGGGGATTCAATTTAGTCAATAACACTCAATAATACGAGTACATAAGGTTCACTATTCCAACAACAATGCAAAAGGTCAAGAACAAAGATTTTTCTCCTGTTCGCGTCTCCCATCTCTCTTGGCAACGATGTTCATTTTTAATAATGTACTGTAGTACCTGGTTGCGAACATCCTCCCACCTAAGTTTTCGATAAACTTCATGAAAACTTATAATTTCAGTCCAAAAATCGAAGAGGTTTCTTGACTGTTCTCCCTTTAGTCGTCTTCTAGACATGTGCCAGTAGTTGTTTTCAACCGCACAAGGTGGGTGATGCCATCCTTCCCAGTAAGGAGTTCAATGACTCGAGCAAGAGGCCAGTCAATTCTTTTGACGGTGTCATTGCCAATCAAGACGACATCTCCAACTTTGATCTTGTCATATTTATTGGACTTGTACCGTATTTGTAGCTGTCCCAGGTATTCGCTCCGAAATCGGGCTCTAAAGTCTTCTTTTAGTTTGATTCGTTGCAACCAGGCCTTCTTAAAATCAACTTTCTCTATAACATCTAATTCAGGCAGTCCATTCTGTCTTATGTCCTGAATAAAGAGGGATGGTGTGATTGGAGTGGCTTCAGAATCTCCTTCAGTTATGAAAGTGAGTGGCCTCGAATTTAACACGCTCTCACAGTCACAAAGAACAGTGGCCATTTCCGAATAGGAAAGAATGGACCGTCTTAAAACTTTCCGAAGTAAGCGTTTTGTGAGACCTATAAGTCGTTCCCACCAACCACCCCACCATGCAGCAGTTGGGGGATTAAACTTCCAGTCTATTTGTCGAACTTCACAGTATTCCGTGACTTTGGACCAGTCAATTCTTTGTAATAGATTGAAAGCACCAACAAAATTGGTACCCTGGTCACTGTAAATCCTGGCTGGTCGACCTCGTCGTGCAATGAAACGTCGTAGTGCTTGTAGAAAGTCGTCAGTTGATAGAGATAGAAGCAACTCGAGGTGGACTGCCCTAGTTAAGGCACAAGTGAAAAGACATATCCATGCCTTCTGCTGTTTCTTCAAAAAAATTGGGCCAGCTAAATCTACTCCCACCACTTCAAATGCAGAAGCTTCTCTCACTCTATCCAAAGGCAATGGAACAGTAGGTGCTTCCAGTTTCTTTGACTCGTAACGTTTGCAAATTGCACATGCTGATGTCACAGTTTTCAGTGTTCTCCTCCCACCGAGTATCCAGAACCTCTCACGAGTGATGGCAAGTAGCCCTTGCACACCAACATGGCATTCTCGTTCATGGATACTCCTAATCAGTCTCGTGACAACAGGATGTCCCTTGGGGAGTAAAATGGGGTACCTGAAATCTTCACTATCAGGCCTGTTGGAAATTTTCGTTTTCAAACGAATCAGTCCTGTATAGTCTTTAAATGGACTCAACATCTTGATCTTTGAATCCTTAACACCCTGAAATATTTCACATTGTACCATTTTTAGAACCTGAATCTCAGCAGCAATAATTTCTTCCATAGTGAGTGGCCCTCTCTTTCTCACATAGTAGTCTGAGCCCACTGATCTAGAATTATTCGTGAATCGTTTAATCCAGGCAACCATTCTAACTAATTTTGGGTACTGAGAAAAGTAGCGGTAGTACCAATCTTTAGGAAGGCCTTCTTTAGATGAAGTGGCAACCATGGAGGTGGTAGTAACAGTTTTCCTCCTTTCCTTACTGATTAAATCTTTATCATATTCTGAAGGAACTGAGGGCCACTGTCCTTGAGGTTGGTAAAGCCATTCTGGACCCTCCCACCATCGAGATTCCACAAAGGCCTTCCCATGACAACCCCGAGAGGGTAGATCAGCAGGGTTGAGAGTCCCAGGTACATGATGCCAGTTTTCGATGTTAGTCAACTTTCGAATTTCGTTGACCCTGTTCAACACAAAAGGAGCCCAATTTTCCTCACGTTTTAGCCAAGCAAGGACTGTGGACGAATCACTCCAAAAATACAATTCACAGTCTATGGTGATGGTTTTGCGTATAGTATTATACAGACGAGCTCCAATCATAGCAGCAAGCAGTTCCTTTCGTGGAATAGTAGTGTTCTTAGGTGCTACACGTGCCTTAGATTGAATTAACTGGACGTTAACTCGTTGGTTAACTGAATTTTCCACTCGCAAGAATACTACTGTGACATAAGACGTCTCACTTGCGTCACAGAATGTGTGAATACTCCAGTGAGACACGTTTGCCATATTCGGTAACCACCGAGGAATCTTCACATTCCGAAGATATTCAATTTCTCCGGCCCACTGCAAAAATAAGTTCTGAATATGTTGAGGCACTTCATCATCCCACTCTAATTTTAGTCCCCACAATTCTTGAATCAGAAGACGAGGGTAGAGGGTGACAGGACTAGCAAAGCCAAGTGGATCGAAGATCTTGTGAGCAGCAGATGCGATGATACGTTTTGTAATTTTCCCATCATTGGGTAGCTTCAGTGACTCACTACTGAGACTAAGGGTGTCGTCTTTCCTATCCCAACATAGGCCAAGCACAGCAGTTTCCGTGTGGGTGTTCAGCGTCAAATTCGTGGATTCCCAGCTACGCAACTCGAATTTCCCGTCAGACATCACAGATGTAGCTTGGGTAACAAAAGTATCCACTTCATTTCTAGAATCAAGGCTTGTCACAACATTATCAACGTAAAAACATTTTAGAAGAGTTTCAATGGTTGATTTAGAATATTCAGAATTTCCTATTTCAATGGCCTTCAAAATGTCATATAAATGGTGCTGAATTACGGCTCCCAATAGAAAAGGACTAGAAGTGAGCCCGAAAACGACTCTTTTATGGCGATACACTTTAATGTTTCCCTCAGAATCGCGCCACAAAAACTTCAAAAAATTTCGATCGCTTTGCGAAATCCCAATTTGTAAAAAAGCTCGTCGAATATCAGCTATGATACCGAATCTGTTGAGTCGAAATCCGTGTAAAAGAGGCGCTATCTGCTCTATTAGGTTACACCCCTTTTCTAAACACATGTTCAGAGAAGGTGAGTTCTTCTCTCGAGCGGAAGCATCAAATACAGGTCTAATTTTCGTAGTGCTGTTTAGTTTAACAATATGGCGATGAGGTAAGTAGTGCCCTTCCACAGAATTCTCTGACACCTCTTCTATTACCCCTTCATCAATCCACTCTTGAAAAACCTTATTGTAGTCAGCCATAAATCCATCATTTTCTAGCTTCCTCCACGTCGAGTTCATACGTTTGAGAGCTAGGTCGTAGTTGCTTGGAAGGGGCGAATGTTCATCCTTCCACGGCAGTCTCACTTCGTACCTACCCTCCTCATCAATTTTCAAGTTCTCAGAAAATTTGCGCTGAACATCTTTCTGCAATTCAGCCTTACATTTACTCTCTACGGGATCCTCAATTCCTAGAATTTCTAGTTTCCAAAGATCAGCAACATTCATTTCATTAACTAGCATGGAAGTTGTCAACATCCCTAAAGTAGATTTACAAAATTTAGTGGGGAGTTTGCCGGAAATGGTCCAGCCCAGTATAGTCTCAACTCCCACCATTGTCCCTGAGGAAAATTTATGGATATTTCCAGTGTACATAGAAAAAGCAACATCTGCTCCCAGTAACAACTCGATGGGACCAGAATCTGCTAACATCTCAGAAACGTCAAGGCCACAAGCACGCATTTCATCGACCCATGGTCCTCTAGGTAAGGTAGGTAAATCCCCACAAATAGCATCTTGGCCCAAAACCTCCACTGAACAAATTTGGTCACCTGAGAGCTTTGACAAATTAATTTTATATCGACAATGTGTGGTCATACCTGTCTGACGTCCTCCAAAAAGTGAATGATGTAAGGATTCCTGACCCTCGGCTTGATATCCCATTTTCACAGCAGTGTCATTCAAAATGTAGGATCGTTGAGCTGCAGTGTCAAAAACGGCGCGTGCATTCAGGGTTTTCCCACAAGATCCTCGTAGTCCAACTCTGAGAGTAGGCAAAAGAACACTGGAATCGCAGGTAAGACTAGCAGTACTGGTCACATTCACAGGATTTGTGGCTACAGTCTTTGCGTTATCAGCTGCACCTGAAAAATTACTCGCCGCAGTTTTTGTTGTGATAGGTTTACCCTTAATATGAGTATAATTAGGGCATAAGGTAATGTTATGTCTCCTATCACATAATGGACACGATGTTTTCACGCGACATATTTTAGATGAATGCGAACGCTTCAAACAGAGGTAACAACACTTTGCGTTCTTCACAATTCTCAATTTATCTTCCAAATTCATTTCCCTAGCTTTGAAGCAGTCAGAACTGTCATGTGTGGGTTGGGAACAAAAAATGCAAGGAGTACGTCCACTCTGAGTTGAAAGGTTGGCAGCAGTAGGTACCCCCTTGCGTTTCCCTTCTGTCTTTTCATGGAGTGGTTTCCTATCCCCAGATTTGATAGAGGTCGAATCGTCAGACATACCAAACCTCTGCATGGCTAGGGTGATTCTTTGCTCACTCTCAACCTCAGTCTTCATAAAAGTACGCAGTCTTTTAAGCCTTTCCTCTGGTTCGTCAAACTCATCCCTAGTGCAACTGCGTTGCCAGGCCCTAAGAAATTCGGGTGACAAACAGGACTCTAGTAGTGGACACAAAATTGCGGCACATTTGCCAGAAGTCACACCCAAAATTTCAAGAAAACGGAGATGACCCTCTAGTTCATCATATAAAACGTCCAACTCCAGTGTTTCAGATTTGGCCATGTCTATGACTATGCTTAACATTTCACGAATATACACCTCTATGAGGATGTCCTCACGCCCATAACGTTCCGTCAAGGCATCAACAGCAGCCTGGTAACTCTTTTTATCTTTAGAGGGTGGAAAACTCTGCAAAAGTTTCCTAGGACGGGATCCCTCTTTTGTGCCTTCAACCAAAATACGGAACTTATGGTAGGTAGGTATGTTTTCGTCCTCATGAATTTGCTCAAATTGGCCCCAGAATGGTAACCAATTTTTCAACTGACCATCAAAATAACCGTTCAATTTGGGTAGTGTATTTAGGTTAAACGACTTGTTATGATCTATAATAGAAGTGGTATTACTCACATGACTTACATCATCTGGAGAATTGGAACTTACGAGATCTTGAATCTGAACATTCATCACTTCGTACTTAGTCTCGTACTCAGTAGCTGCCACAGTTTCCTTGTCCAAATCTTCATCCGTAATCGATGTATCTTCCACCATGATCAAGAATATTTCTTCGTCAACCGCACGGAGTTTTTCCCATTCCCTCTGTAAAATCGCGAACGTCGCTCTTGCTTCAGTATCTCTTTTCGCCTTCAAATGTCCATCTAAGGCAGTATAATTCCGTGTGAACGATTTCCGAAGAACAGTGCGTCGTTTCTTAAGAGCTTCCATATCGCCGATGTTATTATAGTTCAATCACTTGACGAAAATGAATCTCGCCCCACGTTGGGCGCCACGATGTCAAAATTGGGGCTAATAACAAAAGAAGCTACACGAACGCAAATTACGACCACAATGGAATTATATTCAAATACAGAAATTACAATCAAAATATAGGTACATAAGGTTCACTATTCCAACAACAATGCAATAGGTCAAGAACAAAGATTTTTCTCCTGTTCGCGTCTCCCATCTCTCTTGGCAACGATGTTCATTTTTAATAATGTACTGTAGTACCTGGTTGCGAACACAAAGACATATCCATGTAATATGGTATCCGCTTGTAAAGCAGATAGTGGAATTCGTTTACGAGTTTATAAGTTTTTTAGAATTAGGTTTTGAGACATGAAAAAACTCTCTGAAAAGCAAATGTTACCTAATTTGGAAAACCTTTGTTATAAACCACTGGTATGATCCAAAATCAAATTCATTTTTAATGGTATATCTTCGTGGTTCCGAATCGTCTGAGATTCAAATCGTTATCCACTGTGGACACTGGGCCAGGCATATTAGGAATATTAAAAGTACTTTGTGATGGTTACAGTCGTATCCGAATCCGAATCTGGTTAACTTACTAAATTTCTGTTCAAATCTCAGTCAAAATAGTACTAACGTCGAAATTGTTGCACTTTTTGGAATATTAGCGGATAAAACAATAAAGTGCCAAAATTCGGACGTATTTTGCGATGTTGATAGAGTTCCGGGAGAAATTATTTTACGCGAACCCCAGATAAAAACTAAACTACCTACTAACTAACTACTTATTTTACTAAATGACCCCATAAAACATGTAGAATGAAGATGGTTACGACTATGTATAAACTTTACCCGAAATTCCTAATACGCCAGGGCAAAAGAACAAATGACTGGTTTTATGATATTACTGTGTCCGAGCCATATTGTCTGGGGGATTTCCTCTATCAGGTGTTTGAGAAACCACTTTTATAACTTTCCTGTTTCGCCGATCATCACTTCACTTATCCTGATAACAGCCCTGTCATTGTTCCCTAACCTCCAAATAACGAATTTCCGAGTGTCGAGATGTCTGATTATCCCTCAATCACCTTCTTAAGATAATCCGTCCCGTCCGAAAATAGGTATTGCTCCTCACCCATAAAAACCACGATCTGTGATCATCCGGTCCCTGTCGACTGTTGACGATTTTTATCTCCCATCAACGTCATTCAAGCTTTAAAACTCTCGATTACTCTGAGTGTTTTTATTCGTCGAGTGCCTTGTTCTGCAGGTTGATATTTAAAATTCTGAAATGCTGTTTTTCAACATTATTTTTAAATGTTACTCGTTGTAAGTATTTGATCGTTCCAATGTTTGTTTTACTGTCATTTAATTTATTCTTTGTTAACTCATCATCGAAGAAATTCACGTTCTTTTGCAAAAATATCAAACATTCCAGAAGAAAGGATTAATTTGTTGAGAGCAGCAATTTAGGGCCAAAAAATTCCTCAAATTAAAAAAATTGCAAAGAATTGGGAAATTGGAAAAAAATTATTTAGCAGAATATTAATTCGTAATTTTGTAAAGGTTAGGTAAAAGAAACGAATGGATTTTATCTGCGGTTCGTTTCTTCTCCCAGTTTCTCCATCTGTACGTCAACACTTCTCAACACTCTTGAAAGCATCTTGTTAGTTAAATTTATCAATTTTATTGGACTAAACAAGGTTTTGTCAGCTTTTAGCTCTGATGCCTTTTGAAATTGCACGCTATAATGCTAATTATTTTATTGTTCGATGAATCCTAGATAACTTGAGGTTCGTTTTCCATTGTGTACCTATTATAATATAAATGCACCGTGGACGCCTGGGATCATCCAGACACCATCACGCGTTGCGTTCTTTCTTTGTGACGTCACCACTGGGTTCCCTCGATGAGTTTGAAATCTTCCTTGTTACAACTTTACACTCCATTCCATTTTCTAAGCAGCTGTTTTGGCGCATGTTGGAATGTAGCCGCACGTGGATCGCTATTAAGAACTGAGTTCTAGTCGAGCTAAAGTGAAAACTGATGAAGCAACAGGTGCACCTGCGTTTGCCCTCCTTTTAACAAGTTCTTTATATTTCCCGCTTTTAGCTTACCTGGGAACGAGTTTGTTCAGGGAACAATTTGATAAATTTCCCGCTTCCTGGGTTAATTCAGCAAGACAAGTGTGACTTTACTATTCACCGGCATCTGTGCGACCTCCTCGTGAGCCATAGGTTTTGAAGCTATTACTTCATTTTTTTTTTCTCAAAAATTCGCGTAAACATAAAGAAGATACAGCCATAATACATATCTCCCTTCGCCCAGTATCTACTCACCATCTTTCTGGCCCAGAACTAACTCTAAAACCTGGTAAGAATAACAGGCTCTCGAGCCGATTATAGACAGATTTTGAGATTTCAGAATTACACATCATGAGATTGCCTCGTATATGTCAGCAGATTAGATTGGCGATGGCTAAGACTTGAACCATAGACCATCGAAAAAACTATCAGAAATTCGATGGTGAATCATTTAGGTATTCCGATTCAGGGTGCAACAGATTTGTACGGAGAATTGTTTTGAAAAGGTCACTGCCATCTGCAATTTTATCAATATTCTTTCAAATTTTAACGTTTTCTCATAGTGTTGCCAGGCTTATCTGCTATTTCACCCTTTATGAAAAGTTTGTTTCCACAGTTTAGGTTTCGTGGTCTCTCTTGTAGTCTTTTAATCATCTTGTTTCGAGAAGGGTCTGATGGCTGAAGATGGAAAGGCGCGTCCAATTGTCGCCCTGCCATAACTCATGTCTCGAGGCGCAAAAGTGGATTGTTGACCTCCCATCTCTACTGTACTCCCCTTTAGCTACGGTTCCTCCATTTACCAATTACTGCAGCCGTTCATGTAATCAATTGAAGTGCTCTCTTCTACGATTCGGGGAAATGAGCCTGGAAATCAATTTCGGGGTCGGGAGCTCTGAGAAGTCTCGAGGCGGAACGGGCAGGAAGTGACCACATTGTAGCCAGTAGCCACCCATTTGAAATCCTCCCGTAGCCCAAAGGATTCCGTACATTCAGTTCTCACTGGTTGTTGAAGTTCTTATAGGTCTTTCTGCAATTTAGTTAATTGCTGAAGGCTCATCTCATTATTTACCACTTAAGCAGGTAAGGAGACAGATAGCGTTCAACATCGCAAGAGTCAAATATGGTTCAATACACTATTTGTGGGATTTTTAGACGTGTACTCTGTACAAGTCAAAATGACACACATTAAGTCAAGTTGGTGTTACACCTTAAACAAGATATGTAATTAACTTCAAGTTCAGAGTGAAATGATCTATCAGCCATTATGTTTTCTTCCCTTTGAAAATCACTGTTGACTCTCGAGTCTACTAATTGGCTGCTGTCAACTCTGAACGTATTTTCTTCTTTTTTTCCCATCTTCATGCCCCTTGATTTTAAACCTACTTCAATCAACGTTTATAATTATTTTATTATCCTGTAAGTTGATAATACACTCACAGAACCTACTAATCTACCTTTCCAGTTTTCCCACTGAACTATTCAGTTCCACTAACTGCTGTCAGAGAGTTGGCGCCATTACCTTCGAGAGGCGATCAAAAAATTTGCAACTAAAGTGTAAACAAACCTTGAACCGTTAATCTTTCTTCTGCTCTTTGCACTCTGTTAATTGATTACCTCGATATCGGCTCTACAATAACAGGTCAGTATTTTGCTGAAATTATTAGAAAACTGCGATATGCCATCACAGTGAAACGTCGGGGAATGGTGTCCTCTTGTTGCATGACAGTGCGCCAGTTCACAAGTCTCGTATTCGCACAGGCTGCCATTTGTGACTGCGGCTACGTACAGCTCGACCACCCACCCTATAGCCCCCAAAGATTTCTTCTTGTTCCCAAATTTGAAGAGGTTCTTAAAAGGGACAAGATTTGATGACCTGAATTTCCAGAAATCAGCGACTGAAGAAGGGTTTCAAGACCAAGAAGAAGTTTTTTTTTTTCGTGGAATCGGTATGTTGAAGGACAGGTGAAATATGTGCATTTTTGTTAGGGGGGGGGGATTATGTTGAAAAATAAAAGTATTCCCAGAATTGTGGCCATTTTCTTTTTAGCTTAGTTGCAAAAATTTTTGTAACCCCGTATTTCCGTGCCAGAAATCTGACCTGTAACTAAAAACTAAATCATTCGCGACGAAGTTGTGGAAACCCATTTTAAACGGAAGTTGTTGAAAAACGTTGTCTATTTCCACGAAAAAAATAAAGAGTTACAATGTTAAATATGTTACGACGGTTAGGCCATCATCAGTAACAAATAAACAGTAACAACAACAACACAACAAGTTCAGTTATTGTTTGTTACTGATGATGGCCTCACAGTTGAAATCGATTTAACATTGTAACTCTTTATTTTTTCGTGGAAATAGACAACGTTTTTCACTAACTTCCGTTTTCAGGGACCCTGATTATTCACCTTCGTAAATCATTCCCTTCGCTATATTGATCTCCTCTACACTCCTCTCCCCCTTTCCATCGCTTCACAGCTCCCCTTTCGAATTTTATTATTGAAATACCATTCAAGAGCAATAGCGGTGTTTGATTTACACCCAAGCCCTGCCAGGGTGGGCCTGCGGTATAGAATTCCCTAGACGGGGAGAAAAGCTGAGTTGTGTATTTTGGCCGGTAGTCCTCTTATCGATGCTTGACTGGCCTTTAACCGGTGAATTCGGGGAATATTGCCTACCTTCACTTTTTCAACATCTTAAGGTCATAGAAAATCGGCCTGTGAAATGTTTTAATTTTATTTTATAGAACTTCTCAAATTCATAGATCTAAATTCTAAATCTAAATACCCAAATATCAGTGAGTTTACCTTTCCTGTGTACAAGAAAACTTACGTAGTTTCCTAATGAATTGAATGATTGATTGATTGTTCGTAGCAGAAATCGTGATGTTAAGCCTGCACCAGATGATTTCTTCTCTTAATTGATCACAATTTCGATAATCAGGAAAGAAAGACATAATTAAGAATTAGGAAAATTAACTACTTCTACTAGTTTTAAATGTCAGCATATTCCATTCTGGGAATTTCAAGGTTTCTCTACGATAAGTATTTTCCTGTAATTTTTCGATGTTTCGATAAGTCGAGATGTGGTGATATTGAAAATGAAATTTGGCGATCCAAAAAAATACTTTGGATTTTTTTGAATTTTCTATGGATTTCTCAGTAAATAATAATGGAGTTTCTGTTCCTGATCAGCATGATTTTGTGCAGACATTTTTTAATGTCCCAGTTAATTGTTGGTAAGTTTGTTTTGACTAAAATTCTGCTAAAAATTAAAAATTTCACCATTTTTGGCAGTTTTAAGCCAATTGTAGTTTTTTTTTTTTAAGCACATTTTTGGAAATTTGTCCAATTTAAGTTCAAATTTAATGACTCAACCTTTCATTTGGAGAGCTTGATTTGTTGGCGCAAGAACGGATTTTTAATCCCAATCCCCTGAATCCTGAGGAGAGTTATCGTAATGAATGACACACACACACACACACACACACACACACACACACACACACACACACACACACACACACACACACACACACACACACACACACACACACACACACACACACAAAATATATATATATATATATATATATATATATATATATATATATATATATATACAAAATGCCACAAAATTTTTGGAATTTTGATTTTAAAATTTTCCGAGCCATTGCAATAGCTTCATTTTCCACGAAAATCCGCTAAAAGCGAAAAGTACCTGCCTACCAACAATGGATTTTGAGCTTAGTTGACTTTTAGCCCCGGTGCACACGAGCGTCAAAATGACGCGTGACGCCGCGTCATTTTCAATCGGATAACTAGAGATACACAGCGGAGCATGGTGCGGTGCACACGGGACGCCGATACCTGCGTTGACGCGGATAGGTATCGAAGTTGACGCAGGTTTCTGTGGGACGCGCGTCACGGGCGATAGGTATCTTGCCGCCCGATACCCCTAGCAGTACTCAGAAGTCAATCGTCCGGTGCACACGTGCAGCTGCGTCACTTCGCGTCAACCATCATTTTGAAGATTTCGGCCCACGATTTTTTGAAAAACTTCAATTTTCTGCACATTGATTCATTGTCAAAGGATACGAGAAAGCTACGTGCTATGCCCAACATGCCATTTTTAGCGAATCTTCGCAGAAAATTGCTACTGCAATTATAAAATAACAATTTTCGAAAACATTCTTCATTGAAATCCGAGTCCTAGCTCCGAGGTCCTTCCAACTTTTCGTCCAACCCCAACCAAAATCCATATTCATATCAATTTCATATACGTATACATATGGGCATGTATGTGGGAGTATGGGGATGTTATTTAGAAAAAGTTCCAGTCATGCAGTATGATCGAATGAGCGAATTTTCTTAAATTACATGTCTTATTATATTATGCTAAATTGTATCGAAATTTCAGCAATTGATTATATATATACCTATGTATATATATATATATATATATATATATATATATATATATATACATATATATATATATATATATATATATATATATATATACATCATTCCAGACGATAACTCACCTTAGGATTGAGATAAAAATACCGTTCTTGGGCCAACAAATCAAGCATTCCAAACGAAATATGAGTTTGTTGGTCAACTACGTATTTTTTAGCCCATTAAATTGGCAAATTTCGAAAAATGTACTAAAAAAATCACTAAAAATGGCTAAAAACAGCCAAAAAGCGTTACATTTATAAGTTTTAGCACAATTTTAGTCAAAACTAAACTATAAACGATTAACTAGGACATTTAATAAGTTTTGCTCAAAATTATGCTGAAAAACGTAGGTACTTTAATTTCAATAATATTCGCTTCTTCAGTACTTCCGATTTCTGCCCTCTTCTTTGCGAAATACGTACTTGTGCACCAAATACGAAAAAACCACTTTCTTCTTCAATATCTGGGTACAGATCCATCCTCGTAGTTGGCGAGCGAGTGACTGACACGTCATGACGCGGCGTCCTGCGTCCTTTTGCCGCTCGTGTGCATTGAAACTCAGATAGGACGCAGATAGCGATTCCAAGAAATGACGCGGCGTCAAGCGTCATTTTGACGCTCGTGTGCACCGGGCCTTAACCACCCCCCGCTACCGTTCAACTCTAAGTCAGACTTAGCTCTTATCGCATAAAATTAGAACTCATATCCCTGGCTTTGGAAAACGTAAACCAACTTATTTTGCGTAGGAAGTTATTCGATATAATTAGCTTAACGTTGAAGCAATACCATCACTCACTAATGACACTACGTTTTGCCAAATTTTCTGAGCGATACGACACGCTCTCTTAGGAAAGTCTGAGGAAACTTTTCGAGAAATTATTAGGAAACTTGATGAGAAGTTCCCTTAGAGATGAAGATTGTTATGTGGATACATCTATCATTATAGCTATTGAATGCTCTGTAGAGCCGAGAAGCTTGCAGCCGTTTTATTTTGTCAAATTTGGAATGAGCTTATTGGAATCTTGCCGAATTGATAGAATATTGAAATAATTTTCATATATTCAAATCAAACTTTCGTGGCGTGTTCGCATATCTTCTTGAGTGTAATTGGATGCTTCGCGCCCTTGGTCGATTTATCTAAATTTTGAGGGATATCGGGTGCCTCATGGGTCTAATAGTTGCCCAGGCCTTCCTCACTAATCCAGAGGCTCCCTGACCAATAAATTATGTTAATTGGAGCGACCTGCTGTGGTGGGCGAGGAATCGGTTCGACGAAGACAGGAAGGGAACGAGCCAGGTGGTTGGTTCATCTTCATCCCAGAGTTCTGTCCGTTCTGTAACGTATCATTCATCCCGAAGCTGTAGGCGTTCATCTCCGCCTAATTGACAAGGCTCAAGGCTCCCTTGACTTGACAGCTCTTTGTGGCCTGGGGGTCGAGCTCTTGTGCGGTTTGGAGACAACACCGTACCGCCTCTAGAAACCTGCAAAGGGAACCTTGCGTAAATTACTGTCAAAATGAAACTCTGCCCACTAGACAGAGCCCAAGCCCCTGTGGGAACAATAAAAACATTTGAGAAATGCAGGAAACAAAAGATCCACTCATGTCACATGACCATTTCAACAAATTTTCGAGATTTTCCAGAGTTAAAGTTATGTAACTTTTTTTTTTTTTTTTTTTTTTTTTTTTTAAGTTTGAGCACTTTATGTGCGCACAAATTAATTCTTTACTAGGTATTGAATTGTGGAATTGAAACATTTTCTAAATCATATTTCAATACAAACCGATTTTAAGATTAAAAAATTATTTTGCTGTTCTTATAGATTTTTCGTGTGCTCATTTTAATAATTTATGTCCGTTTTTGCGCGAATTGGAGCACCTTTACTAGTTTAAAAAACTGTTTAAAATCTTTTATACGATCGTTGCCATGTTTTGTGGTTGTTTGGAATTTTAACTCTTTATTGTGCCTTTTTCTTCAAAATCTTAATGGTAAAAAACTGCACTTGTTGAATGTAGGTATATTTTCTGCCAAATATTACCTAGAAAAAGTTTGTAAACTTTGAACTAGATCATTCAGAAGTATGTGCACAAAATCGTGATGGAAATTTACTTTACTACTACTGCTGAAAATGTACTTTATTTTGTTACTTTACTGAATGTATAGAATTAACGAAAAAAGTCCAGTCATGCAGCATGACCCCATGAGCGAATTTTTGAAGATGTTTCATGCAAATATTACCGATTTTTACAACTAGCGAACGGCATTATTTCGATTTTTGACTGATTTTTCAACTTTGAAATTTTTGAAAACTTGATACATATTCTTATAGGAAATTTTACGCTGATTCCGAATATACCACATGTTAGTATGCTGAAAAAATTATTTCGCACAACAAATCGCAAAAAACCGGCTATTTTGAAATTTTTGACTACATTTTTGAAAATTTCAACCCGAAGATGTAATCCGATCATGCTGGCCAACGAACTTCTAGCACAGTTTCTAGCGCAATTCTACGGACAGTTATCGTCTGGAATGACACGTACATATATACATACATACATAAAAAAATGCGTTAAACTTCAGAATATGATTCAGAATAGCCTGAAACGGATTTCTGCATAAAATTTTTTCAAAAATTCACATTCTACAAATTTTGAGGCGAGAGCAATAGCTTAATTTTCTTCAAAAATTCGCTAAAATGAGCTAAAAACCAGCGAAAATGGCCAAACATGAATTAGATAGTTGAAAATTTCTCCGAAAAATTACTGGTATTCGCTCATATGGTTGTGCTACATGAGTGGAAATTTCGTTTGATCTTTCAGCTTGATAAAATGAAGTATGATGATGGTAGGTATTTCTCCTGCTCCCTCTCAGGTAGCTGCAATTGAATTCATCATCAAACACTTCCTCTGCATTCATACCTATATGATAATATGAAATTACAGTTAGAAATCATCCACTCAACGGCTATATTTCATTGCATTTTGTCTGATTGTAACACCAATTGAAACGAGACACGGTTGGATATAGACTGGTGGATAGCGTCCGAACTCCCGAGTGGCCACTAACCCAACGTATAGCCAAGGATCGGCAACGTCGACGTTGCCAGTTTGGAGTGCCTTCTTGATATAATTCAATTTGGAATAAGTGCTCATCGAACCTGAGTCCCACTTAGATAAAGAGCGTCTTCTCTACTAAGCGCTTAAATTTCTCCCGCCTAATTAATCTTCACGAGGAAAGTATTTTTGGAAATGGAAATATTGGAGTTTAGGTCAGAAATGGAATATCAGTATTCAAATCCTATTAATGTGAGAGATTTGCATGCCTGCCAAACCCATCACACAATCGAAACAATAGTTTTCCTTCAAAATGAAAACAGGTTTTTGTACACATTTGATCTTGTACCTGCGATATCAATAAATTCTGCAGCAGTTATATATAACTTCGACAACATTCACATAATTATGGTGCCATTTCCAGTGATTCAGGTTGATGCCCCATGATTGTCATTGTATTGAAGTAAGCAACAAACTTTTTTTTCTTTTTTTTTAAATATAATTTGAGCGAATAATTTTTGTGCTCTCAAAGTACTTGATGGATTTCGGAGTGTTTTATCACTGAATCATGTAACCCAGCGGTTCCCAAGTGGGGTATGCGTACCCCTTAGGGGTACGCGGTGATCTATGGGGGTGCGCACAAAATTATCCGTAATGGCGGATATAATTTAAAAAATTCACTATCTAGTGGTGAGTAGGTTCTACGTAGGGCCGAGCGAAAGTAGTCGCCATATACACACGCATCTGAGTGCGCAGCTATATGTATAGCGACCGAGTGAATCATACAGCAAACACTGAACTACCACCCCACTACTACAGCAGTCAGTAATTAGGTTTTGTAATTAGTTGTATTAATTGATTAGTAATTAGGAGTACCCATTAGGATTTGAGTTAATCGACTCTAAAGGGTAGAATTTAAGGGCTGAAATATTAAAAATCGAGATCTCGAAAACTTTTGAGGTACCTACCAGTAATGTTTTGTAGGTTTAATTTATAGATGTCCTCCCAAAGAATCAAATGAAACAACCCTGGCTGCTTTACGTTCTTCCATTTGCTCTCCTCATGGGCTAGAACATTGAAAGGAATGTAGACATCACCACTGGAGTAAATCGTAACTGGTGAAATATTTTTTTTTTTTTTTTTTTTAAATTTAGAAAACGCATTTATTTAGATAGGTATTGCAATATAAAACAAAAGTTACACAAATCAGGAAATGCTACTCCCCACTATAAGTCGTAGACTTGTGCTGTGGGGAAGAGTAATACATAATCAGCACACTCATTCAATACCTTATTCAATAATCATCTTGTAAGTAAATATAGGTAAATTAGAATCAATAGGTATACATCGGGTAAATCAGAATACATAGTAATTATTTAGTTACCATCTTAAAGTTTTAATATTATCTAATGGGTCTCAGATTGCCTCATTATTATATGTTTTTTCAGTTCTTTTTTGAACTTTTCAATTTTAGAAATAGAGCAGAGCTCATGGGGTAGGGCATTGAACAGTTTTGCTCCCCGGTAATCATACGCCCGTTGGCCATGGTGAGTCCTACGGAAAGGCAGTTTAGAAAGAAATTGTCCACAAGTTCTTGTTTTTCCCTCATCTAAAAATTTCAGGTAGTTGCTATGTAAATCGTTATATGTTTTAATTATAGTTATCTTGTCAATTAGCTCTCCCAATTTGAGTACTGCGAACTCTTTAAAGAGAGCTTCTGTTGAATATCTTGTCCTTTTTTAAAGTAAGACTTTGATTTAGAGCTTCTGGGTCAGGAATAACGAATCAAGAAGGGACGCGCTACATCCTCCCCAACCAGATGCACCATTGATCATGAGCGACTGAATGAGCGCATATTATACCATTCTACGTCTATCAATAACTAAAAAGTTCCTCAGCTCCCTACACACATGGATCATCTTTCTCATCGAGGATGTCACTTTTTCCAGGTGTTTGTCCCATCTTAGGTTCTGATCAACTTCCACGCCTAGGTATCGAACAGAAGCAACTTGTTGTATTACTTCACAGCAGCACTGAAGGTTATCTGTACATTCCGGTACATGGCATTTTAGGTTCTTTATCTGCGGGATATCACTTTCCCTAAACGCGATAGTTAAGAAATTAGTTTTAGAAAAATTGATCTTCATTCCCATACTTTTAAGACAATGAAGGATTTTGGTCAGACATGATTCAGCTTTAACATAGTAAAAATTGTAAACATTGTAAAAATTGACTTGATAACTACGACGATCGTATCAGCTGATATCATTTGAATGTAATTCGCTCTTCTTGAAGTCGAGTTATTATTACTTCTGTGACCTATAGATGGACTTGTGAACCGCAGGCGTTATATTTTATTTAATGTATTAATCCTAGGTAGGCGTCGACTCGTTCAACGATTACGGACAAGATAGTGTCCTGCGTAGAAAAGCTGTAATACAGAAATAATAAACCCTTGTGTAATAATTTGGAGCGTTTTGAATATTTGATGGTCGTTAGTATACCTACATAACGTTTTACACGATCTTATACATGTACTCTTAAGATCAAATAGTCCGCCGATCCGACTCGTGTAAGAATTGTCCTCCCACTGAAATAATGGTCGCCGACGATGCGCTCTACCAGGGGGAAATCGGAAATAGCGATTGAGACAACCTTGATAAGAATCAGTAGGGATTATTGAAATGATTATTTGGCAGTACTTCTTTCCACTTTTCACTCGTAGTCATTTTGACTCGTGTTTTCAAGCTTACCTACTTCTCTACTCTCTTTCAAGACTTTTTTTCAAAACTAACTTATATCTCTTTTTCAAAACCAGTGCAGTGTTTTTACAGTTTAATTGCTCTACATTCTAATATGTATTGCAATTATAACCATGGTGCGTTCGCCCCTAAAAGTGACCAACAATGGGTTGCTTCCCCGTGGATAACTTTTGAGGAGTCAAGCATGTGAAATCGTGTGTAATATGCCCAGTAGGTATCAGTAGGTAGTAGGCGCGCGCGCGCGCACACACACACACACACACACCCACACACGCGCGCGCTCATACACAATGCCGGTAGTTTCACATGCGATTCGGAACAATATAACAAGTTTTATGAAGGGAAGAAACTATGTCCTTCCACCAAAAACCTCCTCCAATAGTGGAAGGAAGACAGCGTTGTTGAATGGAGCTTTTTAGGTAATTGTAATGAAAAACCTTTAGATTATCACATATTTATTAATAATACAAAGCTTTTCGGCTAAATTCTAGCCATCTTCAGGCATACACAACAAACTGAAACACGGGAGAGAAGCTACTAACTGGAAACCTCCATACAAACACAACCTTGCATCGCCAGTGTTTTAGTTTGTTGTGTATGCCTGAAGATGGCTAGAATTTAGCCGAAAAGCTTTGTATTATTAATAAATATGTGATAATCTAAAGGTTTTTCATTACAATTATCTAAATTATGGAGGATTATCACAAGAAGTCTGCACCAACTCTTCTGAGATTATTGAATGGAGCTTTGTTCTCAGTGCGCGTTCTGACAGTTCTCGAACTCATCAGAACTGGGACGGGCAATCCCGGTGCATTCCGGAACTTGTGGGACCGCGTTCTGCACTGCGAACGATTCCAGAACTTGGAAGTTGAATAACCTGGGTTGTTGTTTGTAACCTCACTCAACTCGTGTTACCTTCTGGTGCTCCTTTTCAGAATATTTTTAGTGCCCGTGAATATATTACTTATTATGCCCGTGAATATTACTTAACTATCACCCCACGGCTTTTTAAAAAAATCTACGATGACAGAGGAGAATACTCGAAAAAATTTTAGTTTCGTGGATGTAGTCGACACCCAACTATAACTTCAATCTCGTCCTCATCGTCCATAAACGATGAAACACCATCGTAGAAACTATTGCTTTCTGAACTTGACGAGCTAATTGAATTTTCGATCATAGAATAAGTACTTATACCAACATATAGAGACTAAAGTATGATTAAGTATGATTTTGATGAAGAAAAAGAACGAGATCCGAAGAGTTTACTCCACAAGATCCGAAAGATTGTGAAATGCGCATGCGTTAACCACGTCCTTGCTTTCGAGTTCTGACAGTTCCGGAGAAAAAATGGGGACTGTCAGAACCGTTCGGAACAACTGGGTTCGCAAAACACTGCGAACGCCGAACTCCACGTTCTTGGCATTCCGGAACTGGACGTTCTGACACTGCGAACGACAAAATTCGACTGCGCTTGCCCAGAACCATTCCGATCTGGCAGAACGCACACTGAGAACGAAGCTTGGAGTGACGATGACAAATATCACAGGCTTTAGGTTTCTCGAATGCGGATTTCGGTGGAAATGGGCTTAACGGAAAAATTATGGTGGAAAAGCCGGTAATTACTGCCAGGAAGATTACGTGCCTCGCACCATTTCCTTGAGGAGGGAAAGGACTATGTTTACCTCTAAGATTGTTGTTTACGTAAAATGATGATTTTGTTTCCAGTTGCGATTCAGATGAACGAATAATAAAAAGTTTACTATTGTGGTACCTACTGAATATAATTCTGTTTTTCCCCATTAGTTTTCATTGAACATTATTAATTTTAAAGTTGAGAAATTTCGAAATTGTAGAAATAACTTTTCAGACACCTCTGTGATTTTGTTGCAGGGAAAACGGGGAAAAATGGGAAATTGTTAACCTGATAGGAGCTCAAGTTTAGTTCCGCCTTGGCCAGCAAAATGCGCCCTCGGAGGCCTTTATTTTAGTCGGAGGACTATAACATTGCTAAATTACTAGATTCTCATGAACTACGTAAAATCGTGAGTTTGTTGATCCCGTTCATATCGTCTCAGAGTCTATTCTTGGTAGAGAGAATGTTGTAAAAATTAATCCTTCTGCAATTATTGTTATTGTGATTGTGGTGACTACCTACCTACCGTATGAGGAAAAATTTCCAGTTGTGCAGCATGATTGTAGGATCAAATTTTTGTAAATTATCGTACGTATTGTTATGTTACATTGTTTTGAGATTTGAGCACTTTGCCAAGAAATTGTTAATTACCAATTTTATAATAGAAACATTCGTTCTAAATAATAAACACAAAGTTTTTTTTTTTTCAAGGTTTAGGCCGCACCTCAACCAGAAGGGTTATTGACGGTATCACAAAGGTTTTTTATTTCTGTATTAGATAGCCCTTCTACGTAGAACATTGGTTCTTAACTATTAAACCCTGTTTATACCCAGTATATTTATTATCGAAACTCGGGGCTTCGCGCTCCGCATTACCCCGACCCCATTATTTTACGCTTTAAAGTAAAGTTGAGGAAGAAAATGATCTATGACTAAGACTTCTTCCCATCAAGTAAAAGGTGAGCATATACTGCATATTGTTTTGGAACACTATGCTTGATCTTTGCACATTAATTACAATTAATGTCTTTCAGCAGGTTGATTGTAGAAAATAGCCGTTCAGCGTACAGTGTTGAGAGTGGCGGTTCTTTGGGATTAAATTTATCAGTGACCAGCAAACCATGGAGAAATTAATATAATTCAATTGATCATAAATACACATTATTCTAGAGAAGTCTTTGAAGTCTAGAGCCACGCAGATCAGCTGAGTGAGATCCGGTGTTAAGTTTCTGCTTTTCAACATATGGAGCTGAAATTTGAAATGGAGCGTGTTCCACGTTTCTCCTACGTTTAGCTGAGGCTCAAGAATTCAATACCTACGTGAAAATCATGAAAATCAAGTTCGTTACAGGGATTACACATCGCACTTGCAAAGCAGCTACTTAAGAAACAATAAAAATTGATATGGGTTGATCAAATCGTCTTCTTTTTTCAATTATTGTACATTCATAAGTTTTTAGACACTCAAAAAACTAGATGTACAGTTTTATATGGCTTCATGTGATCCATTCCAGACGTTATCTTACTAACAATAATGTCATTGAATGCATTTTTATCAGCGTTGAATTTACTTGAAGATGGCGATTTTCTGATTTTTCGCCAATAAAGCGCCATTTGGCTCCACTGTGATCCATGCATGCCGCGTCGTTCGGATGTTTTCTTATGTACTACTGGAGGAAAGTAAGTAGGCAGAAGCGGGAAAAAACCGCCGATATGGTTATGTAGCATGACTGGATTTTATCTTATACCCGATGCGGAAATGTTGGATGAATAATGCACATTTATGGAGCATCAGTGTATGGGGAAACTATCCAACAACAAATATCATCATTTCAGCACCATCTTTTCGTGTGAGAATATCAAAACATCGGATCGACTGCGCAATGATTCCGCTTCGGACAGGGGAACGTTGTGGATGAATCATCAGGAGAGAAGGGCCCCGTGCCAACTCCGAGATCGGAGTTGACTGCCTTATACAGCCCCTTTCAAAGTATATGCTAAACAGATACATTAGGCTTGGAAGATCCGACTCTCGGGGTCAATGGGGACGTCGTTGCGACATCAAACATTGAATTAAGAACGTTTGCGTCATTGAGTAACGGATGCCCTCAGGACCTAACTGCCCCGTGCTTCTACATGTAAGTCCAACTACCGAAGGCGAATAGAAAGCGCTGAGCTAAGGTGTTCATCCTTCCGTATCCCCCTGCTCACCATGATATGGGATGGTTGAAAAAATTAGACAATTTGTACAATATCTTGGAAACCTAATGAGATCGGGGGGAAATGGGCTTCAGCACAAAAAAAGGCATATTTAGTAAATCTCAGTTACAAAACACAATTTTTTGTTGTAAAACTGTGCCATCTCAAAAGCCAGATAATAATGGTTTTACTGCTTCCGAGTCTACGTATTAGGTAGCAGAAGCATTTTTTTCACTTTTCACATTTCCATTCTCATGTTACGGTTTAAACCATTCTGAAAAACTTTCGTTCCTTGTCTGTCCGTATGTCGATCGTGCCATTAAAGCTGCTACGCGTGCGCGAATCTTGTACCAAACACGGCTTTTACAGTTTTCATCTAATTCCTATGACATTTTCAGAGATTTTACAGCTCAGGATGTAGATAGTCCCCGATAAACTTCATCGCTTCCGAAGTTTGAGCATACGCATGTTACATCCAACATCTTTCAAACACCATTTTCTTATTGCCTAGAAGTATTTTGACATTCTACGTCCCATCCTAGTTTACGATTTGCCCCAACCATAAGAACTCGCTAATGGAATCCTTTAGAATATTTTTTAAAATTTTTTCAATGATCAACAAACATGTTTAGTATACGACGAAGCCACACCCAATTTAGCAGACGTTCTTCATCTTAAAAGCATGACGAAAACCCAAATATTGCGCAAAAATATTTACCGCCTATATATCTTATTGGACAAACAAAATTTTCCTGTATGTATACAAGCAGCAGTGGGGAAGCAATGCAGCTGTGAATTGGTAACATCCTTGTGTTGGAATTTCAAGATTCTAGGCTGCTGAAAATCCCCGACTGCAACTTTTAAGAAACGCCCAACGGTATATGGGCAAAAACGACAAAAGAAACTAAATTGACGTCATGGACGTTTTGGCTACTGCCAATCATCTGATAGGTACCCTTCATATTTCACCTTTTTGGTAAGCTTTCTTTGAGGTTTTTCAGCTGATGGAATAAAATAAAACGAGCGAAATTCCAATACCCAGTCCAGTATTTCCAATACTGTTTCCGACAATTTCTCATCATATTTGGTAATATGTATATTTTCTCTTTATATTTACTAATATCATTCTAGTTTCACTTCCGATTCATTCTTCCTCCTAACATGTCATACCTCCTTATACTAGTGATAGCTTTTATTGAGTCGGTCATGAAAAAACACACGGTCTAACCGTCACACACATGTTGCAGCCAACATGATTGATTTTATGAAACAACCACGATTTTTTAATGTTTTGATCATTCTGACATCCTCGAAAATTAGATTTCTGCAATGTCTCTCGTTGAAGTGTTTGTCAACAAATTATGATAAATTGTTGTTTGTTTCAGGTGAGGTCTATGGCTCTCGCGTTTTTAGATTTAGATGCTCACGCCGTCCGTGGGAAAACAGGTAATTTTTCAGCTCGCTAGGAGTCATCACCCTTTTTAATATGTTGCTTTTGGTATTATCTCTTAGAATTTCCTGGAACTTTTTTTAGAATTTCTCAGGGGATATGTAGTTCTTCCTACTCAATTTAAATTTCCATTAGACTTTTTGGTTTAAGAGTTCTCTGGATAAATAGTCATTCGTGACTGTCCCCTCTAATCTTTGCAATTTGCATATACCGGTTGTCCCCAAAAACGCCCCCCCCCCCCTCCCCCACATCAACAATCATGCAATTGACATCAACTTCGTTATTTTAATTTAGAACCTCCATTTTTATTGCAGATTTGAATTCTCCGTGAAATTTCATGAAGAAATGACCCATCACTCGATTTTATAGGTGCGCGCATAAAAGTGCAATAAATGTGAATTACTGAGTTTTTGAAGATACTCAATTGCCAAATGTAATACGTGATTTTGGAGTTTTTTTTTCGTGCTGAATCTCGTAATGCTGTCCATTTATTGATATTGACAACCCCAACTTGAGAAAACACAGAAAAACCTACATTTTAGTACGCTTTCTCCTTTGTGGAAATGTCTGAGAAAAGTTCAATTCTGGTCAATTTTTCGGTGTTCCCAAGTTGGTGTTGCACATATTAATAAATGAACATTATTACGAGGTACAGCACGAAAAAATACTCCAAAATCATGTTATTACATTCCGCCATTGAGTATCCTCAAAAACTCAGTTATTGCACTTTTAGAGAGGAATTGCGCACTTTTGGAGCGGAATCGCGCCCGTTTTAGCGCACCTAAAAAATCGTGTGATTTTCATTTCTTCATAAAGGGTTACGTACCCTTCACGTACGTAACCCATACGTAAAGTGCGTACCCATACGTAATACATACGTAACCCTTCATAAAGGGTTAAGATCATTTCTTCATATAATTTACGAAGAATCTGCAATAAAAAAATGGAAAAACACCGGAAACCTACATTTTAGTAAGCTTTGTGCTTTGTGGAAATGTGTAAGAAAAGTGCAATGAGCGTTACCCATGGGTGCGAAAAAGGTATTCTAATTATTTTTAAAGGAGGAAGATTCCATCCTAAGAAGTTTAGCATCAACCGCACTCTCCTACGATGAGTAGTTTTCTTTTTATAATTTTTCAAAGTTCCGAGCACTGGTGACGTCAAAGCACCCCTCCCGCTTTGAAAAATTATAAAGAGAAAGCGGCTGACGAAGGAGAGTGCGTGGTATCAAATTTCTTGTAATGGAATCTATTTTCATTCAACAATATAAAATGAATTCGTGGGTAACTCTCATTCTGGTCAATTTTTCGGTGTTTTCCCAAATTGGTGTTGCTAATGTCAATAAATGAACATAATTGCGAGGTACAGACACAAACCAATGTGTGTACAGAACCAATACCCCAAAATCATATATTACATGTGGCCATTGAGTATCTTCAAAAACAGTTATTGCACTTTCAGAGCGGAATCGCGCCCGTTTTCGCTCACCTAAAAAATCGAGTAATGGGTAATTTCTTCATAAGATTTCACGTAGAATTCAAATCTGGAATATATATTGGGGTTCTCATGTACAATACGAAGTTGATGTCAATTGTGCACGTTTGCGCTCGTGCGCAACGCGCAAATTCTGTATTTACTCCCTCATTTTCATTCTCTCTGTTTTAACTGTCCGCTCAAATTCGAAAACCCTCTCAATTTCTCTTCATCCAAAGTTGTTTTCCGGCATTAATTTTTGATCAAGTTCATGACCTTACTGAGCACATAGCAGTGTTTTTTTTTTTTTTTTTTGTGAGGAAATTTTTTAACGATTCTTGCTTACAGCCAAAACGTTGCTACGGTACTGCATCTTGACCGTTTTTCATCGAAAAAAATTAGTTCGCCAGTCGTTGGGAAGATCTCAATTTATGCTAAAATCTTACGCTGCCTAAACCCCTCCCCCCCTCCCCGAAAATAAAAGCAGCTGAGCTATACGCAAAAGTTATTAATAAGCTATAAAAAATCCTCGAGTTATAATGACGTTATTTGGTAGTATCAGGCTGGCTTACTACGAAGGAGAATATAATAACCGATACATTTGAATGTCTCCCGTGGTTTCGGCCACGTACGCAAGCTGATATGTGGGTGTATTTTGAAAAAGTTGTCTTCTAAAATCTTGTCTTGCGCATTGTACCTACAGCTATGTAGGTACACGGTTCTTTAAAGGCCCCAACTATAACTGAACAAACATATTGAGCTCTTCGAAAACTTACAGTGAGATGTGATATGTGGCCGAAATGTTTGTTAATCAAGCTTTCAATTGTTAGGAGGGTGTTCTGGTAAAATTAAGCCCTGACCAGGTCAGAGATGCAGTAGGTGGGTTTCCAAGGCTAACTTGAAGAGTTGATCTTGACCACAGTATCAAGTATGCGCATCTGTCCTAAGAATTGTAGGAGCATCCTACGCGCATCCTTGACTGGTTTATCGAGATACGCTGCGAGGATTGTTTCCCGGTTTGAACTATCAACCTTACATTATCGATTCTAACTGCAAAAGGATGTAATGAGGTTCTGGAACTGAATAGGATGGATGACTGGGATCAGCTAGCCAAATATTGTAGCGCAGCCTGGCGCTATATACGTGAACTCCCAAGAGAATTGGTTAGGCTGGTCTAAGAACATTTACTAACGAAACTTTGTAATCAACACAAAGGGCTTAAATTAAAGTTTGACGTTTTTAAGAGACATATCTCAACAAATTCCGGTAATGGAATATTTTTCACTGGACTTTGATGCTTTTGATTTCAATCGAGGCCACTTGAATTTGTGTCCGACGAACCGCACTCCACGAAGAGCTGAGTGTTGAAATAGTTTTGAAACGTCACAACAGTTCAACATATTTGTGAATCGTAAATACTAAAGACCTACCGAAAAACAAACGTCTATATGTACAAGGAGAGAATTTATGTAAAAATTTTCTTTTTTCCAATCAGTTGCTAATTTTGATAGTACCTATAAATCAGATAGCTTAATTAGCCTAAACCAAATTGTACCTAATATAATTGTATACTGTTTTACAACATTGAAGGCCTTGATGCCTGATTGTAAGATGAAGGTCAATGGAGGTATTTACGTTATTTAATCACACTTTAATTGGTTATTTTATTATTTTTTATTGCTGCAATAATGATGAATAATTTTTTTCCCTCACTTGTTGGTTTATTTCAATAGTCCATTGGATATTTTGGGTTTACGAAAATCTTCTTCTTAGTTTGGTGTTCACAGATCAGTGTGTAATATCTCGTTGTCTATTGTAGATATCGTTTATTACAGTTTATCAACGATAAGTATTTCCAACCCCAACAAACTCAACATTTTCTTTCGCAGCATCCTCTTTTCTTTTATGGACAACTGATTCGGCTTGTTGGCTACTCGTGAATGAGGTAACCTACCTATTCAACAACCTAACTTATTTGAGAGGGGCAAACAAATCAATCTTTTATCCTACTCACGCCGAGGCAGATTGGGTCGTTAAGGAAAATGCGGGTAAAGGTTTCCCTTGAAAGGGGAGCTCCTTGGTTCGTTGTAAACAAGCCATTACCGGCTGTTGACCCCTTAAATGACTCACGTGCTCGACATCGCGGCCGGATATTGTCCACGAAAAAATTAAATCACATCCGTGAAGGCCGTTAGGAATATCTATCATGGTCGAAAAATTAAAAAGAAAATAATTGATACCTCAACAACATTTCAATCAACTTATCCGAAGAGTACATACCAGCAAATTCACTATTATGGTTCACAATGGTTTTGATGACTTATCTTTACTTTGCTTAGGAAACCAGAAGGGAAAATTATTACTAAAGGCCTAAAAAATATTTTATTGGTACGACCACCCGCCTCCATAGTCCAGGAGCTAAGACCGAAAATAGGGAGTAACTTAAGGAGAAGGTTTGAGATTAGATTTTGAAAACATAGACCATTCCTAGAGAAAAATCGCTGTCTGCCCCCTCGAAAGTGGTGGAATAAAAAGTGGCGGTCTTATAAACATGGCTCAATTTTCCATCTTACATTTTTTCTCTAATATTTCCTACACCATTCATTGTACAGGAATTTTTATACGTAGCACAGTTGTTAAGCATACAAATACAAAGCAATCCAACCCCAAAAACTATGAATTATCTCGCTATATAAGCGAATTACAAACAATCCTAAATCGGACTAATTTTGGGTCAGGCCCCCCCCCCCCCCCCAGTATTTTCTTTTGCCCTCTAAAATCATCTAGCGGCCTCAATATTCTGATTCTGATTTAGTCAATATTCTGATTTAGGTCTGCCAAACTTCATTCGATTCAGGGTTAAATACTTTCCAAAGTGCATATGGAGCAAGTTGTAGTTGAGACTGTTTCCCATTGAAGTACAATGTAAAAAGCCGCTTCTGCTAACTTTATGCTTAAAATGACATACTATTTATGTGCTCTGCTGTAAGTCAATGGGGAAAGGTCTCAGCTAAAACTTGCTCCATATGAACTTTGGAAAGTATTTAACCCTGAATCGAATGAAGTTTGGCAGACCTAAATCAGACCAATATTGAGGCCGCTAGGTGATTTTTAAGGGTAAAAGTCCTTACGGGGGGAGGAGAAGATTGACCCAAAATTAGCCCTTATTTCAATTGTTATTTTGAGAGGTGATTCATAGTTTTTTGGGTCGGATCGCTTTGTATTTTTATGCTCTACATCTTTACTACGTATAAAAATTTCTATACGATGACTGGTTTAGGAATTATTATGGAAAAAGTTTAAGATATGCAAATTTAGCCATCTTTAGGAGGCCGCCATTTTGTATGCCATCACTTCCGTGGTGGCAGATAACAATTTTTTCACTAGGAATGGATTATATTTTCAAAATATAACCTCAAACCTTCTTTTGAAATTACTAAATACTTGCGGACCTGGCTACAGGACTATCATTCCTTGATCTCCAGAGCCGGGTTCGCCAGACGTCCAACTAGGCAGCATTTTCCCTTTCTTATCTACATCCAGCTCTCAAGCCTTATGTCGTCGTAACTCTTGTTTATGCTTAGTCGTAAATAATTTATTGATAGGAAATATTCTAAATTGATGGTAAGTATCTAGTTCGCTCTGTTGTAGTTACCTAACTACCTATCTTTATTTGTCAACAACCAGAAGAACGACGTTTTCGCCCACTTAGGGCCTAAAAGGTTGGTCACTGATGTCCATTAGAATAGACGGGGTCATGTCGCCCAATTTTCGTCCTAGAAACTAGAAACTGCAGATGTTTGCTAGTTATCTTGAAGGTTGTGAGCTCGGGATTCGGTTTCTCTGGATGCGTCCACTGGCAAAAATAGTTCAGACGAATTCGTCCGAGCAAACGAAGTACAGATTCTCATAGAGTGTTTACATTGGATGCCACCGTCTCGTCGGAACACGCAAGCTTTCGTGAGAACTGCTCCTCCGTTCAAAACAATTTGTTTTTCGGACGACTTTTGACATTTGGTCCTCATTACTGGCTTTCAGAAATCGCGTCGTTTGCAGGGGTTTTCCCAACTTCAAAAGAAGGAAATAAAAAGAAGAAAATTTGTAGTGTCACCTAAAAATGATACCTGCTACCTACGGTGAATATCTATCCTTATATATAAAACTCTAAGTTTGTTTTTATCTATCTATGTACGTATGTTCCCAATAGACGGCTAAATTGCTGGACCGATTCTGACGAGAGCGGTCGTAAAATGACCAGCCAGTTCCGGCGCACAACATAGGCTATGCCTGAACCTCCAAAACATCCTTCTACTTCATAAACGGCGCTACCCTTCGCAACCGATTTGTTTAGTTCCAGAACTTTTGTTATTATGGTTGCTAACAGGCAGTTTGTTAGCGGCGGATGTGACATGTGGAGAAGCCTTGACGAGTTGCTATACGAGTGAAGCACGGGCTGCATTATTGATAGGTGATGGACGGGAATTTGATATTTCATGCGAAGAAGGGGCTGAAAACCGATTTGTTTGGCTCCCGAAATTTTATAGCAGTTCCAGGGCCTTTCTTCGCGCGTGTTTGGTTATGACGATTTCGATCAGCACAGTGAGCTAAATTCTCTCCTGTTCACCCTAGGAAGTTGAAATTTGATAGGGAGACTCTCTGGTTCATTAAGAGATGATTGAAATGATGGTCTCTTTCCTGATCAGCTGAGTGAGCTAAATTATCTTCTGTTCACACCAGGAAGTTGAAATTTGACAGGGGGACTCTTTGTGACAATAAGAGCTGATTAAAATTATGGGCTCTTTCCTATTCAGCTGAGTGAGCTATATATATATATATATATATGTTTTTTTTTAATTTGGAAAAATTCTTTGACCTGAAAATTGTTTTCGCCAAAAATTATTGTTGACTCAAAATTGAACTCCAACACAACCCACAATACTTATCAGGTGATCAAGACTGCCTAAACACCAACCACATAAAAAACATCTTCATTAGTCTTGATAACGCAAAATAGCGAAACGTTGATTATTTCTACTCATATCTGTGTTTATATTTGTACCTATTATTCGATAAATTTATATATATTTATATATATATTCATGATTACGAATATGCCCATCTCTGGTTGGAAAACACTAACAGCAATCTTGGAAGTTGAATACGTATCGGAAATGTTGTGTACGCCTTTCACCAGTTGCTTAACTCTGCAGACCAAGAGTTTCATTCTTGACGAAATTGATCCTTGGGGCTTCATTTTTAAGATGGTATGTGTTTTCTTCTTGATCGAATGCAGTGAAATCGGTTATCACAGGCAACACACCGAAACTTATTGATTGATCATGGTTAAACGGGTTAACACACAGACGATTCGATAAATTTCATTGCCATCTGATCCTAGCCATTGCGCGATCAAATTGTATATTTCTGCATGCCATTACCTGAGACAAGAGTCATTTGAATTAATCCCTCACGGCCTACCTGTACAGGCCCAAGCCCTGTTCTTCCTTTCAATCTACCTCTTTATCATTATATCCATGTTATATTCAGTTAGGAATCTATAGCTCAATTCGGCACGTTATTACGTTGTTTAATCGTATCGGAACTCTCATCGCTAGTTACTGATACTCGAAGATTGGAAAATGCACTAATATGACCCTATGATAACCTATATACGGGATAGCTCAGTCAAAAAGGTTGCCTGACTGAGGCAATAAAGGTCGGGTTCAATCTTAGGAGGCACGGGGAGCCCCGGGCGTTGGACCTCGGTATCCAGTCTCTGATGATAGTTGATAGCTATACTATATCCAATACCAAATAGCTCCAAATGGCTCCAAATAGCTTTAGCTTGGTTGCTTTAACATAGCAATGAGAAGCGTCGAAGTACAGCATAGTCTGGCAACAAATAAGCTGAAACAGGCAGCGGTTTTTAGCAAGAACTTCGGAAAACATAAGGACTTTGTGCTGTTTCAACGTTTTCTACCTGGAAATTAGTTGAAATGCTAAAAAACGAAAATCACAACAACAACAAAAGTGGGGGAAAAGTTAAATTATCATTTTAAAGTTACCATTTGTTGCCTAAAAGTAAAATATAACATTTTACAAACGAATTAATTTTTCGAATTGTTATTTTCCAATTTATGAGTAAATTTGGTATAAAAATATCTTTAATTAAGTATCACGTTGATTATCATAACTCAAAATGAGCAGAAGATCCTAGTAATTTTGAGCGAATTTCGGTAAGTTATCGAATCATATTATGTTACATTGTTTTGAAATTTGAGAATTTTGAGTGCACAGAAATTGTTCACAACCAATTGTAAGACCGAAAACCTCGTTCTAAATCATATTCTGGTTCAAAGAGTATTTTGGTATTTTAGCTTTCATTTGCAGTTCTTTAGCTTTTGTTAGCTAATATTATTGAAATTTAAGTATGTTTACCAGCATAATTTTTAATGTTCTTGTTCTTCGTTGGTGTACTTCTTTTGACGAAAATTCTGCTAAAAATATAAATTTAAAGGTTTTTAGCCTATTTTAGTGATGTTTTGAGCAGTCTTTTTGTAATTTGACCAATTTATTGTGCCCGAAAAGTGTTGGCCAACGAACTCATCCTATTATTTAAAAAAGTTTATTTTTTCGCCGCAAGAACGGAGTTTCTATCTGAATCCGAAGGGGAGTTATCGTCTGTAATGACACACAGATATATACATATATATATATACATATGTATATACACTTCAAAATGTCTCAAAACGGATTTCAAATTTCAATGATAAATATTATAGAAATTTTCGATTTAAATTTTATTTAGAGCCATTGAAGTGGCTTAATTTTTTACGAAAATTCAATAAAACTGGACAACCTTAGGATTCGCCATAAGCTTCCATATGTTTGACCACAGTTAATCGTTTCATTTTCCTTCTCTAGTGAATACATGTGTGTTACTACAAATAATCCTAAATTTCGTATAATCATCACTACTATACAATTTTTATTTATTTTTCCTTTTTTTCCTCTTCAAAATCTGTTATTTGCTCGTACTGAGATCGCTTATCTTCACAATATCCGTCGGAATCATACGGTATAATAAATGCAGCTCTTCCTTGACTATGCATTCTCTGACACTTGTTCAAACACGAAGTTTGGTTGTTTTGCTTATCGTCAAAAACCACTCTGCTCGATGAATGTGCTGAGATATTGTCTTCATAGGTAATAAATTACAACCTCCAATGCGAACAAATGCAATTCTTCTCTTGGATTTTGAACACGTAGATCAGTCTTTTTATCCACTGTGCGTCGCACATAGGGGCCAATAACCTCAAAAGGTGGCAAAAATTGAAAACATGAAAACACATCTGATCCGGATCGTTTCTGTTTACTTACATATTTGTGAACCTTTTGCTGTTATTTCATTATTATTATTTGATTTATTTATTTATTATATTTTTCATATGGTTGAAGTCCAGATGATGAAAGGAAGACAGGTAATCATACTTTTCGGTATTGCCCGACTCTCTCAGTCTGTAAACAGCCATCGTGCTGAGTGTAGTTTTTAACTAATACAGGCGAGAGAAAAAAAATCCCTTATAGCTGATTGCCCGTCAGATAATATGTGTAGACATATGAAACACCTTATCGCAAAATATTTCATATTCTGTGTAATGCCGATAAAAACACCGTAAAATGTTGGAATTCTGTGAATAACAAGAAATAATTTTGAAAAAGTTACTTGATTCACCGTGATTGCGTGATTCAAGAAGTTTCACTCGATTCTTGGAGGTGATATGTATAAATGACAGCCCAGAAAATGACTATTTATTCGAAAGTTTCTGGAATCTCAATTATTTAATAAATCAGCCCTCCTCAAATTCTACCCTTTAGGGTGATATCAGAAGTGATACCGAAATTCAGGCCTAACCCTGTACCTGGTCGATGCATGATTTTGAGCCAAATTCCATAAAGTTCGTCCCGGTAGTTCCAATGAAATACTTCGGACGGCAGACGGACGGATTTATTTCCTTATAATTAGATGTTTTTTAAATCGACGTACCTATCTTGTCTTGTATATGCGATAATTACATGTAGGTAAGTGTAAATGTTGATTTTTCATTTCATTCACAAATTTCAATTAATTACAATTTATATTTAATAAAATTTGTTTCTAATGTGTTGTACATACATAATAAAATGCTATTTTTACTTGGCTGTGTTCAGTAGGAACAGCAGTGGCCGTACACAATGTTGAGCAGATCCAGATGAGAACAAGAATGTACTTACAGCACAATGATTATTTACTGTTCTGAGCGATGTATTCATCACTCATCAATTTAATCATATTATTATTACATTTATCACTGTTTCTTGACCATTTGGTTGATGAAGAATGTTGAAATTCCCATAGCTCACCCACGATTCAGTTAATCAGTTCATTATTTCCATCAAACTAAACTAGTTATAACCACTTACCACTGCTACGTTTCGGTGTGCAGGGGATACATCACCGAGCCAGTTAACGGGAAGTGGAGTGCATATACAACAGCGGGGCGATGGGCTTCTCTTATCACGATCACTTATCACATAATCGTGAAACGTGCCAGTTTTGAGAAGAGCGCGTGTTTGTGAAAGGCCAGCGTATAAATCATGCGCCCCCCACATAATTGTTTTAGGGGGGGATATTGCGGAACTTGGCCCATTCATCAACCTCCTGCCATTTTCAAGTTCAAGCTCGCCGCCACCCTACGATAGCCACTATGTGCCTTCCCAGCGAACTTTATTTATCTACATTTTTACCTCTTTAATCAAATTTAAGTTTTGCATGCGTGGTTTCCTAGATAACCAAATCGAAACCTAGTATTCATGAGCTAGTAGCATAGAACTTTGACATTTACTGCTGCCGACTTTCTGGAGATGAAAAATTTGTTGTCTATAAAATCAAAATTTCCACTCGCATTTTACGTTTTAGACCATTCTGAACAACTTTCGTTCCATGTTTGTCTATCTGTTGTGTGTCCACAAATCCTTTCAAGAGGTTAATTGTCCACCGTTTCATCCGATTTTGATGCAATTTTCTGGAAATGTGCGGGTTTGGGTGTGTCTGTACGCCTTCCCCGATCAGTTTCATCGTTCCCAAATCAATACTTGGAATACACACCTTAGTGTTGCGATCTCGCTCAAATTTGGAGGATAGCTGGGAAAAGACGATTTGATCATCCGATATCAATTTCAACATGATTTTATCCTTAGTAGGTAGCTGTTGCGCATGCGGGAATGTAAAATCTTTGTAACAAGCCTAATTTCAATTGTTTTCATGAGATTTCACACAGCACATCTGAATTTGATGAAATTTCCAGGGGATGTTTGGGTTAGACTGTAAATAGACTCCTTGCAGTTCCATTATTCCCAAATCAACACTTTTCTCTGCGCGTGCGCAAATGCGAATTTCATCCAGTATCATTTTCTCATGCCCTAGTCTTTCGAACACGCTCAAATTTGGAGGATACTTGGGATAGAAGACGATTTGATCATCTCACATCAATTTCAACATGATCATATCGTTAGGAGCTCCTTCATATCCACGAATGTGTCATCCTTGTAATGAGCTCAAGTTCCACAGTTTTTTACCCCGTTATTTTTTTCTTTAAGATGGACCAGTATCTGAATTTTTGGATTTTGCTTTTAAGCGTTTGAAAACTAAGAGGATAACAACTGTATGTGAAAACAACTACCTTGGTTTGTGGGTCGTTAAGTAGAGTTCCTATCGAGGGCATCAGAAGACGAATAAAATTATGGGCTCATTCCTGATCAGTTGAGTGGGCTAAATTCTTCCTGTTCACCGTAGGAACTTGAAATTTAAAAGGGTGACTCTCTAGGACATCAAATGACAATTGAAATAATGGGCGCTAACATGATCAGCTGAGTGAGCTAAATTTTCTCCTTTTCACCCTACGAAGTTGAAATTTGAAAGGGTGACTCTCTGGGACATCAAGTGAAAAGTGAAATGACGGGCGCTCACATGACCAGTTGAGTAAGCTAAATTCTCTCCTGTTCACTCTAGGAAGTTTAAATTTGAAAGGCTGATTCTCTGAGACATCAAGGGACAATTAAAATGATGGGCTGTTTCCTGAACAGCTGAGTGAGCTAAATTCTCTTTTGTTAATCCTAAGAAGTTGAAATTGGATGGGGTGACTCAGGTTCATCGTTAGATAATTGAAATGATGGACTCTTTCCCGGCTGAGTTTTTGGTCTTCATCACTGTAGAACTGTGTGATTTAGTTTTGAAAGACCTGTAAGATACACACGTAGCAATGTATATACTTATTCATATTTCACATCAGCGTGCAGTTATCGAATGTCAATTATCTCTTCCACAGGATTCTTAAATGCTCTTGATTCAGTTTCAACAATACAATATCGTGTCCATTATTTGACAGTTGTGTTTCGATGAACATTGGACGGAAATTAAGTCACTCACCCAAGTAAGGACTCGGAATGTGATTCCTACTCACGTGTTTATTATAATATAAATCGTCCCGTACGGCTTGTTGGTTGCAGTTGAGAGGGAAATAAACGAGGTGAAATTAAACTCGAATTAAACCTTTAGCGGAGTCCTGCAATTCCACGAGCGGCCGTGCGGGGGATTAATTCCTGACGAGGCGGAAGACAGATCGCCGCCCTGGGATCCCAAGAGCCTCCCTGGAAAATGAGGCTATATCCCATTGTATTCTATTCCAACGTGTTTACGAGATAAACGGGAGAAAAGAATGTCAAATGGTTTGTTCTCGCAGCCAAAAAATCCATTTGAAATCCACTTTGAAGTCACTTTGGCGTTCTCATAAGCCATTTGGTTCGATATCTTGCTTTATAGTATCCATGGTATGTTCGCTGTGACTTTCCAGCAATTTTCAAGTCACATGTAGGTCACCAGACACCATAAGAGGATTTTCGCTGGTAACTTTCTGATTTCCTGACTGGTTGAACCATAATACGCAATATTTAGTCTCGCATTGTCAAGCCTTCAAGAAACTGACCCGACCCACTGCAATGACGAGCATGCTGAGATACTCGTAAGTAACAAAGTAGAACTTCGAGCCAGCAATGGTCCTCTTCCGATCTCACCCTGTTAGCTCAAACTTAAGTTTCTTTGCATATATTGAGCACCTGATGCCGAATATACGCTATATTATAAACTATTAACCAGGCGTCAAAATGCATGTTTTCGGCTTTCTTCTTTTTTCTCGTCTCCTCTGATCCTTCACCCACCTATTTCTACCAGTTCTTCTCAGCCAATCTATATGAAAAAACGTAGGCTACATTGCAACTGACGAAGTGCCTTTCGGAGGTTCGAGCCACTACGAGCGTAGTGGTGGTGGAGGTGGGGGAGGGTAAATATGAAATACAATCTCATTCAGCCTGTATATTCCAACGTTTTTCTCCTAGATCACCTCCAAAAATATGTGACCCCCCCACCCTCCCTCTCTCCCGAAAGATGCCTATTAGCCTGCATCACGCAAGGAATGAATGTCAAAAGGTTCGTTCGCACGGCCCAAAAAGTCTCTCGCAATTCACTTTCAAGTCATTCCGGCGTTTGAGGTGGCCATTTGGTTCGATCTCTAGCTTTGTACTGTGTCCATGGTGGTATGTTCAATATGTTCCTCCAGCCATTTTCAGGTCGAATGCAAGTCGCCAGAAACTACCAAAGGATTTTTACTGGTAAGTTTCAGCTCGTCTGTCTACTTTCCCATCACTTGCAAGTAGATTACTGGCAGAGTGCACGCTTACGCATCGGGTGACCAACAAAAGACGAGGCCTGTCAGGAAATGCCGTAGCGAACGAACCTAAAGCGGCGACGTACAGGAGTGGTACATTTTTCCCCCTTTCTCTTTATTTATAGCATGCATTATAAAAAGACTCCCGTCACCGCAAAAATAGTCGCCGTCGGAAGGGTATGTGGAGGTGCCCAAAGTTGGTGTTGACTTCTTACTTGACGAATGGAACCGTTTTGACGGAAGGAAATCATTACAACCAGGCGGTCCAAAACCGACAAACCTGATATTTGCGCCGCATGAAATGTGTTTTGCTTCAATTTATCGATTGCATTAGATCAAATAATATCCTTGGTAGCTTTCTTCATATCTATATGCACCTACATGCTTGATATTCATGAATCGAGCAAGAATCTACAATCAATTAGTCACATATCAGTTGTTACGTAAATTGATATCTTAATAGCCATCTGCCTAAACGAATAATGTTTGACAAACATATGTACGTATCAAATGATTTCTTGTGTAGGTAGGTCTACACATACCAGTATAGTTTCATACTGTTGAAATGTTTCTATATTGCATGTGTACACATGTAATCATTTATTCATATTTCATTCATAGGTTTACATAATTTATCTGTAATGGACCACTGCATAGTTAACAGATCACAGAAATCAATAGTGTGTCACTCCAGAGTCAAATTTCAGTAATAAATAATCCCTAATTGTTCTCATGATTTCCAAAGCAGTGTTACTGTTCGTTCAATCTCTGTAGATTTTACTTCCCAAATAGACGCTTCGCTTAATAAAGGTGCCAAGCCAAAAAATGCATATCATCCAATTCGGGCCCAGCCAATAGTCGGATTCTCTCACTCTTTTTGACAGCGTTTGGCAGAGAGACGCTTCTTCAACGGCTTGGCCGATTTTCACCTATGGCACATCCGTAAAAGTAAATGTGGTGGTGGATTCGCAGATCTCATCGAGACTGAAAATAAATTCCTAAATACTGGGTATTTAATTTATAAAGTATTATATGGGGATGTGAATCTATTAATGTTACTGTGGACAGTCCACTTTAACTCTGCATTCGTAAGAAGTATATGAAACGCAAATGTCATATTATATAATTTCAAGAAAACATAATTCACAATGGAATGGAAGTAGTTTCACAAGATGGGATTGGAAAGATTTGAAACAGTGTTACATACATACTTCCTATTGGTCTCGAGTTAAAAGTTGTAGAGCTTTGCAGTAGTAGGCAATACGGAGGTCGTGGTTTCTGGTCCTTATCTAGAAATTAAATTAAAATCAGGGATGTCATTTTGAAGGAAAAATTCACGTCCACATTAGAACAGCAAGGGTGTTCATCGTCCAATTCTGAATCGGAGGGAAATGGAATACCTACTCAGATTTGTCTTCACTTCTGACCCAGTAGATGTAGGTATAATCCCTATACATACTTTGACCATAGTTAATAAGAACTGTACAATATAGAATGTACTAGAATATGCATAAGTACCTTTATCTTGTGCGCAAGAACTTGCTTAAATTTTCGAAAACCTACTCAAAAACCGCTGAAAACAACTAAAAATTATTGTAGCTTATAATTTTTGTAGCTCATTGCTATGGAATAATGTTTAGAAACAGTTCTTATGACATTTATTAGAACTTTTATAAATTGGTGAAAGTACTTACACAAAACTGTAAGCAAATTAAAAAATTAAATTAAATATTAAAAAAAATTAAATAAATCAAAACACGAGGACTAAAAATTGCTTAATGTGGCAAACAATTTAATTTTATAGCAGATGTACTCGTAATTTATAAAATGTAGATTCATGCCATAAACTTGACTGTGAGACGTTTTTGTTCGCCGAACTGAGCTCAATAGTGACAATGAGACCAGTAATTCATTCGAATGGTATACGAAAATTCTCTTATAATGCCCTTAGCTGGGACTATTACTTTCCCAACGTTTCGAGGCCAAGGGTAAGTTATGCGAGCAGCCTGCAATTTTTTCCTGGATCACCCTTAATTAAAGACGTGAAATACATTGCATGGATGTATTTTAGCTCTGGAGATTATTACAAAGTTTCGTTCGACAGAAAGAAAGAGAAAAAATGTAAGGGTTCAACAGAGGAGGGAATCGTCGATGAACCTGAATGGCATTTGGGAAGAATTCCCTTCACTTTTCCTCGATGCAACCAACCCATCTAGTTGGGTCAGCAAAGAAACTGAGCGTCCAAGTCATTAGTCTAAACGCTGTTCTTTCTCATGTGGCGTACATAAATCGTTCAACTGCTTAGTAACTTACCCATTACCTTTTTATAGCTTATTAATGCATCTAAATTTTAGAGCGTCACATCCCATCTGAAGAGGCAGATTAAGCAGGCAAACACAATGATCAAGTGGCAGTAGAAGCTGTAAGATTTTAAAAATCGCTCTAGGAAGAGAGGGCATTATGGTTGACATGCATACTCACGAAAACTGATGCGGGAAACTGGTCGTAAAAAATAGTCATTTCATGGAAATCATTATTTATGGTGGTCGGTAGTATATTTCTGCATAAATTCGCTACAAATACTCGATTTTGTAGAGGTTTTGAATTTTTAGCGTTTTTGCAGTTTTCATCGGTTTTATATAGCGAATTTTAATGAAATTTAAGAACATTTTTCCACATAGTTTTGTACATACAATTTTGAATGTTCTATTTTATAGTTAATAAACTTTATTTGAGCAATATTTTGCCAAAACATATAAATTTAACCATTTTTAGCCGTTTTAGTCATTTTTAGCGATTTTGTTAGCACAGTTTTTTAAATTTGACCAATTTAATGTGCTCAAAAAGTGCTGGCCAACGAACTCATCCTTTCGTTTGGAATGCTTGATTTTTTTGCGCAAGATGAGCAAGAACGGAATTTTTTATCTCAATCCTAAGAAGTGTAATCGTCTGGAATTATATAGTATTTGCAAATAGAGTTAATCTTTTTGCAAATCAAATTAATCTTTTGGCAAATTTAATTAAAATTTTTGCTAATAAATTTTATTTTTTTACAGATAAATTTAATCTTTTTACAAATGAAGTTAATCTTATTGCAAATAAAGTTAACCATTTTACAAATAAAGTTAAACATTTTACAAATAAATTTAAACTTTCAGCTCTAGTAGGTAAGTCTGATTTTCCATGCATATCATGGTTTTTAAACAAAAAACAAGAACAAAGAACAAGAACATAAACAAAGAAAAGGGCAAAGAAAAACTACGTCTCCAAAAACAACGTTCTTTCTAACGACGAGGTGAACAAGTTCTTCTAATGAAAACGTTGTCCACTTCCAGCCGAAGTTAAATTGATACTTGTTCATTACATAGAGCAGTCGTTCGGCGCACAGTGGGGCAAGGCTGGAAGAAAACCCAAAAAAAAATAAATTCGATTTTGACGTTGTTTCCTTCATTTTTCTAATCTTTATTACGTTCAGTTTTGCAAGATAGCTAAAAAATGTCATTTATTACTACAAAATGAATTTGTTCCGTATGCCGTTAGTTATGGAACTGAAACTTTGGAACTTTCTAAGCTGTTTACACATATCTACTTTTAAATTTACTTTAAAATTAACCGGCTCCCACAGTCACTACTTCGCAGAGATAAATGACTGTAACGATAGCCGTTAAAAAAGTAAGATTTGCACATATTCAATGGACTGCACATTACATGCGCTTTCTTCCGCCGGCATGAAACTAATTTTCCTCGAAAGTTAACATATTAACGTACGTGTCATATAAATTTCATTACCGGCCTACATCGGCTGTAGTGTCAGTACCAATTAAAACATTACCAGAAGGCGCGAACTTCTTATCACTCAACGAGTATGTTTGTTCGAACACGAAAAGAAGTTATTATTATTATCCCTCGATCTTTAGTAATTTTTCAAAGTTTTTGTGGCCTACCACTCGTTTTTCGAGAATTTCCATGAAAGTGGGTAGATCACGAAAACTTAGAAAAATCACCAATAATAGAGGAAAAGAGTCAGAGAGCTGGAGTTGGTCTCACTCGGTGCAGAATTCTTTACTCCACAACTTTTCTTCCATACGAACAAACTTTAAGCCAGTTCCAATGGTCAAAAAGTTCCATGATACAAATTGTCAAAAAATCGATTTTTCGGATCGGAGTAGCTATTTTAGGAATAGGGACGTGGGGTATATTCAGAATCAGCGCAAAATTTCCTACAAAATTGGAGCTGAACTTGAGTTTTTTTATTTTTATTTTTTCCCCAAAAAACGCCCTACTGTAAGGCGTAACTTCTCCGACCATGATTATCTCCTGTTTGAACACCAGGCCGAAGACATTCCCGCTACCCATTCAAAATACACAGTTCACCGAGAAAGTCATTGTGAAACTTACTGCAGTGGGAAGTTTTAAATTCATTTGTAAAATGTTGAAATTCATTTGTAAAATGTTTAACTTTATTTGCAAAAAGGTTAACTTTATTTGTAAAATGATTAAATTTATCTGTAAAAAGATTAAAATTTTTTTACAGGACCAATTAAATGCATGTCGTGTCGCTCGGAAAATTTGGCGAAACGTCGTGTCAATCATTATTGAATGATAAAATGCCACGCTTTTCTATAGCAGTTCACGTACAATAATCGTTGCTGTTACAACTTCCTGATTTTCTATCCGAAAAAATGGTGCGCCCTGTGGAAAGCTGTGATTTCAATGAGCCTATTTCCCCTTCCTTCAACCTCCTCAGGAAGTTCTATGTGTACACGCTTCGTTACTTAGTTGTTATGAATCCTCTTGAGTACGGCACTTGACTTAATAGATTTCTCTTAATACGTCCGTTGCATTCTGTCACGTAAGCTTATTGCACGAACATCATTCACTACATCCCACGAACCAAATCAGCTTAGTATTAAATTGAGGAGACAAATCTCCAGAGAGAATTTTGGAAGTAATTCCATTTATCAATGTCTGTATACCTACATGCCACACCCAATAGATTGCGAAAAGCATGAACATTTATGGTGCCATAGTACTGGGTGATTTACGGGAAACGTTTTTTAAATCAACGGTACTCTTGAATTTTGTATCGAAAACTGGATTTAATTACATAGGAATTTTTATAATTACATACCATTTGAGTTAATTCACGTTAATTATGAAAAATAAATCGGCTAGATGACGACGTGTTTACTCACACAAACCTCGCTCATAACTCATAACAGATTTAAAGGTCAGCTTTGTAATATAGACAAGGGTTCCCAGAATCGAAATGTTGGGTCGAGTTCTGGAACATTTTGCTAAACGAGTGGACAATTAGATTAATTATGAAGGCAGTAACCTAGCCGATTTATTTTTCATAATTAACGTGAATTGCCTCAAATGGAATGTAATTACATTTCAGTACTGTTGGGGGCTTATTATGAAATTATGATTATTATGAAATTATTATATGAAATTAATATGAGAAGTTGAATCTAATACGTTTGAATATATTCATATTATGTAAATTGTTAACTTTGAAGAACCACTCTGTTTTTATTTCAGGGAAATTTGTCGAATTCAAAATATAATATGAGTGTCAAAGGGGCAACGGTATGCAATGATAATACTGATTCAGTACTTAGTGAACTATAAAGTAATTTGTTTAATAACTGATTCTGTTTAATCTGGAAAATATCAGCAAATATCGTTCTCCTACCTACCAGTGGCCTCTGTGAAATAAATAGAAAGTTCAATCCAAAAAACTTGGTTAAAATACGATAACAAAATTAGCATGTATTTTTTATAGATGTTCAAGAGTCAGTAATTTGAGGTATCAAATTTATCATCATGAAAATTAACAAAGTGTGAAGCCTCGCCCCCATACCCTACTATACTTATGGATTACCTTCAATGTCGTCGTGCTCAACAAACTTACTGGAGAAAATTGTCAGATATTGTTCCTTAGAAGCTAAATTGCGTAACTTTCTTGAATGACCCCGTACAGCTGCAATGCGAAACGATTATCGACGAGAAGAAAAAGGTCCCGAATGTGACTCGAGAGAGAGAACTGAACGTTACACGAGTGACGTAACGTAAAACCTCAAAAAACCAACCGGAAAATGTGCTACATCATCCTACTAATTTCTGCACTGACGCAACTTTGAAACGTAAGCGATTTAATGACTTCGCTGACAGAAATTATAAATAATTGTATTCGTTTACGTTTGACAGTGAGTTATTGTTAAATATACCTTGAAGGGGGTATAGCAGCGTCTTGCCGTTGAATAAAAACGTTTGCCAAGTTGGGTGTTGTGTTAAGCTTTCTTAACCGATGTATAGATTGCTGTACATGAATGTATTATTTATAATATTAAAATATTCCATTGAAAGTTGATTTAGTTGTGGGGAATAGCAATAAGATAAGCGAAAAATGAAAGCCAAGTAGATTATTTGTTGTTCACATTTTAACGATTTAATGTGGAATTGGTATAATCCATCGAATTATGATAAAATCACGATGAAATTTATATAGGACAATCGAATCGCTTCTTTCATACGCTTCTTTCATAAAAATCGCATCTCCATGTTGTGACAATCTTAGTTATTGTAGTGATTAGATTACTTCTTATTTCTTATATATATATATATATATATATATATATATATGTATATATATATATATCGTTGGTGATATGAAAAAAGGGCGAATTCCACATTTTAACGGAAAATGACTTTTCCTAGCAAATGTATTTTCAAGGTATATCAAACTTAGGACTTAGACTTTTTCACCTGTTAATATACTATTAGAAACATGATCGTTAGTGAAAATAGTCATTTCCCGTTGAAATGTGGAATTCGCCCTTTTTCATATCACCAACGATATATGAAAAAGCGCAAACTTCTGGAATCGTTTTAGAATGCCTCAAAACGGATTTCAATGAAGAAATTTTTCAAAAATTTTGATTTTAAAATTTTCCGAGTCATTGCAATAGCTACGAAAATCTACGAAAATTCGCTAAAATAAACCGCACGGACACTTGATGATTTGAAGAATGGGAGAGAAGGAGACGAGCAAGGAGCTGAGGTTTCCGTATTACGTTGTTGGCAGCATCAATTTCATCGTGACACGGTGGGACCGGATGCGTTCATTTGCTCCAAATGACCACCAGGTCAAAAACAAGACCACGGCCGCTTCTTTCTACGACCCTTTTTTAAGCTGCTGCCAGTGAAATATTCCGCCGTGTACCTCTGAAGAAGAGTTTCATTAAACATTAAACATTCTCGTTGCCTTACTATTTAGTATAATTGAAGAGTAAGTCGTTACTGTACGTGTTTCTGTCTATTCTTGACCTGTATAATAGGTACTTACATATAATTGTTTCTTCCCCGAAGCTATTTGATGAAGATTGCTACCTTTATTTCAATTAACCTACCCGCCTGATTGCCTTTAATACATATGTTTGCCAGTACATAATTTGTTCTCTCGGCGATAAGAGTGATTCATATTTTATGTAGTTTATTTATATTTATACAGACTTACTTATGGTGGGGTTTTTCACGTATGCGGAGGGACGCTATATATACAGGGTGTCCCGAAGGTAAACCCTCCTCCTCCACCACACTTATTTCCACAATAATTTTTGAGATACCAAAGTGAAACGTGTCGCCTCGCGAGGTTAACAGTGCGTCCGCTACTTGGTAGACAAAGGTAGTAAACTCAAACTTAAACTAAAATCTGTAAAACAACGTGTAGATCCACAAAGAAATTTCACTTTCCACACTAGAGAGTTAAATGATAAGCCAATAAATTGTAAAGCCCTGCTATGTGCTATTAATCATTAGACCCACTTGGTATCGGAGTAGCTTTGATACGTCAGCAAGGGCTTGGCCACCGCAAGAAATAATGATTGGGTGCGGCTGGGTAACCTTAAACCTCCAAAGTGGTTCCTCATTCGAGGTTTTGTTTCATCTTAAATCACTGTTTTCTGGCTCAAAATATATTCAGCGAGAATTCTCGCGATCACGAATTCTTTTAACATCTTTATATACCGATCAGCCATGGTTGTATGTTATATTATCTGCATGGGTATATATATATACTTATGGTTGGTTTGAAACAGTTCTATAAGAACAGTATATCTTCTGGCACAGATGTGAAGTGAAAATTAAAACACAGATAAAGATGAAACTCACAGTTGTTGTTAATATTTCGGCGATTGCCTTTTTCAAAATGAAGAGTAGAGTGTAGAGTTTCATCTTAATTTTGTTTTAATTTTCACAGCACATCTGTGCCAGAAGATATATATATATATATATAGATATATATATATATATATATATATATATATATATATATATATATACAAAATAAAGCTAAACTTTTTATAAATCATTCTTCCCGTAACAGTTCTATAAGAACAGTATATCTTCTGGCACAGATGTGCAGTGAAAATTAAAACACAGATAAAGATGAAACTCACAATTGTTAATATTTCGGCGATTGCCTTTTTCAAAATGAAGAGTAGAGTGTAGAGTTTCATCTTAATTTTGTTTTAATTTTCACAGCACATCTGTGCCAGAAGATATATATATATATATATATATATATATATATATATATATATATATATATATACACATATATATATTGGTGCACATTTTAAATGACAAAATAAAGCTAAACTTTTTATAAATCATTCTTCCCGTAACTGCTAATTATGCAGCAATAACATTTGGAAGAAAGTAAAACCTATTTAGGGTCGCCGCGCACTGCCTCAAGGGATACAGCGATGACCACTTTGTAACCCCTACAGCGGATAAAAATACCCTGTTATAAAAACTAAACTACGACTAGAAATACTATCTATCTTAGCTAAATATAGGTATGACTGGATGCACATAAATAAATAAATATATCACAGATCAGAATATCACAGTTCGTTGTAAACCTCAGTGGCTTTCAAGTACACCAAGAGGGACTCCACCTTGTCTGGTCCGGACAGAACATCCACCCACTGAGGAGGTGCATGCGGGCTGGGCAGTCCTCCGAAAAGTGGCGGATAGACAAATCACCCCCACATCTCCCACACACAACATACGAGATACTGGATCTAGCAGGTGTCCGTGAGTAAGACGGGTATGGCCATTGGCTACCCAATCGACCACTATTCGGTCCCTCCTTGGAAGGTGGGTCACGAAAGGATCAACCGGGCAAGAGGTCCTGAAGGACTCCACGCAGACCAGTGACCTCGCCCTGTCATTGCTCAAGTCAGACGGAATTGGCTTTATGCTCCATTTAAGAGATTTGATCCTCAATGCGCATAGGCAATATTTCGATGGAGTCATTACCAGTGGCTCTCCTTGCTTGAGCATCGGCACTCTCATTGCCGTATATCTATTTTACATATTATTATTATTGTTGTATAATGTATTTGTATAATATCTTATTATGCGATATGAAGGGTGTCCCAAAAGTAACCCTTCCCCAATTATGAGATATCGAAGTGAAACGTGGACAGTGGTTTCGGGGTGCCTGATACTAACTTTTGAAAAAATCGAAGTCAGGAAAAATCGAAGAGATTTGTTAGTGCTGAACACGTTGGTGAAACCAAAATATCAATATGTATCTTATTCCATTCTTGGATCGGAGTGGATGAACCACGAAGAAGCGTGATTTTTTCGAAAAATAGGTACTTTATGGTTTGTCAGCTCTAATCCGAAAATGGGATAAGATATAGCAATTTTGGTTTCGCCATCGTGTTCAGCAATAAAAAGTCTTCAAAATGAAATGTCTCCGGCAAAAAATGGGAAAATTTACTTCAAAGTACCCCTACTCCCCCTTATGGGTTGTCCAAAAACTTTTGTATTTGTATTCTGATTTTTATCTGCTGAAAACTTAGTATCAGGAATTCCGAAAACGCTTTCCAAGTTTCACATTGATATTTCAAAAACTGTGGAAAAGGTTGTGCGGAGGGGAGGGGGGATATTGAGAAAAAATTATTTAAAAATTTTTGAAGTCATTGCAATAATTTAATTTTGTAATACTTACATAACTTGTAAAAATTTGATAAACTTTTGGGCCATGAACTAGAATATAATGTAATTTTTGCTGAAAAAAGTAGTTTAATTTAAATAAAATAAGCTTGAGAATCGAACTGCAAAAATGGTTAGAATTTACGTCTTTGTCGAGACGTTATTTAGAAATTTTTTCTCTCCATTTTGCCAGAAAATCTGATGATTTTCAAATCATGAAGAATAAAAAAAAAATCTTTTTTTTTTTTTTTTTAATCCCCCAAATCAGGGTTTTAGGAGGAGGAAGGCACAACTCATGAGACACCCTGCATGTTTTTTTCTCTTCCTCTCTCTTTTTTCCCCAGTGGCTCTCTGTGACCACGGAAACAATTTATCTTTTATTTCTGGATGTTAAATTCTACATCGAACTTATTAAATTTATTTATATATCTTTTTTACTACAAAATATTAGTGAATTTGATCGTTTATTGCACGTATTTCCCTGCTCTCATATTTGACTTCGTTTTCGGAATCCAAGACCCGTTTCATTTTGGCTTTGACGCGTATTATAAACATGACTAACTGGGATGAAAACAAGGTGTTATGGTTATGGATAACCTTGGTTATCGGCGTGTGCTTATTCAAAAGGCAGTGTTGGCAAAAAGTAGTTACGACTAATTGATAATAACTACAACTAAGTTAGTTACTACGATGGTGAATAATAACTTCAACTAATTATATTATCTATTAGTTATTATTTTCTGAGTAACTAATCCAGTTATTCGATTAGTTATCACTCCTAACTAACAACTAACATAGTTACACGATTTAGTTACTCCTAGTAACTAATAACTCATTTAGTTACACAATCAATTTATTACTAGTAACTAATAACTAATTAGTTTCTAATAGTAACTAATTCCTCCCCCCCCCCCCCATATATCCGCCAAAATATTAAACATATTATTTAGAAATTAAAATTGTCATTTTACATAAAAACTAGCTCATAAAATTATGCTGGGCAAAGAAATTTTACCATCACACTTTAACTGGTTTCAATTTCCATGTTTTCTACGAAAAAATAGAGTTATCTAATAGTTGTTATTTGCGCGAATAATGACAACAACTAATTATTTATTGGTTACTGGCACTAACTAAATTGGTTATTAGTTTCACCTGCGTGTTAGTAAAACTAAATTAGTTGTTACTGAGTGTAACTAATAACTAAATACCAATTATCTATTAGTCATTAGTTCAACTAATTTCTCCGACATTATCTATTAATTAAAGGGTTTTAACTAAAAGTTCACTGGTAAAAGTGATCAAGTGTAGAATGGTCAGTATTTCTGTAACAACCACTGGCAATACTGAAGTTCGTTTAGTAAATCAGAAACTCGTAAACGAGTTCCACTATCCGCTTTACAAGCAGATACCATGTTACATGGATATGTCTCTGATCGGGGATTTCATAACGGCTGTCCTCGAGTTGTCCTCGACTGTTGTCAATGTTTCCTATGGAGTGGAGTGAATGATGCTATTGCTTTACGTTAAGAATATTGTAACCGGCTTATTAAAATTGTTTATAGTCCAATCAACTTAGTTTTGGAATGTAGCCAGGTACGTAAGGAGGGGGAAATTGGTAGCTTGAGATGTGAACATTTATCACATAAATCAAGCGCTTTCCAACGAGTGGCGAACGAGTTTTGTGCGATGAAAACTGCGGAAGTTCCATTCCCCTAGCAACGGCTGGGTTGTACGTGAAAAACACAGAAATTGTGACACAAATTTTGCGTGACGGAAATTTTTGGTTGACCCCCCAGAGCAAAGACATATCCATGTCAAAACTAATACAGGGGATTTTAGTCATAACTAATAAATTGAAGTCACAGTTATCAATTACGGTGCTAGTTGCATAAAAAAATAAGGTTACCTATCACATTTAAGTACGTATGGGATGTATCTAATAACTAACAGTAATTAGTTACGGGTGGTAACTAATAAATAACAGTTATTAGTTACAACGCCATTTGAACTAAAAAATTAGTTAAATAATGACCCACTCTGTCAAATGGTTAGTCCAGCTAATGAGCCACAAACGTGCGAATTCCGACAAATGTAGGACACACCAAGGGTGAACAGTAAAAATCCCAAAGATCGTGGCAAAAATAAGGGGGATGGTGCTACACCCTTCAAATCATCAGTTATGTAGGTAACCTATCATTGAGAATATAGAGGTTTCACAACGTCTGTTTATTGATTTTTAGTGACACACTGGTTTTAAATGGTGATTCGGAGCCAAGGTTCATCAACCTCTCCAAAATAATCAATGGCATTCGCGAAGGGTTCTGGTCATCTTCAAGGACCCAAAAAGCTCAGGAACTTTCATGAAAAAAGGATCTCGAGCGTTTAAGGAAGATATACAGCCTCCCCTGGTAAATTACGACCTAACAGGTAGTGGCCTGAAAATGGCTATCCGCTGTCTGCTGACCCCCGGCACCTCAATTTTCCCTTCGGTGATTCTATTGACTAGTCCTTGACGTAAAAAGTGTTTTCTCCCTGTATAACCTCCCCGTAACCTTCCATCTCCTCTTGCGAACTACCTCAAGGCTCCGTATCTTTCCAAGGGCTAAACGAGATTTTCGTCCCAACTTTTGTGCGAAAGTTTCACCTTTGGGGAGAAACCTTCGAGCTGTATCCGCTCAGCTCAAAAAGAATATATGAGATGCTTATCGAGATTCAATTGGAAACACCTCATCTCCTCCAAGAGTATAGGTGAATGCTCCTGCCCCGTTGAAGTACTTTCCCACCAGCCAGGCACCTTCGTAAGACATTTCAATGGGTCTGCTAAATTTCTACCCTAATCCCAAACTACTTGCACGTTTCAGGACGACCATATAAACGAATTTTCTTCTCTTTCACACATCCTTCTTTCTTATAAGTTTTAAAGAAATTCGAGCATTATTCGGGCTCAAAATACGTAGGTATCAAGTACCTACCTTCATATTTGACTCACTTTTAGCACATTCCCGTAGACAATGAAGCTACATATTGCAATGGCTCCAAAAACCTTGAAATAGAAGTTTTTCAATATTGTCTTCATCGATTTCAGTTTTGAGGCATTCTGGAACGATTCCCGGAGTTGAACTTTTGGTGTTCAAGATCCCCCCCCCCCCCCCTCCTCCTCCTAAAATCCTTTTGTGGGGCTATTTGAAATAATTTTTTGTTGATTCTTCATGATTTCCTCTAAAGATCTCTTGCGATTGCGCAACCATGCCACCAGATTTGTTTTTTCAAAAGGGAACCCCCTTTTTTATAGTAGATTTGGGTTCTACGCGAAATTTCATGAATTTACGACCCCTCACTCGATTTTTTTGACCGCGCACAACCCGCGAGTTGCCAAACTACTGCGAGTTGCCAAAGCAAAGTTGCCTTACTACCGAAATTGCGCAAAACATGGATTCTGGTAAACCCCAAGTGTAGTACATGAATTTTTAACACAGAATGTGTTTTAGCCATGGACTAACTAGCCGAATATGGAACGCGGGATGTAACGAAATGTGTGACGGTGATGATTTTCACGTACAACCGAGCCGTTGGTAGGGAAATGGAACTTCCGCAATTTTAATCGCACAGAAATCGTTCACCATTCGTTGGAAAGCTCCTGATTTATCCAACCATATTATGTTAACTACTGTGAAGTGCGTGGCCATCAACCTGAGTTATGAGCATGAATAGTAAATGAATAGTAAACAATGACGCTTGTTTGGTTGTCACTTGGTTGCGCGACAACGCAAACACATTCTGTGTTTCAATAATTTCGTCCGAAGTATGTAAATAGAGGTAACCGGGGGTCCAGGGGGCTTGCCCCCTGGCGAGGCGCGGAGCGCCGAGTTTTTTTTTTTTTTTTTTTTTTTTTTTTTCAACGATGATTCACAGGGTGCTATTCGTTTCTTGATTTGACTCAATTTCAGAGGATTATTGACCGAAATTCGGCTATTTCACGCCCGTTTTTGTTCTTGTAAGCGCCTATTTTCAGATTTTCATTGGGATTATTTTCGAAGTTTGGTTGAAAAAGTCAAAAATAGGATATTGAAACCGTCCTTAGTGATCAAGTGAAAACTCATTTTAATTCTGAGAGTTGAAAATCGGCATAGTTGAGCTGATGTTACAGTGAATGACCTTTGAATAATCAGGTAGGTGTTTTGTTCCTTCTGTTTACAACCGTTCGAGGTAATTTTGTCTGATGTACACCCGACCATAGATCATCAGATTTAGAGTTGATGTTTTCAGCCAAATCATGAAAGCAATGAACCTCTACCTTGTCCACTCATCTAATGGACTCAGCTCACTTTTCCTAGTTCTGTCTGCGAATCATTTTTACCGTGCCTCGTGCTCCTACCACTCTTTGTACATCGGAAGAAAGGGCTGCTATGTTTCAAATCTTCTTTGAGTGCGGTACAATCTTACGACGAGCTATCTTGAACAATCTCCGAACGGACGCCATCCCGATAAGAAGACCATCAGCCTCGCTGTGAGGGATTTTAAACCTTCCGAATCCGTTAATTGAAAATTATGAAATTTCGTGTGCAAGCACACGCGTATAAAGATGATTTTTTCCCCCGCAAAATAACCTAATACCGGCCATTATTCCGCTAAAATCGAGTCAAATCAAGAAACGGATTGCACCATGTGAATCAGCGTGGAAAAGCTATGGAAATTCGTGTGTCACACCTGGGGTTTACCAGAATCCATGTTTTTCGCAGGTTTGGTAGTTAAGCATCTTGCGCACTCGCGGAACGGGTGGCGCGCGGTAAAAATAATCGAGTGAGAGGTCGAATATTCAGGAAATTTTGCTTATAGTCAAAATCTGCCATTAAAAAGGGGGGTTCCCATTTGAAAACAACAACAACAAAAAACAATTTTTTGATGATTGCGCATGGTTGCGCAATTTAGCAATGCGCAAATAGGTCATATTTGAAATCCTTTAAAAAAATTCATAAAGAATAAAAAATCTTTTTTTTTTTTTTTTTTCAAATACCCTAAAAATAAGGATTTTAGGTGTGTGGGGGGGGGGGGGGGGGTTATATTTGCGGTTTGAGTTCAGGATATTCCTTTTGCGGCAATACCAGAAAATATTTTTCAGGCCGGTTAGATAACCTCCTTTCAACTCTCTGGAGGGTTATAAATGGAATACGTGGATATTCGAAGACAAAGAGCTATTATGATTCAGAATTTCATACGAAAGAACGAGGCTACGTTATAGAGGTAGAAATATCTTTCCATGTCCATTGCTTTTGCGTTGCCCCAGGTAGCTAATCCCAGAAACATGATTGACCTGTCACAACCAGGCTGCGAGCGATTCCGTAAGGTGGAGGCAGCTTGCCATTCAGAGCGTTCCCAACCCCGGCCATACCTTGTCACGCTTTCTTTGTATTTGTATTTAATTTATTCAAATACGCCTAAATACATATCAACTCTAAACGATTACGTTTACTCAATTTAGACGAACACAAGGGGTACAATACAGCCGTGAGTATTCAGAAACGTTTACATTGGGTCATTTTGAACATTTCTGCCTCGAACGTGACCATCACGAATAAAATTATTCCCTCTGCTGAACTCAAATAATTCTACATCTAATTCTTCGATTCTACAACTAATTTCGAACAGAACGTTCCTAACTACGAGAGTTACCATTGGCCTGAAAAAATTGGATATAGGTACTATTTTTGAATGAAGGTAAATTTCTTCCTGAGAATTTTGGCACCATCCGCTCTTTCCTATGGTAAGCGGTTTGATTTTCGCGGTTTTGGTGAATTATTTTCAATAATTAACCTTTTTAATCGACAAAGAAAAAAATTTAACCCCCCTCAAAATTTGTTAGTCTATGTTTCATGATGCGGGGAATCCAGGAATCAAATTTTAAAAAATCCGTAAGTCCGCCGTCCGAAGATTTTTTCCGAAACTTCTCGACCAAACTTAATGAAATTTGGCTCAAAAATCATAGATTTTTTCGAGATATGAAAGTAACATCGGGATCAATTTTAATCAACTCTAACGGGTAGTAGAGTAGAGTAGAGTGGAACATACAGGCTTGTATGCACGCCGACAATTATGCTAGTCGAGTCACAGACTCACTTCTCCAACTAAATTTTGTACACACTCGTGACACATCGTGACGAATGGACCGATTTTAATGAAATTGTAAGGCATTGTTAAGCAATAAATTTCGTAGGCGGAATCAATAGTGTAGCGTGAACGGACGTGCAACCATGAATTTCTGATAATGTCGATTTGGTCGTAATGAGTGCGTCGTTACCCATGGGTGTGAAAAAGGTATTTCAACTATTTTTAAATGGAAGAAGATTCCATTCTGAGACGTTTGGCATCAACCGCGCTCTCCCACGATGAGTAGTTTTCTTTCTGTGATTTATCAAACTTTCGCACACTAGTGACGTCAAAAGCACCCCTCCCGCCTGGGACTTTGAAAAAATCATAGAGAGAAAACTATTCTACGTAGGAGAGTGCGGATGGTATCAAATTTCTTAAAATAGAATGATTTTTCGTTTAAAAATATAAAATGAGGGTAAGGCTTATTGATACTTCCAACTAGTTCTATACGTCCATGTCACAATACGTGAGAAAAATATACTGCGCACGCAGACTTTTTTTGCTGATTTTAATCAACTCAGCTTCATTTCACTATCTCTCATTTCTTGAAGTAGGTTATGATTTATTTTATAAGGACCTTTCCTGAGTTGGTTTTTACGATCATTTTGGATTTTATTGAGAAGTTCAACAGATACATAGAGTCAACAAGTATAATTTACAACTTGCGTAAACAGGAAGTTCTGTGGGCTTTTAAATGAGAGCTCCCAAACGACCTTGTGCTGCGAATCACGTTGAGTCACCTCTCTTGTGGCCTCCGCCCACCTTGTATGGGCGAAATGTTTGTAAACAGGATTTCTATTTCGGTGGACCTCAAGACAGAAGAAGTATCGTCGTATTTTATGTCTGCACGCGCCTGGAGGTCGTCGCCATCAGTGATTCGAACTGAGAGGACATCTGGCCCAAAAAAGAGCCATCTTGGGAACGAGCCACGTAAACCAACAGTTGCAAGGCGGAGTATTCTACCTTTCCCTTCCTTTCATTTTTAGCGAATTTTTGAAGAAAATTAAGCTATTGCTCTCGCCTCAAAATGTGTAGAATGTGAATTTTTGAAAAAATTTTATGCAGAAATCCGTTTCAGGCTATTCTGAAGTTTAACGCATTTTTTTATGTATGTATGTATATATATGTATGTATGTGTATATGTATGTATGTGTCATTCAAGACGATAACTGTCCGTAGAATTGTGCTAGAAACTTCAAACAAATTTTAAAATGTTAAGGACACAAAACGAAAGTTCAAGTTCGTTGGCCAGCATGATCGGATTACATCTGCGGGTTGAAATTTTCAAAAATGTAGTCAAAAATTTCAAAATAGCCTGTTTTTTGCGATTTGTTGTGCGAAATAATTTTTTCAATGTATATTAACATGTGGTATATTCGGAATCAGCGTAAACTTTCCTATAAGAATATGTATCAAGTTTTCAAAAATTTCAAAGTTGAAAAATCAGTACAAAATCGAAATAATGCCGTTCGCTAGTTGTAAAAATCGGTAATATTTGCATGAAACATTGTCCAAATTCAGATTAAACTACTCTTATGGAAGTATCCCTGTGTAACCAATCCTAGAACCATGCTGTTTAAAGGCTAGAACCATGCAGTAGATAGAATTTGATTCCATGTTTGTCTACCAAAATCATAAACTAAAATTTCTCTACACGATCAATAGCGACTGAAATGTCGAAGATTTCTTCAAACATTCGCTCATGGGGTCATGCTGCATGACTGGACTGGTGAAGCAGTTTGGGATTCATTTTATTGTAGAAAATATAATAATGTAATGTTAAAAATATAGGTATATATAACGTCTCTTCTCGGTCCGGCACTGAAGCAGCTGTATCTGTCATTCACAGGACTAGTTCCAGTACTCGGTACCCAGCCCTTGATTTTGAATCTATCTTCATGAAATTTGCAGAGAAGTTTTATGATATACGAACCTCTTCCTGAAAATTTAAGGGTACTATTATAGCATAGTAACCTAGCCGATTTTTGAAAGTTCAAACAAAATCAAATTGACAGAGGGTTGAACAATTTCTTAGTTTTTCGAAGTTTTGCGAGACTAAATCACTCGCTCCAGTTCCCAGTTGAAATTTTCAAAATTGCTCAGCATAACTTTTCTCTAGCTATCACCGAACGAATTTTAAAAATATGGAAACAAGTAAGCCAATTTGATTAATACCTACTGTACAGTATATACCGAAAGATAGTTACAAAACCTGTCAATTTTTGTGGAGAATGAAAAATATATACGGCGATGTTTTGAAATATTTGAGAGCAAATGATGGATTAAAATTTACAGCCAGAAACCAGTAGGTAATGTCTTTTTAATGACGACGATGACATTATTCATAAGTGATTCTCCTGCTTTATGTTTGTTGGTAAATATCACGCATTTCAAGTTTCCTCACTTTACCCAAAAGGATTATCGTTCGTCTGAGGGCTGTTCTGAAACGCAAGACGATTGTGACGTTTAAATCCTAACTCATCATGTTTCGCCCAAAATTCACCCAAACCCCCCCCTCCCGAGTAAAGTTGTTCGATGATGAATATCATTAATTTAGTTTCGTCTGTGAGAGTAATAAAGCCTCCGTCTTTCGGATTTTTTAAGCATGCTACGCCCTGACCATGAAAGGTTTTATAATGAGAAAACGTAAGTTCCACGTGCCCAGAATACTCGGTAGGCCCGCATGAAGATCAGGGCGTGCGTGTTGGAAAAGGCATCAGCACTTGTCATGGCTGTTTTAATAGCTGCTCTTAGCTCCAGTTCCAGATGTTTCGTAATCGGCTGTGCTCACGTTCGTCTCCAAAGTATTCCATCAACATACGATACGAAAGGCTCCGTTTCCAGAGACCACGAGTCACGCCAGCTCCCGCCACTGAATAATGTAAACTCAAACTGTAGTCGTCTATATTCCCTTCTAAAAGTTCTAAACTTTAGCACGATTTAGCCGCCTCTATCCTCACCCAATGGTCCTTTATAACATGCCATTCTAATTTACAAAAGGTTAAACCATCAAAGGTGTATATGTTGTGAATGTTGCTGTGTATCTGGGGCACACGTTGCTATTCTAGGTAATCCTCAGAGGGGCAAAGTGATCTGATATCATCCAGAAAATACGAAGAGAAGAAACTCATTGCAGCTGGTTTGCAATGTGATGATTTGAAACTTCAAAGTTTGTTAAAAACGGCCTGGATAACGCCCTCGACCATCATGTATACTGCAGACTGGGGCGACCAGAACTTGAATTTCTTCAATATTTTTCAGACCAGAGTGGCTTAGTGAATCTCTCTCATCATGATTTCCATGAAAGTGAATGTTCAGAAAAGAAAACCGTTTGGTCATTCAAAGAAGCACGACAAATTCATGTAATTGAAGCTAAATTCTAATTTCGCAATCGAAACATAGTGCACAACAGTGGCGGTCAACATCATCCAGGACTAGACAATGGGGGGAGGCCGGTTTCGAATCGCAATCGCACCGAACCTGGTCCAACTAATCTGAATTTTCGCTAAGGTATTGACTACTTGAAGTTATGTGATTTTTAGATGCGAGCTTGCGAGCATCCAGACCACCAAACTATACTCATTAACTAATCTGTATTGGACTGAACCTACCTCCTTACTGCCAGGTTCGCTGCGATCGCGATTCGAATCCGAACTTCCCCCATTGTCTCATCCAGGCTGCAGTCTTGACTATGTCTTGGCGTGTGTTGTAGCGTCAACATATGGTGAAACCGTAACCGAGTACGAGTAGCTATAGTTGGATTTTTACAATAAAGTTTAGTTTGTGATCGACTGTTCCCAGTATTAATATATCAGTATCATAACATGCTGTAGGTGATATAAAATAATACAGATGCTGAGAAAACAATTAAGAAAATCACCTAATAGAGAGCTGGATGAATAATAGAAGTTCGACAAGCAATTGGGTCCCTTTGAAGATGCCATATAGAGGTTATTGTAAGTCAGCTAAAAACGTTGACGCAAACGGTCAGGGCTAGCGAATCTCCTAAGGCAATATACAATGGGCCTGGGATCCCAAAATAAGCAAAGCTAGGAAAGCCTGCTAAATTCCGTTGGTTTCAATTCGTTTGCTCAATTCCAAGACAGGCGTAGGTAGGCGATACGAGAATTACCTGAGAGTTCAAGGCGTTACAATGTCCCAACGGAGCGAGCCAATTAAATTATATCTTCATTCATTTGTCAAGAAATAGCCGACGTTTTAAGGCTTTGATGTTCCATACAGAAGCAATCAAGGGTGTGCATAGAGAAAAAAGGGTAACGCAAGGATTCGCTGAATTTAGTTCACTAATCGGATACAAGAAGAAGGAGAGAGATTCATATTCTACCGTGAGGAAGTGAAGCTTTTCATGATAGCTGATCCGTGTCCCCACTGCTCCGTTCAATGCCTTTCATACAATGCAGTAGAAAGCCTAAGAAATGGAAGAGTCAGGAAGAAGTTTTGGGCATTACCAGATTCTGCAGACTTGGTTGACTTAATTAGATCAGTTAGGCAGAAGAGAGGGTTGCGAGAGAAGAATCAAAAGAGCTTCAAAATGACTCTGAGGTTTCACATGGCTCTAACAAAAAATGCTTCTGATGTGTTGAGCTCTGGCACCAATCGCTCAGTGATTGTCCAGCTCTCGACATGGAATGTGCAGTGCGTAAAAAGAAAGGGCACCAGCTAAATTTTGCAAGGCTAAGAAACTGGTAACTAAGAAATGATAACTACAGAATTAGACGAAGATTACGAACATGTAAAGATCAATCACATGAAAATAAATGGAACAAGACGGATAAGTTGAGAAAATAATTTCATGGTAACAATCCTATCTGTGCGCATTCAGGCACTTGAGATACGATGCTGAGCATGTACCCATCTCTACAGCCGAAGTTGATGTTGCGGGCGTCAATATATTTAAATACCTACAAGTTAACTGAAACAAGCTAACCTAGGAAACAGGAGACAGGGTCTTTCTGCTGCTAATGGCTTAAAAATTAATGTGGTATTTAGGTTGCCTTGCATAATTAAATCAGGTATTTGTTAGGGAACAGCAGCTATCCATTTATAAGATTGGCTCCAAGTTACTCATTGATAGAAAAGCGCTAAAGAGTGATCCATCACAATTTTCCTCGTCCATTGCCATATGTGCAGAAAGTCGATAGAACTTTCTCAATCTTGGAAAATCTCACAAAACGAGAAACCGACGAAGAAATAAGAATTTATTCATTGAAGAGTGAGAATGTATTTGTTTGCGTTTATTTGTATAACTCATGTGGTTATTGTAATGAGTATCTCATCAACACAATATTTACCTTTGTTATAATATAGATTTAATTTTAAAAAGTATAGAGAAAACATTGCTGGCAGATGACTGTGATATGTATACCTATTTGATAGAAAAACAACGACAATATCTCAGCAATATACGACAGCTCCTGAAGAGAATCGTTGTGGGGATGCAAGCTTGTAGGATGAATTTGAAATTGAATGGACTGAAAGAATTTTCTTTTTCTTCAATATAATGAAATATTTTGTAGATACCTGTGAATATTGAATTCATGTATGAAAAGAACCAAAAGTCTATTGATTATGGAAGATAGACGGCAAAATCGTAGTGGTTGGTTGTTGAATGAGAACGTCGCTAGGACTAGAGAGGAAGAAGAGGACTGGAGAGGACGGAGCTTAGAGAAAGGACCGGAGAAAGCCTTGAAGCGAAAAGGAAGATGAAACAACGGAGGAAGACGGAAGTGATGAAAGTGGAAGAGGGGGGGACGATCTGTAGGACGAGTTGAGTGTCTTCCTTGTGGTGGAGATGGGTCGTGGTGGGTCGCGGTAGTGGCGGAGAAGAGCAGCGATAATTTAGTGGTGGCCGCCCTCGTACAATAGGCGCGTTGAGGGAGTCTTCCGCCACCACCTTTCCATACCAGCGCCCAACATGACATTATGAGTAACTTTTTGATTACAATATAATTATTTTTAATTACTTTTCAGTAGAATTTGTTAATTATCTTTAGAAGAGGTTGCTTCGAATAAATCACTCTGTATGAAGAAAACCAGTAAAAAACGTATTTTCAATAATGCGCCTCTGCAATCGAAAAAAGAAGGGAAAAAACTTAACCACACTCCCACATTTTTATTGGTTTGCGTTTCAATGTACATATTTATCTAGATTCCAAAACTCTAATATGAAAAATCCAAGGCTTTCCTTCGTTACTCTGGACTCAATTTTATGAACTTTCGCTCGAAAACCCCAAGTCAGCAGGGGATGTGATCTCGGCATTACTTTCAATCAACCCCAAGGGGTAAAATGCGAGGTTTGAAATATTTGAAAATTTGACCTCGTTCACGTCCATTTAGAGTTATATTAGTTCAGATGATCGACTCACATTCAAACGTAGATATTTGGAGTCAGTAATTGCATATAGCAAATTCGCACAAATTCATCGCTTGCAGCCACAACAAGCCATATAAAAGAAATGATAATGAGCTCTACTACGAACTGTGATATCTTTATTTATAGAGTCATAGTTTTATTTCACTTTTTGCTGATTTTATGTAGCATGTATATAGTTATTAGCCTATTTTACATCTAGTCTTAGTTGTATTATTTTATATTTGGTTTTTTTATCCACTTGAGGGGCTGAACAGTGGTTATCACTGCATCCCTCATTTTCCCCCCCTCCGATATGCCAGTGGAGTCCATGATGGCGCTCCTTTTGGTTATTATTTCCAATAATAAGCCTATGTGATCGTATAGCAAAAAAATTGTATAAAACTCCCTCAAACTTTGTCACTTTACGTTTCAAGGTGCGTAGAATCCAAATTTGAAATGTCCGTCCGCCGTTTGCCGTCCGCCGTTCGCCGTCCGGGCCATAAAAGGCCTAATAATTGACTTAAAAAACCCGTTCTTTCGCACATAGACTCCATTTGGGGTCTAGTTGGTCCTAACGTTTAACCATCCCGATCGCTTTACTCGCATAGATGCTATGGGCCAAAAACAGGCGAAAAAGTGTCTTTTTCGAGGTTTGAGTGTTAGACTGGAGTGAACCAAATATTGGAAGCGCGAAGCCCCGAGTTTCGATAGTAAATATACTATAAGTGAGGCTAAATAATTACGGTCAGTTTTCTACGTAGAAGGTCTGTATGATACAGAAATAATAAAACTTTGTGTAATAATTTGCAGCTTTTTAGTCAAGAATGGCAGCATGGCTCCCCTTACAATCGTGCCACTTCCAGTGTCCCTTTAGACACCTTGTTCAATGCCGCTAATGACCCTTCTGGTTGAGGTGCGGCTTGAACCTTAAAAAAAAGAAATAAAATAAAATATAAAAAAAAGAAGATAAATGAGACTCATCTTATGATAAACTTAAGAGACGTGTGGATGCTACGTCGTTTGATCATTCAACTTCTTTCACCACTCTCAGAACACCCGAGCAACGAACGTAACATAATGACAGTTTTTTAAAACTCCGCTCCAACGCACACGCTATGATAATAGAACTGCAAGATAATACGTGATCTGTGGTGCCCCACAAAATGCCTACAACTTCACAACCTCTCTCCGCAGCCCACGCCCCTGCGAGAAATAAACGATTATTCGTACAGCGGTATATTTTTTGTATTTTTTAAGCTACAACCCTTTTTTTCCTCCGCGAAGAAGACATTGGGGAGACTCGGATAAAAAGGCTCCCCCCCCCCCCTCCACCTACACCCATCCACACAAAAGAGACCGCGGGCTCCTAAACTAAAAAGCCCTTTCCCAACTGCCTCAAAAGCCCAGGCCAAGCTTTTTGAAGCCCTAAGGAACTAACTACGAGTCCCTACACCAACCTCGGCCCAACTGCGGTTGGTCCCTGTCGCTTTATTTTCATTTCCCGTCCGTGAAACAATGTGCTCGCCGGAAGTTTTTCGGAGTGAAATTTCCCTAAAAGACAAATGGACTGCAATTAATCCACTTCCTCCTGGATGGCCCCATGAAAATGGATGAAAACGAAGGAGCGGTGTAGCTTGATGCGCATGGAAATACAAGAAGAACAGTGCAAACTAAAGCGTCAGTTTTTGATGCAACTCTAAGCAGTTATGAAACAACTATCATGGGGACAATTTTAAACTAGCAATAAACGTTGGTGTTAAAATATGTTCCCCTTTCACAAACACACTTTGGTAGCTAAAGTAGTCATTTTTAATGCTGATAATATATAAATAGGCGTACTATTATGTCTTTTAGGAAGTTTTCTTGAGAGCTGGAGAAAAATTACAGTTAGTGAAAACATTATCCAGACGTTCCGGTCCTTGATCTCCCTGATGCTATTTTGATCGTCTAACGACCAAGAAACTAAACAAAAGGTTTCTCAGCTGATCAGGTTGATTCCAAATTCATAATTTTACCCACCAACCAAAGGAATGATTTTTCAGCTGTAAAAATGAAATGACTATATGAAATAAGAAAACTGGAGGGATAAGATATTGCGGCTGGCGATTATGTGAAAAATCACGAGTTTTTCAACGAGTGATGTTCGGTTGTAATGAAGTTGAAATAAGTAAGTTCATTTCCCTAGCAACGGATTCGTTTTAAATTAGAATAGTTTTGGGCAAAACTTTGTTTTCTATAATGAACATTCGTAATCGGCCAAAGGTAACGAAAATGAGGAACGAAATAAATTATAATAACCCCTCCTCAAAATTTGTTAGTATATGGTTCAAGATTCTTGGAATATAAAATGTATTAAAAGTAACCGTAGCCTATGAAATGTGGAAAAATAATTAAGTAGTTGGTCCGGAATCCTCATCACATTCGATCAACCCGAAAGGATAAAATTGTAGGGGTTAAATATCAAAATCTCAATGAACTATGGGGGTAACCTGATACCTATAATTTATTACAATGGAATTTCTTTGTAAAAAATCGAGTTATTAAAACTTTTGTAATTTATACACAAAATATTGATGCGTAGGTGGTGGTTCTATTTTTAAAATGTATCAATTTTCAATAAATTAATTGTTTTAATCAAGTTTCTATAAATTATTCAAATTTATAAATTTAATTTAATCGATTTTCTTTCAGCAGATGCCACGGTGCAATCTGCGAATTCACAAACTTGAAATTTGATGGAATTTTCTGATGTCTCTAAATTGCCTCGATTTGAGTATATTTATGTGAATAAAACCGTTACGAGAATTCGATTAAATTTTCGAGGATTAATATTTTTTTAGATAGCCCCCTGATCTGCACTTACATTAGTAAATTTATATAAATCAATTATATATATATATATATATATATATATATATATGTATGTATGTATAATGTAAATAAGTAGACCTATTTACCTAAGACGTCTATCCCCTTTACGTCCTCATAATTGGATGAAATGATACCTTCATAATTTTTTGCTTAAATATCAAGTTCAACACTTTTGCACATCCGCATGCGCAAAATTTGCGCAACGCGTACTAACTTTTTATTTTATTTTTTATTTTTTTCGTGGGAATCCTAATTTTTTATTGTAGGTTCTGAAAAACCAGTAAAAATAACACATCTCCCCTTTTACTTCCTAAAAAATGGAAAGCGCACTAATAGTTCGTTTCTTCGTCGTTATCTGGTAGGACGAAATCCGTCGTTATCATAATAATTAAAACGATAAATTAAAATTTTGGTTTTGGGATTAAATATAAAATGTAATATATGCTATTACCACAATGTTCTTCGATCAGTTGCTTCATTTCCTCAATCATAACGAAACATTCGGTCTGCTGAATTCGCTAGGTGCAGAGTTACACAAGTTTTATTACGTAGTGTTTCAAGTGTCACGTCAGTCAATAAAAAAAGCTTGGCGATAAATCGAGAATTGATGGGGCAAGGATTATTTCTGAGCCCGCGCTCTCCGCTTTATTCACGCGTAATACCATTACTGTCCCATTTCGCGTCACGTTGGCCTGGATCGATGTTGATGTTCAGATCTAATCGAGAAGCTATGTTGTGATTCTATGTATAATATCGCCTGTCACTTCAGTTATGTACTTTTGCCTTTGAATATGCTCGTATGCTTCTCTTTGTGACTTGATGAACTACATTTATTATTGAGTGTTATTGACTAAATTGAATCCCCTCACAAGATGCTGTTTTAGTCGTTAACTTCCAACTGTCAAAATTCAAACTCGAAATATGACAAGCTTAGTACCAAGAGGCAAGGCCTACATTGGCAAATTCAACATTAAATTATGATTGATTGATTCATGATCCATCCGTCAGGCTTTTATGGCCAATGGGGTCAACCCCATTGGCCATTAAATTATGTAGCGAAGTGTGACATCTCCGTTAGCAATATATGCAGCTTTCAGGGATTTCATTCCGAGTAAAGGCCAGGCTACACTAAAACGACACCCCAACGACGCGACGACACGGCAACGACTCTAGCTGTCATAGGCAAAGTAATCACAGGAGTTTGGGCTGCTTAGCACACACTAGAACGACCCCCCCCCCCTACTAGCAAAGACTCACCAACGACACGGCACCGACTAGGTCAGTTTACTTTTTTCCTGTGAACTATAAGACGCGATGTTCTCTATAAATGGGCACTTAGGAAAACTACCACTGACTTAACAATGAGTACAAGCGCAAACTGTGAATCTCAAAACGTAAATTTCTTGCGACCTGATGGTCTGGCTTTTCTCAAATTTAGGGAATAGTGGAGGATTGAATGGCTGATGATTTCATCATCTAATAAATTTCTAATAAAATCAACTTATTTCGACGATCCGTACAATCTTGTTATCTATACAGGGAATGTGGGATAAAAAAATAAAAAATTCGAATGAACTTTTAAAATATTGCTATCAATAATAAGCAACCTAAGTACTAACGGCGTACTTTGATACGCGCGTGATTAACGCAGACGCCGCCTCTTACTGCTCTCAGGATTGGAAAACAATATCCCAAAATGCAGCGAACTCCAAACACGCCAAATACAACGCAGCAGCAGAAGACGTGAGGGTAAATTCACACCACTGGTGGTTTCATGTGACGGGCGCCTTATACAGGGAATTTGAATGTTTTCTTAGGAGGCTTGCACGCGTGCTATCTGATAAATGGCAAGAAGCCCTTATCGCACATCACCCAATGGGTGCGAGTAAAATCCCAAAAATCCAATCGTACGGGCTGTTTCATTGAGGATAAGAGGCACCAGGAGGAAGGTGAAAGTGCCTTGAACTGAGGATGGCGCACTCATGCCGCTATGAAGGATACATGAAAATTAATTAAATATGATGAAAAAATAAGAATAGAGCAATCGACAAAAGTAGAAGAGAAACCAAAAACTTTCAAGCCAATATCCCCCTCATTCTATGTATCTATAAAAATATACCTAAGTACTTAGTAATAAAAAACTCTAGTGGGTATAAGTTCCTCCATAGTTCTTCTCCTTTTAGAGAAAGCCTTTAGAGAGCCTTTCCTGCTCATCACGAAGTCGACATATTCATCAGATATTAACAGAATCTATTTCTTCTTATATGAGGCAGCTGAGATCCGTGAGCTGATACAATAAACAATTCTATTCTATTCTATTCATTTGTCTCTAGCTAAAGAATAACTTCATGGGAATTCCATTTAAATCGTACAAAGTATAATATTTAACTCTACGGTGGAGTGTTATCCCTTTAAAACTGATATTCTTACTTTTAGATGCATCTTTACGATTTTAGCCCAAAAATAGTCTTTTCTTGGCTGTCCGGGATGGGATAAGCCCGAAACAAACAAGCTAAGAACCTCTTTTTACATTGGTAATATCAGACAAGCTAGTGGGGTTCATGAAGCCTTTTTTACTCTCGTTTTTTTTTTTTTTTTTTCTTGTAGATAAGTGTCTACCATCGGTTTGAGCTGAAAGGTCCCCTCTGTTCCTGATAGGGGTGATAGCTGGGAGTGGCGGTGATAAGCACGTGTGAAGAAGAAAAAGTACACAGTCCGCCCTCCCATCCTTCTAGCTGTCCCAAGCGCTTCGTGACGTCGTTCAAAATTTTGAGAACCAGAAGAAAAGTTGATAAAATTATTCTAGCAGTAGTTCTTATTTTCGGTAAGGTTTTATACAGTTGTAACATGTTTTTGGAAAAAAAGAACACGAACAGAGTACAATATTAAAAAAATAAAAAATAAGCAAATAAATACCTACCTATATGTTACATGTACTCGTATCTATATATTCACGATTGTTCTTAGCTAGCTTGTATTCTTCAACTATTATTGCATACATAGTTATATATTTCTTTAACCGCATTTTGGATGTAAATATTACAACTAGTTAGGGTCCGCCTCAAATGTTATTCTATTTGTATACAAAAGCTTTTTAAAAAAAAAACCTCGGGATGCTAACCTATTGGAGTGTTGGTTAGTACAGTATTATTGTTGAAAGCACTTGACATGACGATTTTACGATGAATTTGGTTCATATAAGAACACGATTGCAGTAACTTATGGAACAGCTTGTGAAAACAATTGCAGAATTTGTTTTAAATAACAATGTCACCCGACAATGTAGTTTTATCCTAGTCACTCAAAGTTGCTAAATTAATAAGTAAATCGAATTGTTGTAGCTCTGCTATTTCATATTCGAGAATCTCGATGTCCGAGTGGTTATTCAATAATATCCAACAGTAGCGGTTGTTTCCGTAAATAGCTCCAGCAATGATTTTTCTATACAAAGAACTTCTTGCAATCAAATTACAGTTCGAATCTACATTTCTTCTCCGAGTTCCTCTGTGGATGCGAGGCATAGATTTCAGTCCCATACCACGGGTAGTGAAGGAGATCTGTCCTCCGTTTTCTACTCGTGCGCTATACCTTCTTATAGGTAATGATTAGGGTAAAAGGTTTTTTAAATTCCTATCAAATTTCAACATCCTTGGGTTAACAAAAGATAATTTACCTCACTAAGCTTTTTAGGATAGAGCCCGTGATTTCATTCGTCTCTTTTGTGGTCCCAGAATGGTTCCTCAACTTCCTAGGAAGAACATGAGAGAATTTATCTCACTCATTTGCTCAGTATCGAGCCCGTAATAGCATTCGTCTCTAATTGTCCCAGAGAGGAGAGAGGCTTCCCAACCAAAATTTAACCTTCTTGGGCGAACATGAGAGAATTAGCTCACTCAGTTGCTCAGTGTGGAGTCCTCAATTGCATTCGTCTCCAGCTGTTCCAGAGGGGTCCCCTGTTAAATTTCAACTTCTTTGGATAAACAGGAGGGAATCTCGCTCACGTGACAGTTCCGTGATGCAAAATAGTCTTGTTATGCGAACTTATCCTGTCCCAAAGTAAAGGCTCGGAAATGTCAAAAATAAATTAAATTTTTGTCAACCGTTAACCAACGGTAATACTTGAGATTGTGTAGTAACTCGACTTTAAAATTTAATAATTCCTTACTTAATCTTTTGCCAGGGCCGCCACATGGGGGGCAAGTGGGTACTGTTGCCCCAGGCCCGGGCACAGGGGGGGCCCGGTCCGGTCCTGTATTTAGGAAATAAAGTATTTTAGAATTTTTAGGCCTACATAAAACAGAGTGTATTAAACTTGACGGGCCCTGATCAGATTATATTTGATTTACTACACCAGACTGTTTCTCTTAAACAGTTGCGATGATTGCGATGGCCCAAAATATTTCAGTTTTCTATGTTTAAAAAGTTTTCCACAATTATAATTACAATTACAGAATGCTATTATAACTCAACAAACAAATTTCTCATTTTACTAATTCATATTTTTGATAGTTTTTCACTAAATAATTCTTGTATCTTTTGTTGTTATAAATCTAATTCTTTACTGCATAGCTTCATTACAAGTAGATAAACTGTAATAAAACAATTATATTTTTGTAGATTTTTATTTATTTTTTTCCAAAATTAATAATTGTATTCTTTCAAACATAATCATTGTTTCAATTAATTCCTTCAGCCGTCTTGTATACAGAGACTTTCCTTCTTAATCCGTCCATAACATTAAAATAAAGTTAATTGTATTGTAACACATTGTGTTGATTAATGATTATATGAAATTTAGTCAATCACAATTTCTGCCACAATCGTCCAATTGAGGAATGAGTAAATTGGAACTTCTCTGAATACGCCCTCTATTCACAAACAATTGTAGGTATTTAAAGTAGATAAAATAAAAATCCTATGACTGATTGGATATAGAATTTTTGTTTCAAGGTAATTTATGGCATTTTCATGGTTTTGTAATTGGTTGGTAATTACTAGAGTATGAATACTTGAATTTTCAATTCTCAAGTTACACTTTACTCTTGATTAAATGTTGAATAAAACGTAGTGAAGTAGTAAGAGTTCAGCGCCTCAAGTGTTCTTATTCGAACACTGAACCTTGGTAGGAAGTATAAATGATTTTTCGTTTGGTTAGAGAAGGTTTAATTTTTTTTTTTTTTTTTTTTTTTTTTTTTTTTTTTTTTTTTTAAACAATTATCATAGACATCTCCAGTAAAAGTGGCGCGAACAACATTATCATCGACAGATTTTAAATTTTTAGCTATGGATCTATCTATAAATTATGACATTCTAGCTGTCGATGTGTGGCATTGATGAAGCAACAGTTCAAGGTGTCACGTGTGATCTGTCATAATTCAGTCCCTTTGTCGCAATGATCCACTTTTTCGCTTTTTTTTTTTTTTGCTTCAACATCGCTTCCGAGAAATGCTCCCGCTCGTTATGCCTGTAGCCGAAACCCAATTAGGAACGGCAGAATCGAAGAAATGAAAAAAGAGAGGGGATAAAAAACGACGGTACGTATCGACGTTTTATTAATTGCGGATGTTGAAAAGAGGGCCCCCGATAAGGTGATTTGTAGAACGAAGGGGCAATATGGGGGGTGTGGTGGGCTTTGGGCGTGGTCTCCTCCCTTCGCGTTCGCCCCAGTGCGCTACCCCGGCTCCAGGAAGTTTCCGTCACTGCGGACTGTGGTTGTTTAGGGTCCGTCTCCCAGAATATTTTGGATAAGCGTGAATACATTCAATAGCAGGAAAAGCATTTAAGCTCTGTTGAGAAAAGGATAGAATATCGCCCAGTGCAACATGCCAGTCTAGCAAAACACTTGAAATGCGATTGCTTCAACCAGCCTGTCGGTTAGACGTTTGGCGTTTTCGCAGTGGTCAATAATCATTCAAATAGGATGCAAGTCATAGAAAATCATCCTAAAAATAAAAAAATAAAATAAAATAAAGTTGAGGAAGTTAGTTACTATGTTTTGCACTCAGAAAAGTACGTACAATTAAGATGAAATTCGTAAGAACCATCAAGAAAATTACCTTAATAATCACTGGTGACCACTACATCTACAGCGAATGCTAATGTGAAGGTTATGAATGTCTCGAGGATCCGCGGTCTCGCTGTAACAATTGACTAAAGGGGAGATGGTTAAAACGTTGATTTTGTTTCTGATCACGACCAAACCGTCGAAATCTCGGAATTGATTTAACCGTGTAAGTCTTCATTCCGTGAAAATAGATAACGTTTTGTTTAACGACTTGTGTTGCTTAACTTTTTGTGGTTAAACTCATACGAAATAAAAAAAAACGTCTGCCTTGTTGGGTGTGGCACACAGCTTCCTCGTTTAAGTATCAAGAGTGTATAGATCTTTGACAATTTTTAAATTATCTTAAAAAACTGCATAGCGGAAAAAAGTAAATCACGAAAAAGCGTGAAACACCATAAATGGTCACTTAAGACACGAACAAATTATACTCAATGTTATTTACGTTTGCTCAAGCGCAGAATGAACTGATAAGTTGAGAACAATGAAATAGGTATGAGATCATCTACAACCTACCCCCGCATTCACTGTCAATTTCATCAAAATCGGATGAAAACTGTGGAAATTAAGGTCGTTACAAGGATTTCACTTTTTTTTTTTTTTTTCTTTTTTTTTTACGTAGGCAGGTGAGGAAATCTTTAAGATCCTAAGGTGGTAATCGGATCTCGTAAGATACCCAAGAGGGACCGCACTCCGGGTTATGTGGGATTCAAACCCACTAAAACCTCACCTTCCTTTTCCCACGTTGGAACTCAGCCTGGAACTGTTTAACACATTACTTCAGGCCGAGTCCTTGAGAAATTTCTTCAGTCCTCTCGGTCCATGTGCTCCCTCCTCCTCTGTCTCTCCCGTTCCAAGATGATCTTTTTCTGGAGGGTGTCTTCAACGTAGGCAGCTACAAAATTCCATTTTTGCTCTCGTTCAATCATTTTGGATAATACCACCTCCGGTGTCACGTCTTGATTTGGTAATTCCAGAGCATCCTGCAGCGTTCTTCTTTCTGTAGCCCATCGCTTGCATACAAAGAAAGTATGGAGCACATCATCGTCCATTTCCTGGCAGTATGGACATATTGGGGAGTCTACTTTTCCCATTTTATAGAGATATGCGTAAAACAGCCCATGACCAGAAAGGAACTGAGTCAGGAAAAAGTTTATTTCTCCATGTTTTCTATCTAGCCATACCTTGATCTGAGGAATCAAGCGTGCTGTCCATCTCCCTCTCTGCTCTACAGTCCACATTTCCTGCCATCTTGCCATTGTATATTCTCTCTCTTCAGCGGCTAAATGAGCTCTTTCTCCTTCCTCTCTTCTATCAAAGATTCGTTTTCGTTCTGCAGCCAATAGATGGATTGGGATGCTGCTTGTAAGTACGAGTATGGCTGGCTCTGACACTGTTCCGTAGGCACATGCAACCCTCAGCGCTCCTCTTCGTTGCACTGCAATAATTCTCTTGCGATAGTAGGCAATGTTTAGAGCATCTGCCCATACCTCCGCACCGTAGAAGAGTATTGATTGTACAACGGTCATCATGAGACGACGCTTACATGGTCTTGGCCCGTTGATATTTCTCATGAGATGACTAAGAGCAGTTGTTTTCTTTGACACCTTGTCTGCTGATTTCTTTATTTGCTCCCAGAATGTAATTTTAGTATCTAATGTGATTCCCAGGTAGTTTACTGTTGGTTTGCTGGTGACTTCTGTACTCCCTATTTGTATTGGGATTATGGTAGGGATCCGTTTTCGAGTGAACACAACTACTTCGGTTTTAGCTGCTGCTAATGTCAACATATGGTCTTCCATCCATCTAGTGATTTTTACCATTACTTGATTCAGTTTATTCTGTGCCAATTCCGTGGTTCTAGCCAGGATAACTGCCGCAACATCATCCGCATATCCGACAAGATAGCAATCTTCTGGCATTTCCAGACGTAGAACACTATCGTATGACGCGTTCCATAGTTGTGGGCCCAGAACTGAACCCTGGGCTGCTCCTGCGGTGATTTCTTTCTCCCTTTCCCCCTGAGCCGTCTCATAAACCAATGTTCGGTTTTTAAGATAGCTGTCCATAACTGCTAGTAAGTATCTTGGTATTTTAAAGGTGGTATCCAGAGACTCTAACATATCAGTCCATCTTGCAGAATTGAAGGCATTTTTCACATCCAGGGTCACTAGCATTGCCAGATTCCTAGTATATCTACTACCTTCCTGTGTTTTTTTCAAAGTGTTCACTACATCTGCTAGTGCATGAGCAGTGGACCGACCCTTTCGGAATCCATACTGTCTGGGGGATAAGTCTCCTGACGCCGCTATTGCAGGCATCAAGCGAAGCAGGAGAAGCTTCTCATAACCTTTTCCAGCAGTATCCAACATACAAAGAGGCCTCCAAGAGGATGGAGAGTTTGGATCACCCTTTCCTTTGTCTAAAAGCACCAGGCGAGCTTTTTTCCATCTATTGCTAAAGGTCCCTTCTCTAAGGCATGAATTGTACATTCGTAATAGTAGCCTTGGACAGACTTCTGTTGCTATTTTTAACACCTCTGAGGGTATGCGATCTGGTCCTGGTGTTTTCTTGTTTTTTAAAGCTCCAATCGCTTTCTTTAATTCGTTTTCAGAGAATAAGAGGGAATCTATTACATCCTCTGAGGCATAAGTAGTGTTCCTGGGAGGGTGTGTTGGGAAGAGCCCATCAACAATGAGATCCATTCTTTCTTCACTCATTGGTACCCGTCCACATGATACCTGGAGTTTTCGGGTCACGATCTTATACCCTCGACCCCATGTATCAATATTTACTTCCTCAATGATTGTCTGCCAGCAGTCTGCTTTACTTCTATTTATTGCATGGCGAAGTCGTTTTCTGGCCTCAGTGTATTCTGATTGAATCTGCGGCCAATTTGCTCTTCTTCTGCTTCTCTGGGCTCTACGTCTCAGTTGATTACATGTCCTTCTGAGTTTTGCAATATCTTCATTCCACCAGTAGACTGGGGGCTTAGCAGATGTCAAGATTTTTTTTGGCATCGATGCATCGCAGGCTTTAAGGATTTCACATTGGCGCATACGCAGTAGCTATTAATGATAAAAACAACGATACAATCAATCAATGATATAGGATAATCAAATCCTCTTGTCCCAACTACCTACCATCCAAATTTATGCGAAATCAAACGAGTAGGGTGTGAGAAAATGGAGTATAAAGGAATTTATGTTCGCGCATGCGCAGAGTGATGTGTTGATTTGGCAATAATGAAACTGATAGGGCCACTGATAGGACCATCTACTACGTAACCCGCGCATTCCCTGACAATTTCATCAAAATTGGATGAAAACTTTGGAAATTAAGGTTGTTACAAGGATTTTACATTGGCGCATGCGCAATAGCTGTTAATGATACAATTGTGTTAATATTGATATGATATGATCAAAACGTCATTCCCCAACTATCATCCGAATTCCAGCGAGTTCGGATGACTAGGGCGAGGGAAAATGATACTTGGTAGAATTCACTTTTGCTCATGCGCCGTGAAGTAATAAGTCAGGAACGATGAAACTGATATGACATCGTCTACACTCTAGCCCACACATTCCCTGAAAATTTCATTAAAATAGGATGAAAACTGTAGAAATTAGGCTTGTTACAAGGATTTTCGGGCACTACACAGCAGACGCATGTGCACAGACACAAACACAGACAAACATGGGACCGAACTTGTTCGGAATAATCTAAAACGTAAAATGCGAGAGGAAATTTTGATTTTGGAGACCTAGTTTTTTTTTGTTTTTTTTTTCTCGACAAGTGAAAAGAATGCTTCCGTTACCTACCTATTGGTAAACTCGGAAGCAAAATATAAACCTAAACTGGGTTGGGTTGGCTGTATGATCACCGTCACTTGTTGTAACGTGAAAATTTGAAACTAGTTGTTGAACGACGTTAAACAGAGGGTTGAAGCCCCCCCATGCATGCGTCCGGAAACTGCATCATTCTTGACCAATAGATGTCTACATGATTTCATTGAAACTGATACAAGATTAATTTTCCGATTTGGGCGTTGCAACGAACCGTTTCTCATCCAAAGACTTACAACTACCTCGCTGTTCTCATCATGCGATTTGCGAAGTTAGGCAACGTCGAGCATGGTGAGAACTTGTGGTTGACCGAAAAGGTAAGGATCTCCCGTCCAAGTAGCTTTCACGCTTCTGTACGGCGAATCCTTCTCCACTCAAGGAGGGAGAGGCAATGATTTAAGCGAAACCATCAATACGAATTCTGATCCTCGAATTGGAGTACAGCTGATGACGTCCGCGACGCCCGAGGTAGTCGGACGAAAAGCCCCAACCTGGAATGGTTGTTTACGAGGGGTATCCAGAAAAAAAGGTTCCCTGATTTTTTGCCCTGCCCCTAATGAACCGGCAAACTTGAAACTTTCAGGGATTTTCAGTTCTGGTGTTGTGGTCACACTGAATTTTTTTCATAACCTGCTACCGCAACCGGAACGCGTAACCTCACTGTAAACATGGATACCTTGGCCTGGGACGTGTCCAAACTGGAAATCCGTTCCGTGATCCGATTTTTTACCCTAAAAGGATTACCCGCAGAAAAGGAGTTGTGTGCACCCACGTTTCATCACCTGTCACAATGCGATTGAAAATGAAATCTCCTTCAACAGAATGCATTTCAAAAAATTTTTGGGCGGCAGCAACCCGGTTTTGTTTGTGCTTGTCCGACAAAAGGCGAGGAACCCAACGAGCGCAAACTTTAGAGTACCCCAAGTCCTTTGAAACGATCTCACCTACTGAACTTCTGCTGGTCTTCTCCCTGATGCTTGGATGAAGTTCATTGAAAATTTCGTCGATTGTGAACCGCCTGTCACTAAGCAGAATTTCTTCAATGGCATCAACGACTTCACCTCGGCGAGCGCTCGTTGGTCGTCCACTACGCAGCAAATCACTCACACTTTTTCGCCCTTCCGCGAACTTTAAGCGCCACTTCCGAACTTTTTGGATATTCAAAATGTTTTCTCCCCATACTGAGGTGAGTTCTCGATGAATTTCATTCGTGGGTAATCCTTTTAGGGTAAAAAATCGGATCACAGAATGGATTTCCAGCTTGGACACGTCCCCGGCCAAGGTATCCATGTTTACAGTGAGGTTACGCGTTCCGGTTGCGGTAGCAGGTTATGAAAAAAATTCAGTGTGACCACAACACCAGAACTGAAATTCCCTGAAAGTTTCAAGTTTTCCGGTTCATTAGGGGCGGGGCCAAAAATCGGGGAACCTTTTTTTCTGGATACCCCTCGTACTTTACTACCTTACTGCTTTTTAATTTTCCGATAATCAATTACTTGAAATAATCCTTCAACTCCACTGATCTTGAAGGGATTATATAATGAAAAAACGATTTTTTCGTGAAATCCTCATTAGCGTATGCTAATAATTCAGACAATGAAATTTATGTGGATTTACCCGTATAATCCCTTAAATGTCAATGAAATTGAACTGTTACTCATTGTAATGAGTGTTAACAACGTATTAATTTTATATTTTTAAATGAAAATAAGTAAAAATTTCAAAGAAATTTTACACTTACCTCACTCTGTCAAGATGAGTAGTTTTCTATGATTTTTTCAAGTTGAAGTCACACTTGGTAGGGGTTCCCTCCCGCCCTGGAGGGAGGGGTGCTTTGAAAATCCATCAAAGGTTTTAGGATGGAATCTTCTTTTATTAAAAAATAGTTGAACTACATTGATTTTTGAGGAAGAAAAATCAATATCATGGAATATGCAGGTTAGGCCCCTTTAATTTTTATTGTCCTCAAATCAATGCTTCTGTCCGAGCGTGTAGAAACGTACATTACATCATGCATCGTTTGCTCGTTCCCTAATTTACAGATCTCGCTCAAATTTAGAGGATTGTTGGAAGAAAACGATTTAATCATTCCATAGAAATTTAAACATGACTGTATCATTAGTAGCTGCTACGCATGCGCGAATGTTAAATCCTTATAACAAGCTTAATTTATACAGCTATCATTCTATTTTGATGAAATTTACAGGGAATGTGCGGGTTAGGCAGTCAATGGTTCCTTATCAGTTTAATTGTTCTCAAATCAATACTTCACTCTGCGCATGCTCAAACGCAAATTGATTTATTTTCTTGTTTTTTAATTCACGCAACGCTTTCCTGACGTTTCACGCTACCTTTCGTTCTACTATTTCCCCAACCATAGAAAACCGCTAAGAAATATTCTCAGATTTATTAAATCTATACAGTTATGTTACCTACGGATGCGAGGAAACTATGTGCCACACCCAACATCATGGTGGTTCTGTTCACAGTTTTGGAGCTAGCTATTTTCATAGAATACTGCTGGATTCGCGGAAATACTCGGAGACGAATAACCACTCATTACGCATTTACGCGAGTTGATGCCGGCCAATTACGAATTCGTAGTTTTTATATATGCGATAAAATATTTCTTTCCAACGTTTCACGCAAACACGATCACCAACAAATGACCGCCTCGTCATTGGTAGTTGGATATTCCCATTTATTTGCCTTCGCTTGTAAATAACCGAACATTATACACCTCGCGTCCCGACGGTCGGCTGGTTGGCGATGGTGAGTGATGATGATTGATTTGCTATTGATTGATCGCTCGCCTTATAATAAATTCGCTGTTTCCATGGGTTCTCGTAGACTGTTTTTACGAGAGGAGCTGCGGTTTGTAAAACTGATCCTCCGATTCCCAGTATATTTATGACGGGTAATGACGATTTCGAAAAAAACTTTTCATTAAGGAATCAGTGCTTAATTTGCAAAAAAATAGTTCCTTGAAACAGAATATTGATTATTAAAACATAGGTGACAATTCCTGCGTATTAGTCCCTGTTACTGAACCCGACGTATTTTGATTTGTTTGTATCATAAGTGCCCAATCAAAGTTAAGCGCGGCTGGGACGTTTTACTTTAAAAGTTAGCATAGCACGTTATTGAATAGTATTTGCCGTTACAAAATTCTATTGTCAAGCCATTAAGGCCCGCCTACATCACAGGGATTCTTTGAAAATTCGAAATAAGCTCAGCAAGTGAAATGGCAGATAAAAATTCTTACCAGTTCGTCAATTTTTACCGAGATAAGAAACGTTTAATTGAGTTCTGTGCTATTACAAAGAATATTTTGTACGGTGCTGTAGAAGTGGATGGTTGTGGTATACAAACTATTTCTCTGTTGGACCTCTGAACGTTCCCATAGGTTAAAGTCTGGAAAATATGATATTTTATTCACGGTAATAATTTATTTACTCTCTTGGTAGTGCAAGCAGGGAAAGGGGTGAGGGACCGATACGGGGGTAATATGGGTCCCACCGGAGCGAGCAAGAATATTACATACCTACATACGAGAGTGCTGCCCCTATGTTTAAATGTGAAAGGATCTCATGTAGGCCTGTAGAGGAAACTATAAGGAATTAAGAATAATGGTGCAGTTTTCGATTATTTTTTTTCTAACATTAATTCGCTAAGATATAGATAATATTATGTTATAACAACAGCATGTATGTTGTATGTATCTATTTTCTCGAGTGCAGTAAGTATCAATTTTTAGGTATAGAAGGATCCAATACTGGAGGAAACAACAAATAATCAAGGTCAATTTTGTAGTTTTCATTCAAGGACATAGTTTTCAAACATTTACTAAATGTAAGTAACATTCTCTTATAAGGATGAATTTATCGTTTCACAATTTACCCCCGTAAAAAAATATTTGTGATGACCACATTTGTGATGACTTTTTTTAAACTCTTTCTTTTAACTTCGATTCTCTTCTTGAGCTCTTGAGACAAAATTTCAGGTCGATTTTTAACCCACTTCCCGATATCCAATCGATCTGAAATTTCGCACACGAATTCATGCTGGCGTACATTTTAATTTATCAAATTTTCGCGAAGAAAAAGTTAGTTATACTATAAATTTTCGAAAATTTGAAATTTAATATGGGAAACCTTACAAGTGTTGTGTATTGTAGGGAGGAGGAGTGAGGGAGGAGGAGGAGGAGGAGGAGGAGGAGGAGAAGGATACTATTGAACGTCTGCATAAAATGACAACGAATCCAGGGTCAATAAAATATTAAATGATTTTCCTTGTCAATTTAATTTAAGTTATTATCAATGTATTTTGAAACAATGTGATTTTGTTTGCCAAGAAACTTCCAAATATTGAAACAACAATAAAATTAACCGAGAACATGAGAAAAAGAAAGAGTTACATTAAAAACTTGTTTTTATGGGTTCCTTTTTTAGAACATTCTCTCAGAGTGCAATTCGCTTGTAAAACTCCTTAGATAAGAAGTTTTTTTACGTTCATGCACTTTTTGTGGAGTTCACCATCAAGTGTGTATATTTCATGAGTATACATTTTCTAAATTACTAAACATCTAAATTATCAACAAAAAAAAACTTTGAACGCAAGGAAATCGGTCTACCCATGGGTAGCTGGAACAAAAAATATATAACTATGTTGGAGTGGTGGTTCAAATCGAAATAATTGCAACAGGTCCAAGTCCCACTTTTCTATATCATTTCACAGGGGTAACTCTTCTTAGGATTCGAAAAAAATTCCGTTCATGCGCTGAAGAATCCAGGTTTCCAAATGAAAGAATATTTTGTTGGCCAGCACCTAAATACGCTTTAAAAATCACAAATTTAAAAAATCATTAAAAACAGCTCAAATTCGTAAATACCTTTTTTCTGGAGAATTTTAGTCAAAAGAAGTTTCATCAACAATGAATTAGAGCTTAAAAAATTATGCACAAAATAATGATGAAAAGTTTACTTAAATTTCATTATTATTTGTTGAAAAATCGATAAAAAGTGCAAAAAATCTAATAATCTGAAATCATTTGTAAATTTGCAGAATGGTATTATAACGAGATTTTTTCAATATGCATAAAACAAAGTCATGTTACAGAATTTACACTAAGAAACGGGTGAACGGATTTGAAAGAAATTTGGCGAACATTTATTTCATAGTTTGGATCGTCGAATAGGCTACATTAAAATTGCGAAAATGAGTGAGCTGATCAGCTGAGTGAGCTAAATACTCTCCTGTTCACCCTAGGAAGTTGAAATACGATAGGTAAACTCTCTGGGACTTCGAGAGACGAATGAAATTATGGGTTTTTTCCTTATTAGCTGAGTGAGGTCACCCTAGGAGGTTAAAATTGATTAGGGAGGCTCTCTGGCACATTTAGAGAGAAATGACAGGGTGGTTAGCTTATTTATCTCATGTTCATCGTAGGAAGTTAAAATTCGAAAGGGCGATTCAAGGACATTAATAGACGAATAATATGACGAGTTGCTCTCGGAGAATGCACATGTTCACGTTCTAAATTCACGATTCATTCAGATGCGTTTCCAGCTTATAATCCATTTTCGCTTGCATTCGATTACAAGATAATCGTCATATTGCACCTCTTCAGAGAGATGAGCAATCAGTTATTAATATTTAATAGATCGAAAAAAATGAAAAAATTAAAAAAAATTGTCTCAACAAACACACAATGATACGACTTGTTTTATTTATACCTAAACAATATTATATTTACAAAAGTTGTTATTAAATTAAGCAGTTTTTTTGAAGGTTAGAAAAATACAAAATGTATATAAATAAAATGTGTTTGTTTTATCGGACAAATGATTTTTTTTTTTTTTGCATTTTAAAAATCGAACTGTTGAAGTTTAAAATAGGTAAGGTAATCTGTGACTAGAAGAACTCCAGTTCAGTGTTTTGGAAATAGGTAGAAAGCGCTTCCAGGAAAACTATTTTTGTCTTTTATGCTAATACAAAGCGAGTGTAAGGCGCTCTGTTCATTATTGTCTATCGTACTTCCATACATAAATCAGATACTAGAAAATGTCACAGGCGATATCGAGTTTTTCTTTTACGTCAGGGAAGAGTTTGAATATTTCATCTCCGGGCCACTAGTCCGTTGATCAAGGGGCAGTTTTATTGTGTCGAAGTCTACCCTCGCAATGCCCCGCGTTCGTCAGATGTCAGTATCATGCGACTGATTTCAAACGCTGTTTAGTTTTGGAGGTCCGGTATCACGATCGTATTGTTTTTCGTTTGATTTGTTCGTCTTAATCCTAGTATTCTATGTCAACATTTTTTAAGTGTTTTGGTAGTTGCCATTGATCAACTAATGGATATATCGATTTAGGGACATTAAGATTGAAATTTGAATTTTAACTTGGTTTAGTTCTAGACTATAAGTATCCTGCTTTCTAATCTGCCAAGATATAATTAATGACCCTGCGGCAATGGAACTTTCAAATTAAGGGGCCTCGTTGCTAAAATTTCATGAATATGTATGTTTCAAAAAAGTTTTGGAGGATTGCCCCCGACAACGGATTTTATGCACTCTCTAGAGCCACTGCTGACAAAGCGCAATAAAATGCATAAGAAACTACCTAAATAGCACCAACTGCTGCCCAATCGGGCGCTGTCCAACTGGGTCCCTTCGAGCTGAAGTGAGTTTTGCAAATGGTCCCGCAACGCAGAGATGCGATCTGACGCCTGGGCCCGATCAAAACATTGTCATCCGGGGGTCATAAGATAACAGTTTATCTTTTCTTTTTTTTAGTATCTTTATTATGAGTTATCTGTCAGTTTGTGTTGAAACTCAATTGAGCGTCGGCGCTGGGGGAAGCCAAAGAAACAAGAGTGTTAATTTTCCGAGATGAAAACTAACGGAATTCCACTTCCGTAGCAACGGACCGGCTGTACGTGAAGTTTGCTGACGTGTGTGTATTTGGCGTCACAAGAATAGTAGGACGGAAATTTGGCTGATTCCCAGCGGAGATATCTTTGTCAAAATCGTTTTGTCGTGTGAAACAGGTTTACAAATCCTGCAAAATTTTGTGACACTTCCCAAGCTTTATATTTTAAAAAATATGGTAGAAACCAAGCAAAAATTTCTTAAACTTATCGAACAAATTTATCAACTTTCAATATTTCTAAAAAACTTCATAAAATGTTTCCGAAACGAAACAAAATTGTATTACGCAGCGAACTGAGCAGTAGGTCGGGCGCCAAAGAACGGGTCGTGTAAATACAAACTGTAGACGAGAGAAGAGAACGGTGACAGGGTGGTCGGAACCAGGAGCAGGAACGTGAAGTTGGGAACGAGTCCCGTAATTTGTGAATGAGATCTAAGGATTGCGGGATTACACTTCGAAGCCTAATACTCGAACGGTTTGCTATGACGTAGCTACCTAATCGCGAAATCAAATCTTATATATTGACGGTTTTCAGATTGTTAATTTCCTCTCCATTTTTTCACGCCTAAAGTAAGACCCAGTTGGACATTTCGTTTTGTAGAATCAGATAATTCTTGAGATTCTTCCGAAGAATACTCATGTTCCGCTCAGTATAAGTAAGACGAAAGTACCTGTGGCACAATAATTGATTTCCAAAGCAAGAACTTCGTTGTTCAGCCTTTTTCTAGGTGAGCGGACAGACATAAATCACGACTTTTGCTGAATCCAACGGGACGAAACGGCCCGTGAATCCGGGAGTCTCCTGGCAGCTGTTCCACTATACAAATAACGGAGAGCAAAACTGTTGAAACCCCATTAAACCGTTCCGATTGGCCCATTAAGGTTAATTACACCAGTTCTCCAAGTTGTCGGAGCGCGACGCGTGCTCTGTTTTCACTGTGTCAAGTTTAAAGACTTACGAACGCGTGCCTTCACTTCCTGCTTCCTTACGCTAAATGTCTCATCATATTACGAATTTCATGTAATTCGACTCACCATTGTCTGCAGGTTTACTGAAAAACTAAACCGAATTTCTTCATTACAATTCCATAGGGTATTGTTACTATGTTTACATGTGTTATCGTTCTCACTGATGCTGACTTTCTATTTTCTGCTGTGACAAATGTTCTTGCTTCCGTAAGGGCCCGTTCCAACTAAGAGGGTTAAATGGGAGTTGATTATATGGGAGAGTTATTTCTCAATATCTGCAAAGGGATTACTAGATTAATGCTGGATTAGTTAGTAAACCTCTGTGGTGAAACGGGTCGTTGGTGAAAGGTAACGGAGTAACACACAACGACCTGGGCGATCTCATTCGATTCTTCGATTCTATTTTTATTGGGGAATTTTTTGAGATTTCGATTTTTTTCTCCTTAAAGAGTAGTTGAATGTGATGCCGACGATTCAGGTCCAATCAGGGCTCATATGTGATTTTACGCTCAAGTTTCATAATCTTTGGGCCAGTTTTTTGTTTTCCTTTTATTTAATTATTTTATTTTTCTTAAATTCTCTTTTGTATAGTATCTTCAATAATGAAACTTGTTAATCTGCTAATAAGATTCGACAGCAAAGTTCATTACTGAAAGTAATTAAACCTAAATGCAAAGGAATAATTAACTATCTTTAATAATGAAACATCAAACGATGGAAAGCTGAAGCACAGATACCCACATTCTAAATTGTCAGATCCGATCTAAAAATAATTGACGTCGTTTTATTGGAGGAATACATAATGGAGTCGATTTTATTCCGTTGACATGCGATACAAGAAGTCTATTATTGAGAAGTTGGGTGTGTTGAGGGGGCGTCCTTGATTCTGCTGGGGCGATTAACCCACGTGATCACGATCAAAGGCGATTGGCGTCAAATGAATCTCATTGGATCTACAAAAGATATTAATATTCAGAGTGTGAATTCATATCGTTGATAAAGACTCGCCAACATTTTGTTAACACCTGCACTTTTTTCTCTTTCCCAAAGGATCAGAAGGATATTATGTAATCGGACTGAAGAAATCCTTCTGTGACTAGCTCAGTAGTCGAGTCATGAAGAAATTTTAAATTTAATTCAGTGGCGTTGCATATTTTTGTTTAATAATTTTCAATAATGAACCTTTCTTATTGAGCATGCAAATAATTAAAATTCCGTCCTTGCGAAAAAAAAAGAGAAAAAAACCCCAAACATTCCAAACATTTTTTTGAGCACATCAAATTGATCAAACATAATTGAAACCAAATTATCAAACAAATATTGAAAACATATAAATATAATACCTAATAATATTTAAGGGACATAGAATATGTGATGTAATGATGTATGTATTCCAGTGTGAACATGTAACATCAATTGTCACTAATACTGACGTACTTACTTAATTGTATAATTTTGTTTTCTTTATTATGTATATCAACTGTTGCAATAAAGTTTATTCATTCATTCAACTTCTTTCTCAGCTTCTGTAGGTACCTTATTCCTGTAGGTACCTTATAGTTGATATACCTATGCATGCTAATATTAATAATATTTAATAGTGTGTTTATTTTTTGTTTCAGGTTGGTATTTGAGGCTTGTATCCAATTACCTCCAAGCTAGTCCTTCTATACTCGGTATGCTGTTATATTTCAAATTTGATCATTCACCAACGAAATTATTATCCGCGTAAAAGACTGACGAATTTATTGGCAAACGTCAAAACCAATGTTGCATTTAGGTTTCACCAATATGAATTTGTGGATTGTAAAGAGTTTTTTAATAACTATAACTTGCTAATAATAATTCATTATTATTATATTGAATACCTATCCAACTTGATGAACAAATTTATAGCTACTAGGTATTTACCTATGACGTATAACTGGCACCTTCCGCAAATAGCTCAAAAAGGAGAGAAGGTGTAGGAGCAATTACTTTCACAGAAGGGGAGACCGCTTCACTGTATCAGCTTCAAAAAAAGTGGAGCAACGCAGAGCAACAAATTTTTGGGCTAGTTTTTAAGCTCAATTTTATGTGTATTTGGGAGTGAATCGTGTTGGTAAATGTGTAAAACTCGATGCAGATCTGCAAGTGTTAGGTAAGGCACCAATGGATTCAGCGTGACAAATCACATAGAAACCTACCCCAATCTCATACTCCAGTCAAAACCGTGTATAGTATCACTGTGAGGCGGACTTTCTTTTCCTATTTTGAGGGAGGGTTACGATTTTAGCATTCTCAGTAAATAAGAAGAGAAAACTTCTTGTTCGTGCAGGAGCTCGGAAAACATCTTCCAAATCAAAATTTTGGTTCCGTGTCAGTCTATCTCTCTGATGTCTGTCTGTCAGTGGTAAATCCTTGTCACTCCCAAAACTATACCAAATTTTAGTCTACTGATGATATTTTCTGGGGTTGTTCTGGTTAGGCCCTAGGCGGTCACCTGTAGCTTTCATTGCTGTTGAATCAATGGTAGCTTGTGCGCTTGCGCAAGCGTTAATGTCTTATTACGTCGATTTCTCATCATCTATTGGATTAATTCCGGTAAAACTTGGGGGTTACTTGGATATACATATGTTTCAGAAAGACACCCTATGAATTATATTGCGATTGGTTGACTCATAAACATTGTGCGTGCTCAAAACAAGAATTGATTGACACAGACTAAAGTCCGAATGAACCGATTCTGATGAACTTTTTTTAGATTGTGTGGGTTAGCTCCTAGACGGTCCCCTATAACTTTCATTGTCTTCGGATTAATAATAGCCTGTACATGAATATCCTATAACGTTGATTTCCCATCATCTATCAGTCCGATTCCATTCAAGCTCCGGGGGGTGAGATAGGGGGGTATATGTTCCAGGAAGATGCCATATTCGCGATTGGTTGAGCAAAACTATTGCGTATACGCAAAACTAACATTGTTTGACCAATTCTGATGAAATTTTCAAGGTTGGTACTGGCTCACTACTAGACAATAGGTACCCTACATATTCCGTATATACTTCATGTACCCCTATTTTGTATATTAGCCTGTTCATACAAATATATTACCTATTGTTTTATTTTTCATTCAATCATTTCGACTAGTACTTTGTACTTCGACTAAATCATTACGTCCAAGTAAAAATATGTGAGGAAGCTGCACTACCCACCCAACTTGACAGACTTTTTTTAATTTATTGAAAATAATAAACCAAAAGATGTTGTAGATCCGTTGCATATCGATGGCTGTGGGCTTGAATATCTTCTTCTTCTTCTTCTTTATATATAAAAATCAATTGCTGTTCGTTAGTCTCGCTAAAACTCGAGAACGGCTGAACCGATTTGGCTAATTTTGGTCTTAAATTATTTGTGGAAGTCCAGAGAAGGTTTAAAAGTTTTAAAATTTCAAATCTGCCGCATAGGGGGTGTTTTAGGGGAGGAGGGGGAATGGGGTATATTTGTCATCACTGAACACACTGGGGATTTGATTGTCGAGTATGTTTGGATTACTCCAATTCAAGTCAAAGACTACTTTTTTTCAAATCTGACCCACAATGGAGGGGGGGGGGGGGGGAGATTCAAAGCGTTTCGAACGTCACTGAATGAACTGGGGATGAGTTTCCGAGTATGTTTGGAGTATTGTAACTTAAATCACATTCTATTTGAAAATTTTCAAATCTAACCCATAGAAGGGGGTGTTTTAGTGACGGGGGGGGGGGGGGGGGGGATGGGGTATCTTTGTCATCACCGAACGAACTGGGGATTTGATTGTCGAATATGTTTGGATTACTCCAATTCAAGTCAAAGACTACTTTTTTCAAATTTTTGAAATCTAACCCAGTGTGGAGAGGGGAGGGGGAGGATTTTGAAAGTCACTGAACCAACTGGGGATCTATCAGAATTACTTTAACTTGGGTCACAGGTTATTTGATAATGTTCAAGTCAACCTGTGCAACCATCGGGTGAACCAACTAGTTCATTTATATTCCCTGTCAGCTAGTATTTATTCAAGTTAACTTCGTTAATCGTCCATTTCCCGCTGCGATATTCTGGCCCGTTTCCCGCTGTAGAAGATTCGGGAGTCGGAACATTAAGGAAATTAGTGGCAATTAGAGCTCAAAGGGAACCGGTGTGGTTGGAGGGGGCGTGAGCACGGGGACGGATCGACCTCACAAATTGACGCACCGGCTCGCACCGCGCCGATTAGAACGAAGAAATCCTACAGTTCCAGCAGATCCTCTTTTCCAGCTGCCACCTAAGCTTTCTCTTGCGGTCATCAGGAGATGCGGTGTGTCGCATTTGTCCGGGAAAGTTTTGTGGAACGGATGCGGTTTCTGCTCAATCATTACGAGTTCATCGGGCTATTACATAAAGCTATAGGTATATCATTTCACCAGGTTCAGTTTTAACCTCACTCAATAATTAAGCTGCTGTTTAAACGAAAAATCTAGATTGGGGATGGTGTTCAAGTTCTTAAACCAAGTTCATTTTTACTGATAAGAGTTAAGCCCAATTTAATGGTTTCTAGAGGGATTGTTTAAATGCGTCAATCTGAGGTTTAAACTTTGGAAAATGTCAAGTCAGGTCAAAATTCCTCGTTGGTTAATACGTTTCGTTTTTGATTCAAAGCTTCTGCAATTGTTCTGTGCAATAATAAACAAGTAACATGTGATGGAATCATAACATAGCATACCTTGGTAATTATTTAATTTCAAGATTCATAAATATTGTTAGCTTGTAACATCCTGTTAATAAGTGGAAAAACATATTAGTAAATAATGCATGCATTACAGGAGCGTCACTATGGATGGATTGCATATAATTTTGGTGAGAGTTCAAAAAAAGAAAAAACAAAAATATCATGACTTCGGAATCCCCCCGGTCCTATTAACCCCCTCTACTGACAGTAAATTTCCATCGCTTTTAAACTGCTGAATTTTCCAAAACTAGACCAAATTCATATTGAACAAAAAAAGATCACGAAAATCTGTCGAAAATAGTTGAAACATCATAATGTATTACTATAATCCCCTTCATTTACCTCCTTCCATATTGAAATTGGAAACACTTGATTTACCTTCCGAAACTCGACCGATTTCATAGTTGAACAAAAAAGGAATCTCGAAAATCGGACAAGAACTTTTAAAGCATCATGATTTATCAGTATAACCCCCCCCCCCCCCCCATTCGCCCCCTTCCATGATTAAGTTTGAAACTTAAATTTCTTTAATATGTGCTCTAAAAAAATCGACACAAAAATGCATTATATCCCTAATTTTTGTTTGAATAGCAGAGTATTACTAAAAACGAGTTTTTGCATACCATAAATTGATTGGTAACCACTCATTTGCATCAAAGTTCACAAATTTCCAAACAATTTAACAAATATAATACTATAAATTAAATAAAAAATCCTTTCAGTACAATCTTGCTGCATGATTAAACTTTTCTCATACAATTTATTGTAATTGATGTATTTTAAGCTCTAATTTGGAATTTGGGTAACACAACATTTCCCAAGTTTCACTTCGATTTTCCATGCTTTAGGAATTTAAGGGGGTGATCTTGGTGAGCCCCCCCCCCCCACCCCCCGGGGAGAGGGGCTCTGACGTCATAGGGCAAAATATTTAAATAGGCGATTCACTGGTCAGATACCCATCATATGGAACCTTTTCGGAAAGCTCTCGCTCAGATCCTTCTATGGAGCAATTAAAAAATAACCGTGAAATGTCCCCGTTGATGAAATCTGTACTGCCCACGCCAGTAAGAGTGGAAGTAAGTCCAAGGGCTAAGTGAGGTATTTATAGCAAAGCCTTTTCCTCACTATACTCTTCTCCGCAGAACGAGCAGTTCCGACCGTCGATTTAAATATCGCAACAACAACGACGAGACGTTGTTTTGAAGTCAGACGCATTCGCGACAAGGGGTCCTTGAATTTGATATACGCAGAGGCGCGCTAGTGCGGAGACGGCTTAAAGCTGAGTTTTTATGACCGGTCGTCCTTGACTGCTCGGCCTACGGAGGCGAATGAGGATGATGGACACGTAAAAAAAAAGGAAAAAAAAAGCTGGAGGACTTCACGTGTTCACATCCCGATTTCGAAGGACCGGTATGGGAGGAGTCGCTCAAAAGAAACTACGAGGAATTGGGTAAAACCTATAACAGGACCTGTGGGACGAGGATAACGACTGCCTGGCACCATATCCCCGTAGTCCAATGGTTTGGCAATCATTGCCATACGGCCTAAACGAGATACTATTGTGGCTGCATACAGTTCACCAGTACGAAGACAATTTGGGTACATATTCACATACTATTTAGGGACATGGATAGATGTAGATACGGAGTGGGTCATCAATAAGATCTTGATTAATATCGGTTTAGCAATGATGAATGCATTGACCGAACTGCAGAAATTTGATGTTTCGTGGAATTACATCTAATGTATGGGAGCGCGAAACACATCATCATAAATACTCAGTAGAGTTTAATTGGTCTGATGAAATACGACACCAGATGACACAAATATCACGTTTTGTCCATAGAAAAATTACGAATTTCATGAATATGTAAATGTGCTAACCATTGAAGAGCCTTAATAGCATACTGCTCACGTAATATTATCATTAATATACTATATCTAGTCTGCCATCATATACGTAAAGGAATTCAATATTGCTATCATTGTGTGCACTTTTGTTGTGATTCTTGATGTGATGATTTCTTATACGTCCTTTAGTTGCCGGTAATCTCAACAGGCCGAATAATGTCCCTGGGCTACTTCCTCTTGGAAATCTTAAAAATAAAATATATAAAATAAAAAATTCTTTTAATTTTGATGCACCAAGCTCATTCTAAAACTCTTCAATCCTGACACGTTCACATTCATCACTTACTTACCGACGGCATTCTGGCGTAAATACATTCTATGACTTGTTCTTGCAATCCGGATCTTCGCTAAAGTTAGTTATAGTCTATGGAACCGGCTGCTACTATCAACGGCAACAGGTTTTTATCCACGTACGGGGCTAAACAGTGGTCATCACTGTACAACTCGTTTTATTCCCCTCAGATTTAGATAGATAGATAGATAAATAGATAGGTTTATTTCCATAAAGACACATACATATCTTAATATGTATCATAATAGATGATAGGACAAAAGTAGAACTGGCTACTCGCCTAGCTTACTTTTCCAACGGTAGGCTTGGCCCGTTAAGCTGTTGGTTAAGGTTTAGGCGATTTGCCCATAATTTCAAACATGGCACGTTGACATAACATCGCATATGCGTCTACTTAATCTACACATAGCTTAAATAATATAACTACAATGATATTTGATGTCCCTATCTTCTTATAAGTAAAACAACTTTCTATTGTAAAACTTTGTTTTATAATATTTTATATAAATGCTGTTTATCATAGTTTTGCAATCTACTGCCCCACTCAAGCCACGTTAAAATTTGCTTTTTGTAGTTTGGTCTTGTATAATTTTGAGCTCCTTTCATATTATGACTAGCGCTCTGTGAATGATGTACATAATAAATTTTGGACTGTGTGTTGACAGCGTCTCAGTGCAATTACATTATCTGCAACTACATATCTTGTGGTATATATGCTAGATTACGCTGAGAATTTAGATTCTACGATTGCTAGTGGAACCCATGATGGCACTTCGCTTAGCGACGGAGGGCAACCTGTATCCCCTTATAATCGTGCCGATTCAGACACCTTATTCAATGCCGCTAATGACCTCTCTGGTTTAGATGCGGCTCAAACCATTTCATACTACATAAATAAAAAGTTGCGTGCGTGATAAGGCATCTATTACAGCATGCACTTTCCAGTTTTGGAATAGCAGGTGCCACTATAACATGGGGGTACAAATAAAATCACTTGAATGAACCTATTTCAATGAAGAAAATATAAGTTAATGTAAACGTCATTTCCACGAAATATGCAGTTACTGTTTATTACTGATGTATACTCACAGTATATACACTTGACGTTCAGGAGAGCGGTTGGATCCCCCCTCCACTGGGCCCTCCGTATAATAATTGGCCTCTGTGTAATAGTCGGGCCTCCATAATAGATCAGAATGATGTGTATAGTTTGGTGATCTAGATGCGCGAATCTCAAGAATTAAAGAAAATCCAAGCATTCGCATCAATCAGCAATGCTGAAATGATGGATATAACGTATGAATACCCACTGTAGATCTTTTGGGTCTTAGTGGAGGGGTACTGGAAATCAAAACCCAGGGGCCCCCCTCAAACATTAAAAAAAAAATATATATATATGCCTTAATCACAGTGTTTTGTACCCTATAGTCGCCCCATAAATGCTACATGTAACGCTTTTTTAGCTTTTTAGTTTCTTCTGAAAAACAAGATGTGAATCTGACCGATGAGCAGAACATAGAGAGAGGAGAGGTACCTAGAAAGGGGAGGTCTCCAGTGGGGGCATAAATACCTCTGCTCACCGGCAAACATCTCATTCATAACTGTCTATCTGATACAAACAACTTCCCCTCTCTTTACAAAAAAGTGAAGTCCTGAGAACGAAGACCTGCAATCAAGTTTGGTCTTATTGTTTTGCGGTACGCTATTTTTGAGCTGGACAATCCGTTTTGTTTATTATTCCATGTTCAATTCATTCATTTAGCTTTTCCAACGCCTAGGTAATGGGAGCTAGACTTTAAGTCTGCCTATTAGCGAATTAGAGCTACGGACTGAAAGTTCGGCTATTAAGTAGATCCACAGTCTTAATGGCCGGCAATAAAGGAATTAGTGCTACGGTCTAATGACTGGCTTTCAAGTAGGAGGCTACGGGAAATTAAGAACCCACATAGAGTTCTCTACCTCCTAGGGCTTAATTGTTTCAGATGATTCAGTTAGATTCAAACGTCTCAATTTGAAGTCAAATAATTTCAATTCATCAATTCATTCAAACTCATCACACGCAGCCCCAAAACTATACATTCATCTTCGTCACGAAATACAGTAGGTACTTTAACCAAATAGGAAGGCCAGTTGATATTTTATTTCATCTTTCCAACCATTTCCATGAACCAGATAGAAAAACCGATTCCTCCAAATAAATAATTTAGTTGTATACTGCGGGGATCACTAAATCTCTCTCGCCCCAGCCTGATAGGACGTGTGGGTGAAAATCCATCTAGACGCCTACATCCAAAAACTTTATAATTTAGGATTTCAAATCTCAAATCCAAGTTCCAATTTTTAATCTACCGGTCAACGGGTACGGATAAAGATACGGTAATTTGCGGGTTACATCTAGTAGCTAAAAGTGTTATCCATTTAACTTCCTCAATTCACGTTTTCCATTTTAAAATGCATATTTCTGCCGCTTGATGTCGAAGGTTTTTGTAATAATTTCGGGAGAAAACTTAATTTGTATGGAAATGGCGGTTCCTCTTAAAGAAGGCGTAATAGAGCGTTCAACCCGTTGATTAAAAATGGTAATAAGTAATAAATTACTATAGAAAAACCCGCTCGCATTATTATGAAACACATTTTCCACCTCCGTTGAAGTCGGAGATCAATCCAACTCTGTTTTTATTATTTGATGAGCCCGTTTAATGAAGACTTCCGTTGTGTTGTTTTTAGGTACCAGTAAAATACAATTATTAAAATGCTGCAAATTATTACACAAAGGTTTATTATTTTAGCGAATTTTTGAAGAAAATTAAGCTATTGCTCTCGCCTCAAAATTTGTAGAATGTGAATTTTTGAAAAAAAATTATGCAGAAATCCGTTTCAGGCTATTCTGAATCATATTCTGAAGTTTAACGCATTTTTTTATGTATGTATATATGTATGTATATATGTATGTATGTATGTATATATGTATGTGTCATTCCAGACGATAACTGTCCGTAGAATTGTGCTAGAAACTTCAAACAAATTTTAAAATGTTAAGGACACAAAACGAAAGTTCAAGTTCGTTGGCCAGCATGATCGGATTACATCTTCGGGTTGAAATTTTCAAAAATGTAGTCAAAAATGTCAAAATAGCCTGTTTTTTGCGATTTGTTGTGCGAAATAATTTTTTCAGCATACTAACATGTGGTATATTCGGAATCAGCGTAAAATTTCCTATAAGAATATGTATCAAGTTTTCAAAAATTTCGAAGTGGAAAAATCAGTCAAAAATCGAAATAATGCCGTTCGCTGGTTGTAAAAATCGGTAATATTCTTCAAAAATTCGCTCATGGGGTCATGCTGCATGACTGGACTTTTTTTGTATTGTATAACCCTTCTAAGCAGAACACCTGTCTATAATTATTAAACGAAGTATAGGTATTGTAAATTGTATTAATATAGCGTAGACTCCCATCGAGAAGAAATTAATTAAATTAAATAAACCCCTCACTATACTATTCCTTTAGTATTCAACACGAAACTTATCCTAGCTTCAACAAGTCCATCTATAGGTGACATCATTTATAATAAACTCGATTTCATCAAGTGAGAATTTTATTAAAATTATATGAACTGATAAGATCGGCGTAGTTTAATATAGGCGATTTTTGCTGTCTCACCCGCTGCATTTCACTCCTGTGTTGATGTTCTCTTTACTTGTGAATGTTATCGCCATTAGGGAGGGCAAACGGATGAACATACAGTGATCCCAGTGGTTTCATTCGATTCCTTAAGATGGTATCTATAAATGACACCCAAAAAATCATTACTGTTACCTTGAAAGTTTTCGAGATCTAAATTTTCCATATTTTAGCCCTTAAGTGGAAACTTAATAGGGTTGATTGAAAGTGATGCTCATGTCACTGGCACATCCACTGTCAATGTAAAATTTTTGAGCCAATTTTATAAAGTTTGGCCCAAGAAAAACTTCGGACGGGTTTTTTTTTTTTTTTTTTTTTTCTTACGTAGAATACGTTTTTACGGAGACCTTCTAGACAAAAGTCATATAGCAACGACACGAAAAAATTAAACGTGACAACGAAGCGAAAAAACGTTGTGGCACGCGTAACAACGACATACACAAGAAGGCTAATGTTACCGTTGCCTCGTGACCTCCGAAGCACATTTCTTTGCTATACAACCTATGAAGCTAACATTTGAAATGAAGGAAAACGCCTTCTCCGCTCGTCACTCAGACGTAAGGGTTTTTCGATTTTTGGGCTCTACACGTCTTGAAACTTGAACCAACAAATTTTGAGGGAGGGTTAAAATTGTTTTCATGGCTTCAAAATGTTTTGAAAATGAAATAATAATAATATTGTACGTGGTAAGTACGTTCTATTCGTATTTTTCTTGCAGAAGACAATATTCATGTAATATAGGCGTTGATCGTTGAGAGCAATCCAATAAAAAATTGAGAAACCATAAACATCAGTTGGTAGTTGGAAATAATGGGAGATTTATAATCTCTGAAGAAACTCCTAAAGTCATTAGAGGCGGAGAAGCTGTATAAAAAATTAATTTTACAGTCAAGGGACATGCTACGGGCATCATTCTTCAACTTGGATCCATCAGCGGACAACGGCTTTCTCCTGCCTATACGAACCGTTATTTCCTAAGCATTCAGAAGCTGGTAACGACATCACGAGGCAAACCTTAATATTTAACTTTCCTAACAACCTGTAGGACCAAGAGCATGTTAAGCAATCAAATTTTCCAATCTAGAACATAAAACCGCGCACTTTTCTTATGGAATTTGGGTTTCAATGAATTCTAGAAGGTCTAACGTTCCCCGGTACAGGTGCGAGTGGAAAAAGGTGTATTGAATGTTAATATTTGTGTTACTAGGAGAACCAAAGATGGCCGAACATTGCCTGACAACATCGGGTCCATTCGGTTTGCTCTCAATAAGTTCCACTGTCAGAAAGAGAGCTCTGATAGAAAATTTGCTCTTCTTATTGGGCAACATAGAATTCTCGGATCATTAAGGTCGCCGATTAGCTGCGTCGAAGATGGAGCACTGAAATGAGATTTTAGTTTTAAATTGTTTACATAACTTTTCTTATTGCCTCTTCGTGTTTTGCGTTTGTTCATGATGGATTTTGAGATGACCGACGACCTCTGCTTCACACCTACTCCAGGAGCTGTATCTGATAATATGAGAATGGGTCCAAGAATTCCCCTTCCTGTTTACCTGTAGCGATGACATGCGGGATGGTGACCTCTTCTTGGTCACTTTTCACGAGTGCCAACTTCAGAAGGAAAATTTCCCAATCCTCCATTTCCATCCGGTCTCACTTGCATTACGTCGTCTTTGCTTACTGTCACTGACCTGCTACCAGCCCCCCCCCCCCCCCCCCCCCCCCCCCCCCCCCCCAATCGTTTCTATAAACGCACTTTGTCTCATTGGTTTTCATCTCGGCTTTTTATCAAACTACACATTTCGGTTACTGAATTAGTTTTGTCAATTTTCGGTACAGATGAGAAGTCACTTGATTCTCACTCATCCTTGAATGGGGGAAAGCCTCTAAAATCGCAAGCTCGCTGCCTAGTTTTTCGCGTCTGGAACTACTTCCAGAAAGAAAAATAGCACCACAGACCACTCAAGAACGTCAGTAAAATGAGTGACGGAGTTTGTGACGCAACTGGATCTTTGGATTAAGGGAAAAGGGTTCCTCCCAAATTAAATACCGCTTGGATATCATTGGTTCCTATTACTTGGTTCTTACTTTTCTTTTTTCTGAATAAAGTATTCAAACATTATGGGTATGCGTTTATTGGGACCTTTACATTACCCTATCGTCTAAAAAAAGGCGGTTAAGAGAAGAATTCCCTCATTTGAAAGGGAATTGTTCCCCCTCAATAATCCTGTTTCCCTCAGGGTACAGATTAGTGGAGCAAGGGCCATTCGAAGGAGAGGGGTACATCTTCCATTTCGTCAACCCTCCCTGTCGCCCTTCCCATTCACATATCTCTCGCACTATAGTTATTAAATCCATGTGCCTCTAAATGGTGAATAATTCTCTTAATAAATTTATCACTTCTCAACAATAACTCTTCGAGTTCATCTTCCTCTCCTCACGCGCTACAGATGTCATAGTTATGAACATGATTCTGATTGTTCAGCTGTTCAATTGTTAGCTAGTTTATGTATTAAAATTATACACCGACTTTCCCATACCCAATTTCCCAGCTACATACCACTCAGACTGGTTTTTGTGAGTTATACACGTTGTTTGTCTTCTGTGCTCATCGCGGCCTCTATTTGTGAGTTGTGACTGGTGGGAGAGGAAAAACAAACTGGTGAAAGTTGGGGGGTCGTATAGTCAACGACCCCTGGAGATAATGCGAGGCTCCGCTCCACCTCTACTCAGCAAACAATGGGCTTCAGCTGGTGGACGTGAGGGCTTAATCGATATTTCGAAACCGGGAAAATCAGCGTTACATTATGTATCAACTCCCGAGTCGTGTCACTTATGCGGGTGGGTGATTCACGTTACCATATTTGTATCAGTTCTTACAGGGTCTGCTCCCTTCACCCATTCATTCAAACAAAAGTTAGTTCAGGTTGAGTAAAACGAGGTTTAGAAACAGGGCCTCGCTTTATGGGTATAAATAGCCACTGGGTCGTACTTTCTCACCAACTTGTTATCGGATTCTTCTTTAAGGTGACTGAAATTGTGGAAACCGGTTTCTTATCGTGCGTACGATAACCTTTTCACAGAAACCGAGTTTATTGTTAAGCCCCCTCTGCCGCCATCCTCCTCTCTTCAATCAACACTAACTCTTACCTTCCTTGAAATTCAATCCCGGAATTGCCGGTGAGGGAGAGCACTACTAGGCAGTTTCGCTTGTTGGATCAAAAACAAATGCATGACGTTTGACATTTAGGGGCTGGCAGTGCGCCCAACTATTATTCGGAACACGAAATGTGTTGGAATAATATTATCTGTGCTCACTTTATATTGGTAGAACAAGCATGTTTATGACGAGTACCGAATTCGAAATCAAGGCAGCTATCAGACGATTTACCCTTAATAGTGCAACACCCCCCCCTTAATATGAAGCTATCAGGGATTACCTTCGGCGGGTGCGGGATGTGAACGTGAAAATAACTTAATAAATTGAGTTGGGTTAAGATGGCGGGAGTTGTAACGGAATTGTCCTCTCTAGGGTTAGTGGGAAAAGGAACTAGCTGTAGAACAAGGAGTAGAGTGGGTGGTCATGCGATCCAAACCAAAGTTCTCTCTTGATGTTTCCAACAAATGAAATATAAATAAAATTTCAATTTATCTGCACAAAAGAGGTGCATTGGTGATTGGGAATAGTAATGTAGAAATTAAAAACAAGATGGATTGTAAATGAAGCTAGTTTAGGAAGTGTCAACTGAAACAATCATTGGGATATCAAGTTGAACCCAATCGAAGATTGGATCAAGTGGGAAGGATAATTTGCTCAAATTCGGAGTCTTGGAAATATTTTGGAACATTGTCCCAAATGTTTGGTTCATTGTGCCCTTCTTTAAAATGTACATATACATCATACACGCGCTTAGAGCTCTTTCACGAACCGACGGTGGCGTATGGTCTTCTTTCTTTCATGGTGTTTTCGTCATCTCACCCACATCAAAAACAATAGGGGTCCCTCACCCTCACTGCAAGGGAACTTTCTGAAAACGCTGCGAGTGTTTTCACAACAGTTTCAATTACATTCTCAGAACTCTTTCCCGGATAAAGTAAATTAGCTTTTTTTATTATTTTTTTATTTGTATTTATTTATTTATTTTTTTAAACTACAAACAGCCTCTGTTATATTATACTAAGTACATTTGCTAATATTGTTAACGTAAAATAGGTACGTTTTTACGGAGACCTTTCCGAAAATTGTTAACTTAAAACAACACATGTAGTAAGCATGAAGGCCAGTGTTACCATTGCCTGTTGATCTCCGGAGCTAGTTTCTTTACTGTTCATTTTATGAAAATAGAATTTGAAATGGAGACAAAAAACTTAACCTACGCCCTACCCGGTAAACGGTTTTTTAAGCATATTAAAACTGTAGGATGTTAAAATTGTAATTGAAAAATCTTGTCTGGAAATATCCCCCCACCCCCACCGAGGTCTACCGAAAACCTCAATAATAACATAATAGTTTTATTTACGTCCTATTTATGTCACTTGTATACTTTTACCTAACATATAATTATTACTATATAATAATACCAAGTTATACCATATAGTATGAAGATTTTGCCAATTTTTTAATAAATTCCATTTTTAAAGAATTCCACGGATCAGCAACTGGCTTAATGTTTAGTTGTATCAAACCCGAATCTTTTATCAATGTTTCTCTATGATCACAATCTCCCGTTTTCCGTTGGTTGTTCCTAATACGATTTCAGTATTGTTTGTTACTGATGATGACCTAACCGTCGAAATCGATTTTACGAGTGACGCTCTTTATTCTGTGGAAATAGACAACATACCTCACTAATTTCCTATTGTTCCTAACCTGAATTAATACTTACGTTCAACTATTGTCTTTTTTGCATTATTTTGTTGACTTTGACGGGGAAAATAGGTAAATTGATTGAGATGGGGGCCGTTCAATTTTTCTTTTCTTTTTTCCTCTGCAGAATTGAAGATGATAGGACGGCAAAAACATTGACCGTCATATCCTGACTGGGTGCTTTGTGACAACCTTACCATTTATTATGCAGCTGTAATTGATAACAATTATTCTCACCCTACCAGGAAGTTGGTTTCTTTAAATAACTTTTAACGCGCTAGGGATGTGACGTTTCACTTTCCGTGGAACGTGATCCCGTCGTGAAACGGCTAGGAACGATTACCTCGAATTCTTTTCTACCTCTGGAACACCCAAGCTCCCTCCTACCCCGTTGTTTAAAATATTAAAATCAGTCGTTGCAACTGGAATCGTCATTAGGTGTAAGTAAAAGGTATAAAAGTATCAGTGCCTTTGGCAACTGGACTAGTAATTCTCCTATTATTATCAATCTATCAATGATGACGATATACTATTCGAGAAATAGCTTTTCAAGGAAAACATACTGTTGAAGTAGTTAAAGGGTTAAAGATAAGTATAATCTTATTTATTACATCAGAAAAATTTTTTTTTTCAGTCTTATTATTTCCTTACTCTTTTGTCCAGCAAAATTTTGCGTTTCATAAAAATAAAAAACGTAATAATAATAATACAGGGAGCGTCAGCAAATTGTTCCTCTCTGAGATTTTGTAGAACAGAATCATGATACTAAACATTTTTATCTGAAGGTTAGTCTTGTCTCACTGTGACTAACTCGGTCATAGTTCTCAAAACGGGCTGGAACATTTTCCCACAGTGAATCAACGATGTGGAACTTCTCTCGTCCCGGTGCGTAATCGTTCCAGAACAGTTCCGAACCATTTGTAAAACGTCACACCACTAAGATGCACAGAAAACACACCTCAACAACAACAGCCTGTCACAGCTCTGTAATGAGCATTAACTCTCGTACTTTCGCGCCTCTATCTGACGCCTTCGCTCAGATAAAAGTGATAAGATCAACCCACACAGGAAGAGATGAAATGCACACGAGGCACAGGGGTGGCTCGCGGGGTGGCCTGGCCACGCCCAAGGATCAACGACGCCTGATTAATGCCGCTCCACCTCTTAAAATACACACTGCGCGGATTCTTGGCACAGGTTCCCTTCTCCTTTTTCCCTCTTTAGCCTGAGGAATCTCACGTGCTTTTGACAAGATGGAACCCACGGAGGTAACTAACCTACGGGCAGCCACAACCACACCTTCATTCTGTCACATTTACCTGGTTGTGTACCTACATGAAGCTTCCTATCTCATCTATCATCTATTCTTATGTTGAAAGGACTCACTGAGATCCTGATTTTGTAAATATTCTACCCATTCTATCAGGGTTGATCAAATGTGATGTCCAGATTTTTGCTGGCACAATAGGTCCTGACCATCGGCTCATAGGTAGGTACGTTGTTAAGCGATTTCCGATCCTCGTTTCATAAAAGTGGTCCTCTAGTTTGGGGGAAACACTCCGAGCAGACGGCGTATGGTGTATGCCCCCCCCCCTTTTTTTTTTCTTAGCGTGAAACATGCTTTTTTATTTTCTCGTCTCCCAAAAAAGGAAACAAAATTTCGGGACAAATGGTACCTTTTGTACCGAAAACCTCAAAATTCTTCTTTCTTTATACTGATTTCAGAATCGTTTGTGAGGAACTCAATAATGGGCACACGAGCTCCAGTATGCTGGTTATAAACTTGGGATGAACCCGAGGTCGAAAGGTCAAAATTGTTGTTTTTTTAACCGCTTTGCGAAATGAAGATATAAACTGAATTGAAAAATTTAATAATGAACGTTTTTTATAGAGCGAAATAGAATGTGTACCAGTTTCAGAAACTGTTGGTTTACTTTTTAAGATAAAAATACTTTAAAAAATCTCATTAAAAACAAAACAAGAAAACAGAAATATCATTCGTTCTCCTTACGCTGCACAGTGGTTCAGATCCATTGAAATCTGGCCTATACGAATAAACGTTGGCAACGTATTACCTATAGGTAGACTGGAAAGCAAAATAATAGACGTATGTAGTAATTTGCAGCGTATTATTTTAATTTAAACAATCTGACCTATTTGAATGTTAGGTCTAATATTGTACAACACTGTGAACTCGGTGTCCTGGTTTTGTTCACGTTTTGTTATAGTGCGGTAACCGTATACGCATTTTCATCTTTCATCTACTTGATGGCGGTGGGATCTTATCATTGTGACGGTGTCGGGTAATGGAAAATGGTGGACGTGGAAAAGCGGAGAGCGGGCGGAGGGATTGATTGCTTCCACATCGCACCCAACTCCATCTCGTCCTAGAAATCCGGCTCTTTGGCTTGTAACTCCGCTATATATTCCTACTTATCTTCTAATCTGTGAGAAAAGGACTATCCAGCCAGATACTCTGTAATAGCAACTAAGGTTTTGGGTAAATTATTCCAAATTTACCAGTTACCCAGTACATACACGAGTAATTCTATTCGAAGCGTGTAATTGAGATCCTGTTGTTGATGTGTTTATGTAAATATCGACTGAGTGCTTGCTTTGCACCCATCCCGAAAATTCTTTAGATCTGCTGCATGGTAATACCTACGCAGTTTTGTGGGTAACTAAACTTTATTGTTATGAAGACACCTTACAGATATCCCATATTGCAACGACTTAATTTTTTCCCGGATAGGAAGTGCACACCCTACCCATACCCATCTATAATAATAATGTCTTAGATATTTGTGGGACTCTCGGCATAACGGTTGATAAAACATGGAACGTCCTCTAGCCACAAAGTTGGTCAAAAGTAGACTGCATTTTTAACTAACGCGTCGTGGTTTAAATGTTAAATTAGTATGAAAATACGATGCTTCTGCAACTTAGGTAGTCTGAGAAGCAAAATTACAACAATTTGAATTCTTTTGAACATACAAAAATATATTTGAACATTCAAAAATTCTAAATATGCTAGGCAGATGAATATTCTTAGGAGTGAATATTTTAACTTCGGGAGCTATAAATCAAGAACCTTACAATGAGTTGAGAACGATTTTTCTTGAGCAGAAATTTAAATTAAATTAAATTTCCTTAGCAAAGGTCTGGCATTTTGACCGGTATTATATTACCACTGGAGGCCTGATAGGGCTTTGAAAGCCCTAATCTAGATAGTCTCCCAATCAAATTTCAACTTCCTACAGTGAACAGAAAAGAATTTAGCTCACTCAGCTGATCAGAAAAGACCCCATCACTTCACTCGTCTCTTGATGTCCCAGAGAGTCTACCTATCAAATTTCAACTTCCAACAGTGAAGAGCAAAGAATTTAGCTCACTCAGCTGATCCGAAAAGACCCCATCACTACGTTTCTTACTTACCGACACTTTTGCAACAAACTTGGGGCCGTTCTGATTCGGAATTATAAATAAAGACCGCTAAGTTCTTCAGTTTCAATTTCTTCATTCTGATGTTAGTAACTACACTACGTTTCTTACTTACCGTGAATTGATGGCAACTGTTGTTACCGCCACAGCCTAATAAACAACTCTCGTTGATAAGGACCGCCTAGAACACGATCAAGGCTGGTATAGAGACGAGCTGATTCGAATGAGCAGTCTAACACTAAAATCGAACCGCAAAGTTCTTCACAATTTCAAAGACCGTTCGGAATTAGGTATATATAAAGATAATATGATCCATGTTAAAACCATAATTCAACATTTTTTGCACGCTCTCTGCGACGATTCTGGTAATTTGGAAGTTAATTTACAAGTACGTATTTTCGAGTTTATCTTTGAACTTTTCGTGTTTGTTTATATATTTCTTCAGTCTTCTTCACGAATCAACTACCAACTTCAAATACAAAATTTATAATCGATTGGCCTAATTTTATTTGATAGTCAAGTAATCAATTATGATGAAGGGCAGTGAAAAATAATGCAGACCGCTCAGTTACTGAGGGCATAACAGTGCCCACCCAAGGTGCCATTGAGGGAGACAGTTCCTATCGTTGATGGTTATCTAGCAACACCCTTTCCCTTCTGAGTTAGTAACTTTCTATCACAACCTGGCTTTCAACTTCTGAACCAGAAAGTTCTTGATACGTTTAATCGATCATCTTCCGTTGATTTTCAGTCAGGTTTTGCATTGTAACTGGTGAGCGATCGTACCATTCACACTTCATTGTAAACTAATGATTTCAAGTCAAACATCCTCATATACAGAGCCTCCTATGGTTTGATTTAGGTAACTACCTACTAATTTCTTATCAAAAGTTCTCTTAGAGATTTTTTTTTTTTTCAACACTTTGTTTTTGAGTTACGCATTCAATTTTTAAGATTTTGTTTCGAGATTTCGACCTTGAGTCTTTAGAACGGCCATAACTACCTTACTTTTTATAACCTTAACTCCGCTATAACCGTGTTTTACAATTTAACTCACGAGTTTTACCCTTAAAAACACTTAGAATTGAGCATAACAAGTAAACTAAATACTCCTGAGTTAAAATGTAAAACTTAGTTTTAACGAAGTTGGTGTGATCTGCGAGTGTTACCATTCGAGTCAGCGTGAAAAAATACGTAGAAACCGGCCCCAAACTCATTTGTTCAGAGATATGATCAGGGAGTCGATATTGGATTATGAATTGGATATACGATTCAAATTAGATTTAGGATTTTTAGCAATCTTTCTCTTATCTTGTTCGATTATTCAGCAAACATTAATACATTTAAGTACATTTTTCACCATAATTTTGTGAATAAATTTTTTAATGTTCTTGTTCATCGTTGATGAAGTTCTTTTGATTAAAATTCTGCTGAAAATATAACTTTAACGACTTTTGGACGTTTTTAGTATTTTAGAGATTTTTCGAGCACATTTTTTTGAACTTTGACCAATTTTTATGTGCTTAAAAAGTGTAGGCCAACAAACTAATCTTTTCGTCTGGAAAGCTTGATTTTATGGCGCAAGAATGTAATTTGTATCTCAATCCTATGGAGAGTTATCTTCTGGAATGACACATATGTACATATATATTTATATATATACAAATGAGAAAGCGTTAAACTCTTGGATTCGTTTTAGAATGTCTCAGGACGGATTTCAATGGAGCCATTGCAATAGCTTTATTTTCTACGAAAATTCGCTAAAATCTCCAAGAGACCTTTCGATCAGGAATTAGTGGTTAAATCAACCCCTAGGAGGTTCTGAGCCAAAAGTTCAGTTGATTTTTTGGAGAAAGAACAGATTTTCCATGTCAGTCCCAAGAATATAATCGTCTGAAATGATAATAGGTATATAAACTTGATCTTTCGCACCCTGGATCCCCCCCCCTACTTTTTAGTAAGTCGTACTAGGCAAACAAAATGCTTCATGTCAAAGTCGTCTTCTCACCATTTTGAAATGGTTGCATTATAATTAGCATTGCATTTAGAAAAATGGTTGCATAGGCGTTGTATTGATTCGAAATTATGTTTGTTTTGCGGACATACTCGTAGTTCTCAGAAGGAATTTAAGTGGTCGGAAGTTGTCGGCGTGAGATGTGAAGTGTGATAAATTCTTAGCTTCCCAACGAGTGCTGAAACTGTTGGGGCGATTACTAGTATTTATTGTATGTGAAAAACACTAGAAAACATCCTGTGTAACGCCATTTCGTAACCCATTTGCATACCACAGTTTTATGGTGGTTTTGTTAAAGGATGACTTCGTCATCATTAGATGCATAGGTATATTTTGAAATAGCATTAAAATCCAGGAATCGTTTCAGAATACCTCAAATTTCAGAATCCTATGCTTAAAATTGCTAATAGATAAATCTACTGCAGAAGCTTGATATGACGTGGGGAAGGACGATTTTCTGGAGAATTTTAGCCTTATTGGGCAAGATCTCCTCTAAAACTTCTGCTTGGATGCAACTTTCTTCGAATCCAATCCACTGCCTCTCACATACAAAAAAATGCCCACTCCGACACACCCCAGATATCGTGTAAAACGGCCAAGGATAAAGAAACACGTAGATAGCGCAAGCGGATTGACGGAGAACAAAAAGAAAACCTGTAGGAAAGATGTGGAACCAAGAGCCTCCCGCCAAGACACCATGTGTCAAACAGATGCCACAATCGAAATATATAACCCGGAGCTAGGGAGTCACGTACGCTGTACCGCTCGGCGTCTTTTTTTACGTCAGCTTCTTAGCCGTAATGGCTTTACATCACCCTGTAAACCGCCCTCATGCCGAGGTTCAAGAGAGTTAACGTGTTTCTTCAAAATCACGTCGTGTGATGTGACGGAGAGTGCTTCAGAAAAATGAATTGCCACCGGGTTGTCGGGAATTAAACTTCGAGATTTAACACCTTTCATGTCGCTTAAGCAAAACATATCATGAAAGGCGCATCTCATTGGAAAAATGAACGACAAGATTTATGTTTGACAGTCATTCACGTTTTATGATTTCATGTGAACTCGTAGTTTAAATTTTTAGACATTCCTGACGACATTGGTTCAGAGTGTATGAGCCTTACCCGCATCAGGTAGTCGATAAAATGATCAGCTGAAAGACCCCTCAGAGGCGGTAAAACTGCTATTTGAAATGCGAGATCTGGGATAACTATCTTCACCGAATTCAAAATTGATCAAAATTCTTTGTCAAAAGAAACATATCCAAGGAGTATTGCGTAGTTTGCCATTTAAGCGATTTTAAGCCAGTAGCAAGTCGAAAGAAACAGGTCTCACACTTCAAATGAACGAAGAAGCTTAGGACTTCCAAAAACGGCTGTAAGTACTTGGTTGTAGCAACTTTCGCAGACATTATTATGGGGTTTTTTGGGTTAGCAGCAAAGCGAGTGCTAATGCTGATTGCAAGGAAAAGGTGTATCAAAGCTGTTGTATGGACTAGCTGATGCAAACTGGGCTATATGCATGATCGATAGGTGGAGCTCCACCAGATTCTGATTATCTGATTTGTCTATCCCGAATCTGCAATACCAGGGAGTCCAGAAGACAACAAACGGTGACATTGTCAGCTGCTGAAGTTAAGTATATGGAGTTGAAAGATGCGTCAAAGGTGTCATCTACCTCAAGTGTTATATTTGATCTTTTACAAGTATTTTTATTTTAGGTGAAAAAATTGGAACTTTGCAAATGTTCAGTTATAACCAGGCTGCACATGAACAGTGTGCTCCAAACAAAACATATTGCGATAATGGAACACGAGAGGCAGTTCAACGACAGGATGTTCAAGTGGAGTATCTGAAGTCTGAAGATATGTTAGCGGATATCTTCTCAAAGGGATTTCTACCGATTACTCTTGGACAACAGTGTTCGTAAGAAGGAGTATTGGAATCGGGACAAGTTCACTAACACTTGTATGTTGTCAGTGCTAAATACATGAAAACTATTGATAAATAACAAGAATCACTTTTTCCTGTGTCAAGGAGTACCGAAATAATCATATAATTTTATAAAAACTTCTCAAGTACAAAATACTTGGAAATATAAGCTACATGATACCTGGTACTATGTACCTACCTTAATATATATTCTTACGTACTCTATTTACGCTGTTAGCATCATATGGATGGGTTCTTATTTCTTTAACTAAATCATTACATTCCATTCCCGTTGTACTGCGCTTGCCCATATTCGAAATATAATAAATAATTGGTTATACCTAACATTATTATTTTTAACATTATATGAAATAATTGTAATATTTAGAATCACTCGTTTAATTACATGAGAACCAGATTTAATTTATGTAGGTGATATTTGTCAGTCGTGAAGTACGTTTATTATTCGGGTATAGACAGGATTCAGCCCAGAAAGGGAAGACAAAATATAATTACCCGCAACATCCTTGTAATAATTCCGCACTGTGACCATCATTAGCAGAAAATCTGGAGACAAATAAACTATTTACCTAGTCAGATTAACCATAGGCAAACATAGGTCTTGCTAAGCTAAATGATAAAATTGTTGTGCGGAAAACAATTTACTAAAAGCTGTGCTCTCGATTGTTGTTTTCTGCCCAACATTTTTAGCTATTAGTTAGGTAGGCCTGTTTGCCTAAAGTTGTATCTGATCAAGTTAATTGTTCATTTGTCTGTAGATTTTCTTCTGATGATGGTCACAGTGCGGACTGAAACTTCAAGGACACATTACACTGATTATAAATATGTTGTAATTATTATTATTTTTATTATATTTTTTCCCCTTCTGGGCTGAATCCAAACTACATTTAAACACATTTTTTAGTGTTCCCACACTCTTAGGTTTGTTTAGGAAGGTGAAATTCTATTATCTGACATACCCTTTTTAACACAACCATACTTACTCGATGTCAACGTGGTACACTACCATTGACGATTGTTACCGACCGCCGCGAATAGGATAGCCGTGGGAACCTCAGTGGAAACGCAATGTGATGTGAGGGCGGTTACTCTCCACAGTCCGAGACATCCGGCTCGTGGCCCCTCCGCCAAAATCCTAGGACGGATGTGACGAATCCCACTAGTCCTGTTCAAACTTCTAACTACAAGCACTTAACTACAGATTTACATTTTCTGATCAGTAAACCTTATTTTCTGAACAATAAATACGCGGCAGACGAAAAACCACCAGGCCCTTTGTTTCCATTCTCGCAAATATTATTGTTTCCATTCTCGCAAATATTAGTCCAATAATATAAAAAAGTTCCAGTCATGCGGCATGATCTTATGAGCGAATTTTCGTTAATTACCTTATTATATTATGTTACATTGTTTTGAAATTTAAGCACTTTGAAATAGTTAATAACCAATTTTATGGCAACTAAATTCGTTCTAAATAATACTCTGCATAGTAAATATTTGGAAATTTTAGCTTTCAGCGAATTTTCGTAGAAAATGAAATATTGCAATGGCTTTTTCAAAAGAAAAATTTTAAAGTAAACATTGTTGAAAAATTTTCTTTATTGAAATCCGTTTTGAGCTATTCTGAAACGAATCCTAGAGTTTAACGTATTTTCATATGTATAGATGTAAATATACATACATCTATACATATGAAAAAGTATATGATGAGTTTGTGATTGGTAGATAAGTGGACTGTTGGATAGTAAGTGGATTGCTGATAGGAACGAAATTCGTTCAGACATGTTCACAAATCGCGGAATTTAGATAGGTTCACCGATAAGACGTCAGAGCGTTTGTGGAGAAGTACAGTTTTGAGCTATTTTGAATTCCATTCTTTGAAGCTCAGTACCCGGTATTCATGACGAAAATCAGTATTCGTTTTTCAGGCAAATCGAAGTATCTGTACGCAGATGAAACCAGACTCTGAGTAGGTAGATGTGTTCGAGGTGTTAGAGAAGGTTTATCCTTCGATTAGTCTGGTTCCCTAGGGTCTAACAAGACTCGATATCGATACTACTATTGAATCCCTTCTCCAGGACTCCGTTAATTGGAGAGGAGAGCCCGTAACACCGCACTGATCTGACGTCGTTGAAGTTTATCGGGAACCGTTCGATCCCAGAAAATGGAAAATTGGTCCATCAGTTTCGGATTACTGCCGGTGATTTCGAGTCGTAGGTTTACACATATCAGTAGCTATTTGTGAACTTATCGCGTTATAGTTCGCAGACAGTTATTATCTTAACAACCAATATCTAACTTCCAATATCTAAATGAGCGTAAGATGGACCTTCTTCACAAATCGATATTCTAGAAAACGCGCATTTGCATAAAGGCGCAAACGGTACCACTGGTAAGGTATATTGGGGGGGGGGGGGGGGGGGGGGGGGAGCCGGATTGAATTTTTTACCAACCGTTTCGTCAACATAACATCATGTCTACGCTTAATCCGACAGTAAAGCGATTCATGGTGTATTATTTTCGATATTGAATCGTTGTAATTGACCAAGAAAATTTTCTTCAACACTCCGTACGCCGTCCGAAGCTTTTCTTCAAAACTACTGGACCAAACGTTATGAAATTTGACTCTAAATTCATACATCATTTCAAGATATCTTCCCAAAGAATTGAATAAAATCACCCAGATTGTTGTAAGTGTTTGCGTTTGCTCTCACTGAGGGCCAAAGTATTGGCAGGAAAAAAAAACTTCAACGTGAGAGTGAATCGGAACTGTGAAACATAGTAAAAATCGCCTTATAAACTTCGACAATCTTATCAGCTGATATGATTCAAATGGAATTTTCACTTCACGAAATCGAGTTTATTATAACTTTTATCACCTATAACTTCACACTTGTGAAGCTAAGTTAAGTAAATTATTTAATCTCATTAATTTTCAATTGGTGGGACAGCTCTTGTTGCGTACAAAAGGGCTTGTAAAGTGTAGGTATTATGTTTAATTTGCCTAAGCAATTTACCCACCACCTCCTTTGTAGGTATACATCTATGCTCTTATATTTATATAATGTATAATAGACAAGTGTTCTGTGAAGAAAGGCTATTCAATGCAGAAATAATAAATTTTGGCAGGTGTACAATGAAGCTGAAATGTTAAATGTTGTAATTATAATTTTGATAGGCAGTTGGCGAATCACAGTCCTGTAGACGTGGAAGTTGTCAGTCGATGATCAAACACAAAGAGACATGTCAAATAACTGCTAAACCGCGAGTCACGTTCAGCCTTCAAAAATTCAACAACTTCTCAACGTTGGGTCTGTCAGAGTCGATCGCGTACATGAGGAGGTAAGTCTCTCTTAGCGGACAGCAGTTCCTAACGAACTCTCAAGTTTAATCCATTTTACGCGGTAGTTCTGAAGCTCGGTTTGGAACTGTAACTACCTTCTGTTAGCACAGACCAGCTTCGTGAAAACTCAGTTTCGTGAAAACTCAGCTTCGTGAAAACCACCCAAGTCCACATCTCGGGAGTAATTTAATTAAGGCCGTTACTTACTATGAATGTTCCCAAATAAAATGTAAGGATCTACTATTCGAATTTGTGTATGTTTTTCAGAACCAATCCATGGTCCCCCATAACAAATCTAAAGCATTCCATTGCAAAGTCAAGGTTTTCAATTCAAAATCTTTTGAAAACAAATTATAAGGTACACCTGTTTTCAGCGAGGTATACGTAACCGTCTGTTTTCAGTTTTGGACCAGATCCATATTTTAGTGGAGTCACAGGGAAATTCGTACAGGCCACAATTATAACTTTCTCTTAGCCTGTTACGGTTATAATTTTAAACTAACAAATCCGTAGTAATCCTAAATGAATTGAACTCAGAGTTTTTAAACAGATTTTCGTTGATAATTTAATTGCCTATAGATATGGCTATATATACAAAAGAAAAAGTTCACATTAACATGGTTTGTTGTTCTTGATGATGCTATCTAAACTTAATGATATCCGACGTAATAAATAAAGAAATAAACATAATTTTGCTCGCTTGCTCGCACGCTCGCAAAAAAAACCCCTTTGGCATAAATCAATTTCAATTTTTGGCAAACTCTTGGCATACCAATTTGAACGTTTGGCAACTCATTTTGAACTTTCGGCAAATCCATTACGTTTCGACAACCTGAAGTCCTTGTCCACCTTCATTCCTTCTACAATGTTCAATAAAGTGTTTTTTTCTCTCGTAAAAAATAAACATAATTTCATACATACATACATTTTTTTATCGAAACGATAAGTTTTCAGTTCGATCCAGATCCAATTATGGGGGTTGTTGAACATTTTTCATCAAGCAGATTCTAAATCCTTCTAAGATTTTGAGGTTTTTGGGAAAATAAAATGTACCTAACTAGATTCCTTGTTCTTGTTTAATTAAAGTAAGTAAAATATTCTTCTTTTACTTTTATTTTAAGAGCGTGGACAAACATTGTCCAAAATACATATTTTTGCTTGTAACTTCTGGACAAGTGCTGAGAAAGTGAAAGAAAGTGTATCGTTCCTCAGAGGCTCAAATCTGACATAGGTCAGAATCGTCAAAATTGGATCTTGCTCCCACCGCATAGCTTGATTGAATTCCTACTGGTACCACACAATCCTAACTGCCATAAATATTTTCGCACCGGATTCCCATGTCCATGTTTATGTAAACCATCATGGTGATTGCTGATCGAAGTACAAACAACTGATAGCACTGTAAGGATATGCTGCTATTCGTTCCCAAGCCCTTTGTCTGCAATTATTATCATAATTACGCATGGAAGCTAGCGCAGTCCTGTTTCGACCAAAGGAAAAGGTACCCCTCGTCAGGGTAGAAGCCTAGTTGTTCTCCCTATGGCTGCCACTTGATGATAGGGCTCAAAGGCGATTTTCTTGGTAAACTGTTCTCATCCTTCTGACATAGTTATATCCACCAGTTCGTGATGGATATGGGAAGTTCCATCTTCTCGATTCTTGTAAATACAGCATCTTGGGTTAGTTCCTGGACTTTTTAGCTTTCAGGATATCCTCTGTGTGTTGCAGGTTGATCGCCCCTACCCTTTGGAGGGGTAACTTCACTCAGTTTCCATCACCTCCTTGTTATAAGTTCAGAGCTCGGTTCATTACTTGACATTTGGTATGCAATTAGCCAAACTCGGTACTTGTCTACCGAAATTTAATATGCTTCCAGCGGGCAAAAAGAATGAATGAATGCTCGCTCTTGCACACTTTCTAGAGTTGTATAGTGATTTAACCTCCGAATTTCAGACGCGTTATAGCAAAAGCAACCGTATTCAAGACCTTAGACCAAGCCCCCATGGTATCGGACCCAGTTTTGTTGATAAATATGAGTTGAGTTTCGGTGGTGATTTCACCTTTTAACTCTTTGGGAATTGTCGAATGTTACATTGTTACTGAAAATTACACTAAAACGGATATTTTTCGAGCATATGTGGAGATTTTATCGTGCATATCAATCCGAGCTCTAGTCAAGAGAGTTATAAGAGTAGAGCTATTTTATTAACCATGATGCCTTACAGAATAATTCGAAAAATTAACAAGAACGAAAATGGCGGTTCAACAACATAAAGTTACTGAACGACCCGGGAGGTATACAAGAAAATAGATTTTTTCCCAGGCAGATTTCATATCTCTCTTAACATTTCAGGGCTGCTGAGAAAGTAAAACATACCTAGTTTTTTCGCCTTGCACTTGATATCTTAATGTAACAAGATTAATTTTCCTCAACAATAATTTCAGATTGCCGTGTTTTTTTCGGGAAGTAGATGAGCTCGCCGGAGAACATTTTCCGCTCCGCAGATCCTTCGCGTCGGTAAGTGCTCTCAAGCCGGTTCATGAAGATTGTAATTTCGTCCCTCCAACTAGCTGAGAAGGCTCTTCATTCTTTCCGTCTCGCGTACCTACCGACATCATTATTAATATTTCTATTCCCATCCTAAAGAGGATTCCTCCGCTATAATTGAACCATTTCAGAAAACCAGTCATTGAAGTTGAAGTAATTGCGCACATTTGGTTTTAAAATGAATCCACGCGTTCGTTCGATGAATTCTCATCATGTATACATATCAATTCTAAGGGGCAATCTTGACCCAACTTCAAAAACCCTACACAATGTCATCGGAATCTCATAAAACCTTTAGAAATTGATCTTGTAATGTGCAATACACGTTTGTATGCGCGTGCGCAAAATCGTATAAGGCCATTTCCTCCCAACCGACACTATCCATGAGGATTTCATCGAAATTGGATGAGAACTGTAAATTTTATACATATTACAAGTATAACGAAGAATTTTCGTATAAAATTGATCTATTTTAATGGCTCAAAAATAAAAAATAAAATGAAAAATGTAAATCAGTGCTCACGAAGTGAGAAACAGCACATTTTCTTGTAAGGATATCCGCGTGAAACAGACGCTTCCTGCGTTGAATAAGAGACAAAATGGCTTTGGAGCTCAATCAGCTGATCAATGACCTCTCAGTCGTCTTCAGCATTCTCCCTTCAGCCTTCCTCCCTCATTTCAGCTTCCTGCGTCGGAGGCACTGATCATTTACATCTCGCCTCTCATGCGTCTGCGGCCTCGGATTTATCTTTATCCTCGCCACGTTACAAATTACATCCATACCAAGTTTCATCAAAATCGGACGTCTGGAAGTGGCATTTAAAACGATTTTGAGGACATACATGCTTACATCAACGAACAAAGTGACCACAATAGCGCATTTTTTCTTTATTCTTTTAAATGCGCTAAAAACGAAATTTCCTTAAAATTTCACGATTTAATTTCGTTTTGGAGCATTTTAAATCGATTTCTGGATCATTGAAAGGTCTTTAACAAACCTTATGAATGTGTGTGCCAGACGATATATAAATTTAAAAATCAGTTCTTTTGCCAAAAAATCAAGCATCACTAAAGGGAGGATGAGTTTACAGGGAAATTTTTTAGATTACAACAAAGTGTTCAAATTTCAAGTAGGTAAAACACCATTTAAAAAAAAAATTAACATAATATATATATCTCAAGCGCTTTCCAACGAGTGGCGAACGATTTTTGTGCGATGAAAACTGCGGAAGTTTCATTCCCCTAACAACGGCTGGGTTGTACATGAAAAACACTGTAATTGTGACACAATCTATAGCTACTACTCAACTACTCGGTTGTACGTGAAAATCATCTTAAATTTCGTCCCGGACAAAAAAAAAACTAAAAATAGCTAAAAACGGCCCGAAATCGTTAAATTTTTATTTTTTAGCAGAGTTTCAGTCAAAGCAACATATCAACGCTTAACTAGGACATTATAAAATTTTTCCATAAAATTATGCTGAAAAAGTACTTTACATTTCATTGATATTAGCTGAAAAAGTACAAAAAACCTAAAAATCCTAAATCGATTTTTAATCACCGAATTTTATTTGAGTATGCGTTTCTTGCCTTAAAATTGGTTTTAAAAAAATTCTTTCCGCTGAAATTGCTCAAAATCAATACAATTTAAAATAATATAATACGAGGTAAGTGATTCCTAATTTTAAAAAATCGCTCATATGATCATGCTGCATGATTGGAACTTTTTCGTAACGATCCGACGACAGGAACTTATCGTAGGCGACGACGATCGTTGTCAATTCAACCGAAAATCAAGTTTGATACCTATCGTTTTCATTGGTTTTCGTCATACAGAATCTACTGACACCATTATAAAAGCTTTAAACGTTGTACTCAATGATTATACGACGTCATCATTTTAGTGTCATGTGAATTATTTGTAGGACGTGGAATCAGCTAGATTTATCATCCCTGCCTTAGAACCACCGTTTTTAACTTAATTTAACAAAATATTAGTTGTTATTCCTGCGTGACCAAAAGGAAGAAATCAATAATAGTAGCTGTCAATGTTTCTGACAATTTGACACATCGACGTTCCGAACAGAAATACGCTAATCATTCCAATGCTATTTCATTCCAAATATTACAATAGTTATGAACTCGCTCATTATTCCTTCATTCGGACGATATGCTTTGACACTCGTAGTGTGCAATCGGTGATACCAGTTTGCCCTGTCGCTAACAGAGAAGCGAGGTGACTAAAACTTTGTTTGCACCGGTGAATTCAATGAGTGAGTCCTTGACCATTTCCAACAACAAGTAGGTAGGTGATGAAAATTGCGGTTATCACGGGCATGTGCTTTTTTCCGCTCTGTCGGTTCGTCACCGAAAAAAAACCAATAGGTAGAGACAGGATGTATAGGAACATTCAGCTTTTCCAAGCTACCAACCCAAGTGAGGACATGTTCTTATCAAACTCCGTTTCTCTTTTCGAGAACTTGCTACTGACATTGGCTGAATTTGTAAAACCAACATTTTTCCTAATATTACACACCTAAAAAGAATTTAAGGATCACTTTTCCTTGTAGACGTCAAAGATTTCACATCAATCGGACAAAGTTCTCATTACATCTCATGATTAGGTTAGGTACCTAATGGGGATGGGATATACCCTGCTCTTTTTGTTTTATCTCAAACTATGAGAAAGACCAGCGATATAAAATTCTGGCTTGAGCCAAAGCAGAATAAAATCTGAGCATTTTTCTCAAAAGAAGTAACCCCCACCCCCTAATTTTTTCCACAGTTTTTGAGTTATCGATGTCAAACGTGGAGAGCGTTCATGGGGTGTCTGGTACTAAGTTTTAAATAAATAAAAATCATTTTAAAAAATTCAAAAATTTTTTGCACTGGCTACCCTAAGAGAAGTGGTGGGAGGGGTTTTTCAATTTTATTTATTTATTTTTAACAAATTGAACGTATATTTATTGTTAAATTTGTTTCAACAAAATATCAACGAAATAAATTAAAGTATGGACCGGTGATGTCTTTTCTTCCTCGTCTGCTTCATCAAAGTGAAGAAAACTCTTTATGTAGGGCCCCGTCACATGATACTACCAAGGCAGCGAAAGACCCACGCACGTCTTCGGCTGCCCTGTCGTGTTTTGTGTTTTGCTTGGTCAGCAGCTTGTCCAGTGACGTCCCAGGTCTGGTTGCCGTAAGATACGGCGTTGGCATTTATTATGCGCGTGTCGAAAAACGCCGGTCTCTCGTGTTGCCAGACCCCCACGTACCATGATGTCTGAGATCAGTGCTGGAGTTGAGTGTGTTGCTTCTCGTAAGACTGGCTCAATAGCTACTCCTCCCCAAGCTAGGTCGGCTAGATTAGCGCAAGCATCTCTTAAACCATCATGCCCTTTTTTCACGAGCCCTCCTTTCATACTGTTCAAGGCGTGGTTGGCGTCGAAGCTGGCATTACAACCGTCACAACGGACAGGTAGGCTGTTCGGCACATGTCCATAACGGAGTGCAAGTCTAAAACCATAATCAGAGAGGTCTTGCCCATCAGCTACAGTTGGTACTATGGTTAACCATTGAGATGCTCCCTTTACTCGATTCAGGACTCGCTGCTGCTTGGGTTCAAGTGCCAAAATCAATCTTCTGTTCCTTTCTTCCTACTCTTCTCTTCTTGTGCCCCGCTCTTTTTTTATGACTGAAGCCACGCTCTCTTGATGATCTCTAAAGTCAAGTGGATGCCCTGTTGAAATAGATGACACATCGTTTTCAGAAGGTCTTTTTGACGATAGGTAAGCTCGTTCTCCGTCCAGTGTGGCTTTCATCATTCCCAATCCACCAAGCCTGGCTGGAAGTGCTAATGCGTCTACTTCGCTATTGCTTATTGTGTCCCGATCAAAAATTGCAGGTATAAGCTCTCTGGAAATTTATTAAGGTGGGTTATTGGATACTTAGAATACAATTTTTTCCATTTTTTTTGCCGAGTGACGCCTCATTTCAAAGATTTTTCAGCTCTGAACACGATGGTGAAGCCGAAATTGCGTTATCTTATTCCGTTCTCGGATTAGGCTGATAACCATGAGGAAGCGCGATTCATTCTGTTTTGGCTCAAGTCGGAGCTTGATATTGTTCGTCTTTCTTAGTGTTTGAGATTTATCTCCATTAGGTAACTAATCATGAGATATAATGTGAACTTTGTCCGATTGATATGAGGTCTTTGGCGTCTACATTTAAAGGTCATTTAAAATTTCAATGATCTATACATTCATGATAGCTGAACGAGGAAGCTATGTGCCACACCCAACTTGGCAGACGTTTTGTTATTTATCTCCACATGCTTTGATCTGAGTTATAGCGTAGGGCAATCAAAACATTCCTCACCCTTTATACACTACTTGTTTTTAATCTAGGAAATTAAATCACGCGGAATTAAAGTTTCATCTTAACTGTCCTCTTAATTCAATTGTGCCCAAAATACTGAAATACTCCTACCTACTACCTCTCCGCCAAAATTCCCTCAGGTGCAAATTCGAAAAATTCGTAATGGCTTGACTTGGCGAAATTGGCTCAACACATGAAGCGACTACTGTATAATATATATGTGTGAGTTGTGGCGTTCATTGGCCGTCGATTTTAATAAACAACCGATTGCGTGATTCCTCACCGTTAGGATCCTAGGGCGATGGCACGGCGGATCTATAATCATCGAAATAATTGAAGGAAATTAGATACTGCGCTTGAAAGCGAGCGACCGCTCACTTTCTCATGAAGTCGTGAAACCTACCGCTTACCGCAATGATCGCCCCTGCAATACCTGCCTTCCTTTCCACAGGAGGTTCTGTTGGTTTGAAACCACTAAACTTTGCTATCGCCAAGAATGGTATATCCAATTTGAATCGATCATTCGAGATTAAGGTAATTTGAAAGGTTCGTTCGTTGGTCAGGTTTGGGTTGGGATGGAAGCTTATTATATTACCTTATGTGGGTTTACTGTTTATGAAAGCCCTAATAGCATACTCTCCAAAGCGGTATGCTATAGCTATGGCTATCCTCACTTGATCACAATATGAGAGAGGAATTTTTCAAAGGCTAGCATTTTTTGCTTGAAAATAGCTGCACGCGCCTCAACAAAGTCGCAAAATCTGTATTGAAAGGCTGAAAAAACAGAAAGGAGCGCACAAAAGAATACAGCCTATAATTATACTTATAATTATCTTATTAATCTTATAATTATTTTATTATTAAGTCTCACAACAAACGCTGTCAATGCTTTAGCAGTTAACCAACTTTTCGAATCGGTCAGCTGGAGCTCTGAGTGGAGCCCATCATTTCATCGTTCCTTGCTGTCCTAGAGAGTCTCCCAACCAAATTTCGTTGTAGTACGTCAGACAACCTTTAGCACACTCAGCTGATCAGGATAGAGCCTTTAAGGACATTCGTCTCATGTTATTAAAGAGCGGTTCTCTATTAATTTTCAACCTAGGAGATAGGTAACAAAGTGTGTTTCATCGATGAAGCCCAAAACGTTTTTCCTTCTTCAGCATTCTAAGTGAATTCTCAAAAGGCTAGAAGTACTTTCCTGAAATACTCAAGTTTAAATAATATCTTAAAATATTCAAGTTCAAACAGATATTTTTTGCGGTCAAAGGGCCGATAGACATGAACTTGTTGATAGACATGAACTATTACGGATAACGTGATGGCACCGCAAGAAAGTGACTGTTCGTCTGCGGCCTTCCATTTTTTGCTGGGTATTTCTCCAATGCTTCACGCTGCTGCGTCACGGAAAATCGATGTTCTGCCGGGGCTCTTAAAATGAGGAAGCTTAGACAGTTTCAGCTTTTTAAACAATCGAATGAGATCGAGTGAACGGAGCCGAAGTAGGTGCTGCCAACTCCTGAATGCTAAGGTCGCTTTGTGATTCACTTTCGGGATTTAAGTTATTTTCCAACACTTACACCCATGTCCAACCGGGAACAGTTAGTCGTACGATACTCCGGGTGGTCTCATTCGATTCATTGAACTCAGTTCTATCTAAATCAAACAAAGAATCCATTATATTTCAATAGTTTTGAGATCTTGGTTTTAAAAAAATTCAACCCTTAAAGTTCATTCCTTGGATTTATCGAAAGAAATGCCAAAATTACGAACCCTTCCCCAGTTGATGTCTAATTTTTGAGTCAAACTTCATAAACTGGTCCCGTAGTTTTGGAGGTAGTTTCGGTCGGTGGACAACGGACGAACGATTTTCAACCGAAAAAGTTTGAGGATTTATTGAAAATAATAAAACTAAATTATTATTACTCGTAGTTGAGTAACTATTTCCCTTTCCGTGATTACGTGCCGTGATTCCCCTGGGTCGGGTTGGGTTCGTTCCTACAGTTCGATCCGAGTGTCAGGTGACAGTTTCTGAGCTAAAACTTGTTGTCCTCTTGGAGGGCGGGGTTGTTCCCAGAAGCGGTGACCTGGAGATCACGTGCCGCCCTCCGCCTTCTCCTTCTTCCTCCACCCACCATCTTTATTTTATCTCTTTTTCCACGGAATTTATCGCGTTTTAAAAGACCCCTCTCCCACCTATTACAAGTACTAGAATGAAAGAGGGCTCTCCGAAATAGGACGACCCAGTTCCTACAAATATTTGACCAGGTTTTTTTTTCCTTAGCCCGCGTTGCAGTCGCCTCTCTAAAATTCTCGCTAGTAGTGTTTTTTTATCGAGCGACACTTCCCACGCCCCATTTTCTCTCGGTCTCTTCCGTTTTTCTTTCCGCAGGTTGCTGATAAAGCTCTTGCTCCTGTGATCATCTCAAGATCTCCTTGCTGAAAGAAAGAATCTCAACATGTGGGTCATGCATATGGGTTGATAACTGTGGCAAACTGAAGACGGGATGGGTGAATTATAGGAAGATAACTTACACACTAGTTGGCCCGCCGTCCAGGTCCCTCACGATGTTTAAAAACTAGTTGTATAGTATAATGTACTCAACTTTGCTTCTTATTCATATATAGTATAATTTTTTATAATAATTATTCCAAAAGAATCACATTGTAGACTTCTTTTGATTTTATATGCTGCTCATTCGGATTGGTCCAAAGATCATGGTGGTCTGCGTAAAAGGGTAACCTATGAAGAAATATTAACTTGGCAGCTTTTTTTTCGATTTTCAGAATCTATTCATCGTAAAACCTAAAACCCTCAAATTTGAAGAGGTTTAATTTTTGACGCCATGGTGCCACCAAAAACTATTCAGCAAATTCAGGGTGTCTACCTTCAAAATTTCAAGACAACTGCTCCAAAAATGTCTATTGTTAATTGGTGGTGACGCCATGGCGCCACCATTTGCTATTCAACGAATGAAGCTGAAATTTGAAAATAGAATACCTTTGAGACGTCTAGAAAAGAATCATGAAGTCTAGAGCCCCCCAGGTCCGCAAATCTTAGTTACAAGCTTCATTTCTATAGTTGAAAATTAGATTTTCATAAAACTTTCAAGGAATGTGGAGGTTAGGCTATATATATGGTCCCTTTCAGTTTCATTGCTCAAAAATCAGTACTTCAATCAGCGCTTCCGCAAACGTACAATCCATCAAGCGTTATTTTCTCACAGCCCTTCAAACCGTCCGATCTTGCTCAAATTCTGAGAATAGTTGGGAAATGACGCATTATAATTACATACCCCATATGCGTTTTATCATAATCGTATCATTAGTACATGCTGTGCCGAGTATAACTTCAACAGTTTCCATCCGATTTCGACGTAATTGCTAGTGATTGAATGGCACGAATGGACTTGATTCCGCATACGATTTGAAGGGTTGAATCGGCATTGCATCATCACACGGGTACATATTGGGAAAGTACTATGAAACTATATATTTCTTGCCCCATTGATTTCCGGTTAGTTTGTTTATAAACTTTATATTAATTCGTTCCTTTCTCCCGTTTTTCCAGGTACGTTGGAGAACCATCAGCCGTTTAATCTACTTGGTGAGTCCTCCGTCCGTTTTATAATCGGTCGCTCAACTTGTTCAAAGTGCGTGGGGTTACTCGGGACCGGGATAATTTCTAACCACGAAGAAGAAAGCATTAAGAAAACATGACAAATTCAAAAAATGTTGTCAATAATCATACTGATTATTTTTATATCTAACTGGGAACACTAATTATATTATAACTAACACCTTCTCCCTTACGCTCTTTCTTCTAATAAATAATCCATTTTACCTTGAACTAATTATTTGGTTTTAATTTCAGTTTTGTTTATTAAAAACGAGACAAGTGATACTAGAAATTTTTAAAATTATGATATTTACTCTTATTCAGAATTACCAGGTGATATGGGGCTAAAAATCCGAAACTACTATGATGGACAGATTAAAATTCCCATTAAACTATGGAACAGTCATGAGTTCCAAGCGTGCACAATTATTGATATGCATTTTCATTATAGAACTATGTTCAACACCGTGCCAAACAGGACCTATGTTTATAATATCCATGAATTCTAATTAATATTACTTGCTGACTACAATAGATAGATTCAGATAAGGTTTTAACAAATTTTGAGTTAAACTAGTTTGAAAATAAAGTAGAAGTCTTCATAGTTCGAGAATGGAGTAAAATTTGTATCTCAATTCTCAATCATATTAGAGATATATGAATTTTAAAAGAGTGTTTCAGAGAATCGAAATTAAAACCGTGTTTCTCCACTTCAAGTCAACCAAATTTGATTTTCGAGAATTTTTTGAAATCTGCGTTAAATTTTCTAATAGAATTACGTATTTTGATTGTCGGAAAATAGCATCTAAATAGTATACCCCCAGCTGAACTATTTTGAAAAATAAATATATCTTAAAACCCATGAAAATTCAAGTTTTTCATGCCAAAAAAAAAAAATTCTGAAGATTTTTAAATCTCTCAAAAACTGCCTCAAGTAATGTGGTTTTAATCGGTTTGGTAAAAATTGTGATTTCGTTTCAATTTGGTAGAGACACATTAGCTGGAATTTCAATAAAACGTGTTCTCAGGTGCGGGAGTTCATACTCGCAGTCATTTTTAGCTTGTCTTATACAATAGACAAAACGTCCCACTAGAGAAGGTGCGTGGTTATAGAACCATAAAGCCGGTCATCCTTCAATGAAAACCGGTGGAGCGGCGCTGCGCTAAAATCTTGAGGTTCGTCCACAACATTTGTCAACAATAATGCGTTTTTTCAGCTTCACCCCCTCCATTCCCCCTCTTCCATCACGGAATTCAAAATTTCCGGGGTTAGTTTGTTGCACAACTTGACTAAAATCGGGATCGATCAATGAAAAAATCACGAAAATTGGTTGAGAATTGTGGCTTGGGCAGCGTCGATTTGTCACACACACACAAATATGGTTTTTTTTTTTTTTTTCCACACGGATTTGGTTTCAGAATGGTGTGAAATGAATTCGTCTGCGGTTATTTTTCTTCTCATGCTTGGGTTGTCCTCATCCCCCTGGATAAGCTCTAACAGACGTCCGTATTGTTAACGAAGCCTTGCCTATAAGATAGCTTCAGAGGGACGTCCTAAAAAACACTATTGGTGAACAATTAGGTATACCTACATAACCTTGCTTTGAAGGTAACATAATTCACAGCAATTCGTCAAACAGTAGACATCTAGTATACGGTCTATCAAGTACAAAACGTTCTGTGGTTATCTATAGTAAAGTTGTAAGGAACGAATAATGCTAATAATTTCATTCAAATTTGTAAAGTACTTACTGGTTCTTCGGTCCCATTTCGTAAATCATCTTATTATATTACATGTTACCTTGCTTTGATATTCGTTGCAAGGTTTTTAAATTTGATCTCTTTATGGGCTAAAAATTAGTTAACTAGGTACCAATTTTATGGCAAAAAAACTCATTCAAAACAATACTCTGGAATTCAAAGAAGATTTAAAATATTTAGGTTTTTTAAAGGAGTTTTTATAGATTTTTCAGCAAATATTAATGAAATTGGAGTACACTTTTCAGCATAATTTTGTCCGTAAAATTTATATTGTTAAAGTCCGTTGTTGATAAACTTTTTTTGGCTAAAATTCTGCTGAAACATATAAATTTAAAGATTATTGGCCGTTTTTATTTGAATCATAAAAACCGAGGTCGAACGAGCGCTGACGAAAATGCCCGAGGTCGGAAATTTTCCGCTCCGCCACCAGGTCCGCCGCGCCGCTCCACCGACCCAGTGGACGACCAGCTTTAATTTACTACAACTAGGCAATTAATTCAAAATCAGCACAAATTTAATTCATTTTGTTAATTAATTTTTTTTAAAATTATTTATAATAATAAACCTTCATAATCGATTAATAAAAAAACTTGTGTAACCCATTCTCAAACGTTGTTGTTGTCCGTGGTCTACCGATAATCGAATAAATGAATGTATCCGTCCATCTACTCAGTACCTACTGCATCAAAGATTACGAAATATGACTCAACAGTCACATATCCAGCGGCACCACTTACGAAAAACCCCGAAATTCAGTGGTTTATGTATTAATACATCATTATCTTAACAACTTCTTAAATAAAAGTTTGTCTTTTAATTTGATTTAGATATAATTAACTTCAGTGAATTAAGACACTACCCGAAGTACTGTGCGACGAAACGTTCGCGCTCTTTGAGGGCTCAAGTTTTGAAATAAAAAAAGATTGCCAACACGACTATATGAATCGCTAAGCGACTCTCGCATGTAGGAGTTGATTGAACTTCGACTAATCCACTTATGTTCAACGTATTGCCACCTCAATCCTATTTGGTTTTCTCGTTTAAACTGCCTGTATATGTGATATACCTGGCTTTAGTTTATACCTACACACAGACCTGTGGTCTGCTCAGAAGAGCTATCCAACCTTCGAAATTGGAATTATTGTTGAAACGTTTCTTTATTTAGACAGTTCAAATTATACCAAGACTTTACAAAACAATGTGTGGGGTAATTTTTTTGGATGGCAGCGGATGCTGCTTCAAGGATGGCAGAGGTGAAGTTTGTAATGTCTCCCTTAATGTTTCCATTGAGAAAAGAAGAAAAGATCAAAGAAGTTTCTTGTCACTTTTGGTATTTGCCTTTGATCATGCTGTTTCTTTGGTGAGCTCAGAGGCTTCACAACAGCATCTGATTGTTCAGTGGAGGTTACACTATTGGGGACTGAACAATCTGCGATTCCTTTTCCTGTTGTTAAAGGAATATTCGTGTTTGCACCTCCCAAAGGGATTGTAGCTTCAACAAGGTTTGGTTTCCCTGTCTCCATGGTGAGGATCTCCTAAACCATTCTTGAGTGCCTCCACTGCTGGAGACACAGAGTTGTTAATGTTGACAACAGAGACTGTAGTCTCTGTATTCATGGTGTGGGGAACCTCACCATTCTTGGATGCCTAAACAAGGGAAGGCATTGGGGTGGAAGGAGGAGTGGAAACTTCCACAGCTGCGGTGGGCGTCCCGGGGGAGTCACAGGTGGCACTTTTAGTTCCTGCAATAATTGTTATGGACATTTTAATAGTCTCAGTGTAGTTTGTTAAGTGTAGTGTACAGTGGTGTTGCTTAGGACATCGGGGCCAACGCTACCTCCACCGGCCTATTGATTATAGCCTCTTTGCTGGTCCGTTGTGGGTCAAGAGGGGGGCCCTCACATGCACTGCAACATCCCAACCCGGCCGCCAACCGGTACTACAGGACATGGGGGATTTGTACGGACGTTACTTAGGTCAGCCCATGGACCGCTGGCGAGGCGGTGTCGGGGCCCACAGCTACCGCCTCCGGCAGGAGTACCGAACCTGCTGCTCCCTCCTCCACATTACGGGGGCCGCCAGAGGTTGTAGCACAAGCCTCGCCCCTGTGTGTAGTGTGAGTGTTTTGTGTTGTGACATGTGTTTGTGTGAGGACCTTGTTTTGAATGAGATCAGGAAAAAGGAAAAGAGAGCTAAAGTACTAAACCCAACATGCTTGTTCCCTGGTGCCAGAACATCAGAGGAACAAACATGGAGGGCACGTTGGATCAACATCTAGGCATATCACTTAGGATGAACCTAAGCTTACTCGGGGCCGCAGGGACGCCAATCCTGTAGGACCTGAAGGGCCCCCCCCCCCCCCCCCCCCCTCCCTATGGGGTATACCAAGCTGTTTTTATTGTTATTATCTTGAGGTTATAAATGGCCAATCTTATTTGATTTACCAAAAATAGACAGATAAAACTTCCGATTCGAGCAAAAAAGGTATACATATCTTGTTTAGTTCAAGATCCATGCGTCGGAAGAGGTCCTTAAAAAATATCTCTTTCTCTCTGATCTGTCGTTTAAAATATTTTCAAGATTTTCCTTTGATCCTTTTTTTTATTAAGGAAGTAAAACCCTCATAACTACACCGAACACCGTGTTGCTACAGATTATAGTATTTTTAGATCCGGGTCAGTAGTCTAAGGGATTACGTTCAAAGTCAAAGTTGATTTTATCAATTTTCAATTTTACTTATCAATATACTTTGAATGATACCCTCTTTACCTGTTCAAAAAGCAAATAAGACTGATTTTTCGTCCTATTAAAGGTAAAAGGCTTCAATTCTTAGTGTTTTCTCGTCCATCCCTTTTGAACCCGTCTACCCTGAACGGGAAGTGTGATCAAAGGCAAAGGCCCGCGCGTACCGTTCCAAGATTTAACGTTTGATGTTCGTGGCTTCCTTGATCATCCAATGAGATGGAATCCATTTTCTATATAGTATTTGGAAATCTCGGCCTTCCAATTACCTCTAACGTTCTTGCAATAGGCTTCTTGTTAATCCAGCCGTCTTGATTATTAACCCAGCTATTTAATTGGCCGGTTTATCCATAATTTATCAATAAGTTGATCTAGATGACTTTTAGAAATTCTTGATTTCACTTTAAATGATCTAATGCGAGGCTTCTCTTTCATTTTTCATAATTTATTCAACTTGAAGGCGTACTAATGGAGTTTCTTTTTTGTCTAAATCCTTGAAATTAGCGATACTTTGAGGTTTCCACCTGATTTAACTTGAGTCTATTATTTCCTATAATAAATCGTTGTAATCGAACAGGAAAATGAAAATGGTCCACGAGACCCTCTCCCCCCCTCTTTTTTCCTTAGAATGCGAGTTAGAATTTCAAATGAAAATTCCCCTCCAATTTTTTCGTAGATCTCAAATCTATCTGATTTCAAATTATGCAAATTGCTTCCAAAAATTGACGAAAATCAATATTTGCAGAAGGTTGATGCGGAATGCTCGGGTTGAAAATTCAAATTCAGTATTAAATTCTGGAAAGAATGCTTCCGAGTCTACCTGCAGGTAGCGAAAGCATTGTTTTCACTTTCGGAAGAAAAAAAATTTTTGGTCTCCAAAATCAAAACTTCTGCTCACGTTTCACGTTTTAGACCATTCTGAACAACTTAGATCTCGTGTCTGTCTGTCCGTTTGTCTGTCTTGTGTTCGGAAATCCATGTAACAAGCTTATTTTCCACAGTTTTTATCTGATTTGGATGAAATTTTCTGGGAATGAGCGGGCTTGAGTGTAGACGGTTCCCTATCAGTCTCATCGTTCCTGATACAATACTACACTCTGCGCATGCGCAAACGTAAATTCTACCACCATTCTTCTATTTCTATTTTTTCACGCCCTAGTTGTTCGATCTCACTCAAATTTCGGTGATACTTAGGGGGTTGACAATTTTATCATCCCATGTCAATTTCAACTTGATTGTATCATTAATAGCTACGGCGCATGCGACAATGTGCAATCCTTGTAACGTCCTTAATTTCCACTGTTTTCATCCGATTTTGATGAGATTGTCAGTGAATACGCGGGTGATGTTGTAGATGGTCCCTTACTTATTTTATTGTTCTCAACTCATCACTTCATTTTGCGCATGCGCAAACGTATATTGCATTGAGTATCTTTTTTTCGTTTCTTAATTGACCAATTATGACGTTTCATGCTACTTCTTGATTTACTCTTTTCCGCCATGATATTTTTCAAGATCATTTAAAACTTTTCAAAGATCCATACATTCATGATACGGATACGAGGAAGCTATGTGCCACACCCAACTCGGCAGACGTTTTTTAACTGACAACCTTACACCACTGGTTTTCAATATCGATTTTCTGATAAAAAGATATAGAAATTGAAAATTAATATTCAAAACTTGAGAATATTAATCGTTTAAACCTTCGGGAGAAACATCTCAGTCCAACCCGTGATGATCAGAAGAAGGGGAAAAATTAAATTTAAGATTTCAGAGGAGTAATGCCCTTAGGAGTTCCACATAGCAGTTTTTTTCTTCGTACGTTCATGCGTGGGCACAGAGTTACCAAGAGAGAATTACTCCAAGTAAATATCATCAATTTGAGACCTTTACCTAAGAATTTTCTTTTGACTCTTTTCCACCTGAAACACATTAGTCGAAATCAGGGGTGCCAGATATCCGGTTTTGGCCCGGAAGTGCGGTTTTTCACCAAGCTGTCCGGACGAAAATTTAAAGTCGCTCAGAACGCCGAATAGCGCCAGAAAGGGCGGCCAATGTTCGGTTTCCTTAGGTCCTGTCGTAGGTTGCTATCCTAGGAAAACAGCCTTGACTTCTAGAAGACCTACCTACATCGTTTATTTGGCAATCAACGCTAGAAAACTATCTAAAAGTCCAAAATCATTTGTAGTCCTGTTCCTTTTTTCGTGAGAAGGAACTCTTCATCTTTTCAGTTAAACATTTCAGTTTTAGTCTGAGGTAATTAATCATGAAATAATGGGGATAATCTTCAAGTCAGTAATTCAAGTCGTAGGTACTATTGAGATACTACCTACCTACCTATGGTTTGTTAATTACATGCATGGCACTTTATAAAAGTTCTTATAATACCCACTGCTCGCAACTCATCCGATTATGTTCCCCCCAGTCATAAGGAAATTCTAACCGCTATAAATCCCGCTGTATTTTCGGAGGAAGTTGACTCCTAGGAGGGCGTTATCTTCCCACGACCATGTGGGTCAAGTGACTTAGCCAAACCAGCGAGCAGGATAACAACAACCGCACTGCACTACAATTTTCCCCCTCCAGAAACTTCGTCCTCGTTGTTTCACCTCCTAATTGCCTCAACTTCTCCTTCGAGTGGATTTTTCCTCAGGTTTTCCTTCTGTCGGCTCGTCCTCCAACTAACATTTTTCTCTCCTACTCGCTCTCTCCTCTTTCGTTCTTTCTTTATCTCGTCGGTTTTTCTCTCTTCCGATTCTGTCCTTCGTATTTTCTTTTTTTTAAAGAATGATCGAAGTTGAAAGACGGATGTCCTTTTTTCCAGACGACTGTTTCTTCGGATTTACGACCGGCCCGCGCGGTGCTGTTGAGAAGAGAAAGAATGAAGAAAATGCGGGAATAAGATTTGGAAAAAAAAAAAAAAAAAACCCCGAGGGATCTTGCGTAACCCTCTAATAAAACCGAACTTTTGGTTGGTACGATCCCATTGTTTGAAAATAAAACGCTGTAAGTTATTGCACATTCAATGCTCCTCATATAATGTGTTATAGAATAGATACCTTTATATTTATCCTATATAATTCGTCTATGTATAACTACGTAGACGTAGGCACCTACGGAAAGTAAATTAATTAAATTGAATTATACACCATCTACACTTTATTCTTCCCTCTAATCGTAACCCCAGATGTGAGAAGAATAAAATAAAGTTCCAGTCATGCAGCATGATCGTATGAGCGAATTTTCTCAAATTATCATATTATTTTGCACTGTTCTGAAATTTGAGCTTTTTGGGTGCAAAAAATGTATTATTTTCCGGGAAAAAACCGTAATCTAAATAGAAATCTGTTATTCAAAATAAGCTTTTGATTTTTTCTTTTTTTTTTCAAGTTTTTATTGATTGTATAGCAAATTTTTATGAAATTTAAGTTTATTTTTCTGCGTAATTTTGTAGATACATTTTTTATGTTATATTTTATATTTGACAAACTTTATTTAAGCAATATTATGTAAAAAATTATGGATTTAACAATTTTTAGCCGTTTTTAGCGAATTTTCGAAGAAAATGAAGCTATTGCAATGGCTCGAAAAATATTAAAATCAAAATTATTTAAAAATATCTTCATTGAAATCCGTTTTGAGGCATTATGACACAATTCCTGGAGTTTTGCAATTTTCCATATTATGTATTTATTCATTTATATATTTATATATTTTATCGGTCATTTCAGACGATAACTCTCCTTAGAATTGAGATGAAAATTCCGTTCTTGCGCCCGAAAATTAAGCTTTCCGATCAAAAGGATGAGTTCGTTGGCCAGAACTATGTGAGCACAATAAATTGGTCGAATTTCACAAAATGTACTAAAAAAAATCACTAAAACTGGCTAAAATCGGCGAACAATCGTTAAATTCATATTTCTTGGTAGAATATTGCTCAAATAAAGATTATTATTTATAAAATAGAACCTTCTAAAATTCATTTACAAAATTATGCTGAAAAATGTAATTAAAATTCATTAAAATTTGCTTAAAAACTGCAAAAATGGATAAAAATTCAAAACCTTTATTTGAATAAGAGATTATTATTTAGAAGACGATTTTTGTCATAAAATTAATAGTTAAAAATGTCCTTGCACGCTAAGAGCTCAAATTTCAAAGCAATTTAATATACTTATACAATACGGTTATTTACGAGAATTCGCTCGTAGGTCATGCTGCACGACTGGAACTTTTAGTGATTTTTTCAGCACATTTTTTGAAATTTTACCAATTTAATGTGCTCAAAAAGTGCTTGCCAACGAACTCATCCTTTCATTTGGAAAGCTTGATTTTTTGGCGCAAGAACAGAATGAATTTTTATCTCAATCCTAAGAGGAGTTTGCGTCTGGAATGACACGTAGACGTATAGATACAACGAAAAAGCGCAAACTTCAGGAATAATTTCAGAATACCTCGAAACGGATTTCAATGAAGAACATTTTCAAAACTGTTTATTTTAAAATTTCCCAAGCCATTGCAATAGCTTCATTTTCTATGAAAATTCGTTAAAAACACGCTTTCGCTACACCAGTCCGTCAGTATACAATGATGTGTCCCAGATAAAGAAGACCCTCAACCTCCCTAATTAATAACGGAGGAGAGGTGTGACAACCCCTTCCCCTACCAGTGCATGAATGTGCTGCGTTCAAGGAATATCCTTCCCGATCATCCCCGGTTTTTCGGAGGGGGTTCATTAGAAATGAGAAATCAGAATAGTCACTCGCAGTGTCCATAGAGAAGGGGCCACTGCTGAACAGAAGAAATAAGTATAATACTTTCTTTTAAAACATTGAAACATAAAGCAAACAGCTGGGAGTGGAGGTTTCCTCTGGTTTCTTCCGTGAGCGTAACGACTATGGGATTGTAAATGCTGCTAGAGAAGACTCCGCCTACTCGACCCCAGCTGTCAACTCCAAAGACTCAACACTTGGGTAATGAGCTCTCAGATGTCGGCTTCCTCTTATTCTCGGTGCTGAGAAAACAAAAGATTTTCCCTTCACTATACCACAGAGAGTTCATCTATGACGTCATTTGTCTTCTGTTGGACGGCACACGGAGAATTTGCTTTCTTTGCGAGTTGAAAGCTACTTAATTAATGGCCAGAATATGTACATATATATATATATATATATATATATATATATATATATATATATATATATATATATATATATATATATATTTTTTTTTTCTTTTTCCCCAAAGATCTCAAAAATGACTTGTTGTGCATTGCGCAAACGTGCATTATCAACACCGACTTTGTTGTCAACTTCCTAGGGTGAGCAGGAGAGGATTCAGCTCACTCAACTTATCAGTTACGCGATTTTGGTATAGCCTATGTTATAATCCGTTATAAACCAACTGTGTGCCCAATTTCATCCAAATCCGTTCACCAATTTTTCAGTTATAAAGTCTGTAACATCAAATTCGTCTTTGTTTTGTATAGGTGTGCATGTATAGGTAGGTTAGAATCCTGTGAATGAGGGTTATTGTAGACCCAAAACATTACCCGGGATATGAACCATGAAAGTTGGAACATATGTGTAATATGTAGTATTTTTCAATCTAATTCAACCCTTTTCACAATTAATTCAAACTTATTCACATTGAATACCCTTTCTGTAAAACCTTTTTCTCATTCAATTAAACTTTGGCAATTTTGACAAAGTCGTGAGTCAGTATTATGTATTATATATATTATTGAAATAAATTGGTAGGCACCTAATTTTCAATTATAAAAATGTAATTTACGAAAAGTACCAATAAATATTCAAATCGTAATAAAATTCCTTGACCCCCAGCCAAAAGACATATCCATGTCAAAGAATGGCGTTGTTCCCAGTTTTTTACGCTGAATTCAGGGGAAATGAAGGGGGTTGTAACGTTTCCGTGGGACACCCTGTATATCTGAAAAAGCGCAAACGAACGATCCACTCAAATCGGGTTTTCACGAAGGGAATTCTGGCCAATTACTAGCTTCATTTTTTGCTAAAATTCTGTAAAAGGAGCAGGTGTCACGTGACACAGGAGCTCGGGATCAATTCAGTCTGGAGCGGATCTTCAAGGTGAGAGGTGAGGCTACGGGGATAAATCAGGTTTTTAATGGAATTTTTCTTATAAATCAAGCATTTTAATTTCTCCCTTGATGGGAAAAACAAAAGATCATGGACATGTCTAGTTACCAGTTGGTACCTACTACTCAATTGTATACCAACCATCTTTTGCCTTCTTTTCACAAGATTATTCCATTATGGTTACAAAACAATATTAATTTTTAACTTAGAGTAATAAATCAGCATTCCTTGACACTACAATGGCTTAGAGGTCGTGAAATAGCGTGGTAAAATGAGAGCATTCCAAAAAGTGGCGAACGATTTTCCTACTATGAAAACTATGGGAGTTACTCTTCCCTAGTAACGCCTTGGTTGTACGTGAAAATCAATAGAAAATGTGCCGGTCGGGTAAAAGATAAACAAACATTTCTAATTTAAGTATTTCTTGTTGTTTTTATCAAAATTTAAACTTATTTCTGTTCTAGAACCAAAAATTTCAACCATGTATCATGTTTTCTCCTCGATATTGATTCGAAATTCTATGAAAACATCAGAAATTAACAAGCGGTTGCAATCATGTTCACAATATCAATTATTGAGAATGATCACCTGTGTGTAAACAATTATTTATATAACCATGCTCATAACTCAGTTTGTTGGACACGCACTTCGCCGTAGTTAACATAATATTGTTGGATAAATCGAGAGCTTTCGAACGAATGGTCAACGAATTTTGTGGGATGAAAAACGACGAAGTACCATTTCCCTAGCAACGACTCGGTTGTAGGCGGAAATCACTGTAACACTATATGTTTCGTGCGCGGAAAAAAATTGACTCGCAAAATTTGCTAGGACCCCAGGGGTTAAAAAGTGTCGGTTGGGAAAAAAAAAGTGTCGCGAAAAATTCCTTGACCCCCAGCCAAAAGACATATCCATGTCAATTAGATCCAATTAATTACAGCATAGCCAAATAACATTCACCATGCAAATTTTGTAATGTAATATTAATTAAATCAAACAATTTTAATGTAATATATCATAAAATTGTTGTTACGAAAAGACTTCCAATTATAATGTAATGTTCAGAAATAAATTCAGGAACTCAATGCAGAGATTAACCATCGGCTGCACTCCGTAACCATCGATATCACAACACGTACTGCCATTCCATACTATAATAACCATTCATTTTCTTCCTACATTCACTTTTCAAACCAAAGTGGAATTGAATGTGAAAAAGAATTAATTTAATGGGGAAATACGATATTTAGGATTGTGTAGTGTAGATTGATTGTGGGAGTAGGCTAGACCCGCCCATCCTCTGAGTCATGCGGTACTGCATATCGCGTGCGCCGTGATTGACCTTGCACCCGGAGGGAGCGGCCGCGATCAACCTTGACACTCGAGAGTCAGCTGTTGCCCTCCTCCCGGCACCTGGTTCTCATACTGATCCCCTGTCACTTCCGCCCCTCCGCCGCCCCCCCCCCCCCCCCTCTCATCGCCACCGCCCGCCACCTCCTTCTTCATCCCCCTCCCCTCCATTCCATCATCGAACACCCTCATTCACGCACGTCCCGGCCCGCATCCTGAGGGAGCCCGCCCCGCCGACTTCTCGTTGCTCCAGTGCAGCGAAAGGTTTCCACCCCAGGAATCTGGAACGACCAGTACAATCAGAGTTTGAACAACGTCTTCAATAAATTATTGTCCAGGAGCCGGTAGTAAAATTGGTAGGGTAAACGTACCCTGTGTTGGTCATAATCTTATCGTCGAATACAAATTTAATTTTTTTTTTTTAATTTATTAATGCCATTTATTAAAAAAAGAATGTAAGTACATATGTATACACACAAAAAGGTAAGGAAGTATTTGATACTTCGATCCATGGAAAAAACAACACATCTTAATTAAAGTTGGCAGTTACTGATCTCCAAAATTTATAAAAATTGTCTGGAGATCAGGAGTTTAAAAAACAAAAACAGAAAATATGACAGGTGCAATGATTACACAAATATGAACCATATTATGAACCATGATTATATGAACCATACGTACTAATACTAAAATTGCGATAATTATTCGTTGATTCTGAGTCAGCTGCGATTATATTTGTATTCGTGTAATTGTATTCGTCTGTCGGCGATTACACGAATGCAACCCATTAAAATGCGTCACGGTCATCAATTTCAATAGGGCGTCCCTCCTATAATATGCGAAGCCTTGCTAATATTACCTAGCTTCAGAGGGACGTCCTTAAAGCGAATTCAACGATTGGAGCCCAGCCTATTTGTTTCAAATCTATTTCAATAAGACGTCCCTCTGAAGCTAGGTAATATTAGCAAGGCTTTGCATGTTATCAGAGGGACGCCCTATTGAAATTGATGACCAAGACGCATTTTTATGGGTTGTATTCGTGTAATCGCCGACAGACGAATACGATTACACGAATACGAATATAATCGCAGTTGACTCAGAACCAACGAATGATTATCGCGATTCAATCGTATTCGTATTCGACGATAAGATTATGCCCAACACTGAACGTACCATTGGCGGGACACCAGTGAGGTCGAACTGCGCGAATTCAAGAACTACCCTAATTAATTGGTCGAGTGCGCTGGTGGTCGAGGGTAGTGTTGAACAGCGTAGCCTCGGTACGAATCAGATCAGACCACCAAACTATACACATCATATTCTGACCTATATGTCCAACTAATCTGAATTTTATCATTTAATAATGATTAACAGGGCATTTCAATTTTCCAACCATCACGTCATGGTCATCAATTTCAAAAGGGCGTCCCTCCTATAATAACCGAAGCTTTGCTAAAATGCTAATATCACCTACCTAGCTTCAGAGGGACATCCTTAAAGCTGGAGCCCAGCCTATTTGTCTTAAATCTATTTCAAAGTAAGTAATGATATTGAGATTAATATTATCCAATTATCCGATATTATCCAGCATTATTGGTCTATTGTTTTCAATAATGAACCTTTGTGATTATGTTCATCTATATCTATAAATATCAAATTATTTATGTGCGACCACAATTATCAACCGATTTTGATGCTGTTTTTACAGCATGCTCTTTGAACACCAGGGAGAAAGATAGGCTATGTAGAAATTTCTCAACTCACCCCTTTTATTCATAAAATCACCATTTTATTGAAAAACCGCGTTTGCTTCTTGCCTCATTTTAAATGCTTCACTTCAAAAAAGACTGATTCGCTTCGACAATTTCATTAGACACCATCATGATGGGTTTTCGACGTAAAGGACTTACGATAACGAATTCAACGATACCAAAACGATTTTCGTGGGTTGAGCCGAGCATCTTGGTCGGGTAGCGTTTTAACGAGCTAAGGTTATATTGAGTTTGAAGAAACCGGGACGCTTTTACCTGTACCAATTGCTTAAAAAAAAGACTAATTCCTCATTTAAAAAAAAAGAAAAAAGAAAATTAAATATCTGGGACATCAAGAAAGTAAGAAAATGACGGGCTCTTTCCTGATCAGCTGAGTGAGCTCAATTCTCTCCTTTTCACCATTCGAATACGAAATGTGGCAGGGATCCTCTCCAGGATATTATGAGACGAATGCAATGACGGGTCCCGACCAGATCAGCTGACTCAGCTAAATTCTCTCCTATTAATCCTAAGAATTTGAAATTTGATAAGGAGCCTTTCTAGGACATTTAGAGACGGTTCCAGTGACGGGTTCCAACGTGATCAGTTGATTTAGCTAAATTATCTCCTATTATAGACGGACCCCTATACATTTCATTGCCGTAGGACTGATAGTAGTCTGTGCGCATGCGCAAACGTTAATTTCTTATAATGTCCATTTCTTATCATAAATATGCTGGTCCGATTTTGTTCAAACTCGAGAGGTTGTTGAGTCCAGGTTGATGCCCTTTGTATTTTATTGCGTTCGCTTGAATACCTAGGTAGGTAAATGTTGCACATGCGCAAAACCAATATTGGATGACACTCTGAGAATAATGAATCGATTTTGATGAAATTTTCAGTTATTGTGTGGGTTAACGTTTAGTCTTATGTTTCGCATTCAATCATTTCGACTAGTACTTCGTTCTTCAATTAATCCTATACCTCCACGTTACTATATGGGAGGAAGCTATTCTTCACACCCAACTTTTTAATTTAGTTCATACTCTATATATCATACTTCTGTGTGTCCTTCTAGTTCATAATGTATATTCAACCACCTTGCCTAAATACATGAATGCAGAGACTTCAGGCCGATATGTGATCCATATTTTCGTAATTGAATTTCGCGACCCTTCATTGGATACAAGCGTGGAGGGTGGTGATATTGGATAATACAAGAATACATAAATATCTAGGGGGCTACTGCCCAGATAAAAAGGATTGACGAGGGATGTGGTGGATAATAGGTTTATGAGTATATTAGTTCCGAGCATAGAATAAGATGGGTAACCTGTAACTCGAAGAATGGCTATCCTGACTAACGCATCCTTTACTAAGGGAAGACTCTCTTCACTAAACCTATAAGCTAAATATTCTCCACTAAACTTTAATCATTATAACATGGTCCAATCCCTTACCATGAAAATTGCTTTTTATATAATTCATCTGAACTTTGGACGGAAGTTTGGACAGCTGTTTAGCAAATTTTCGTAAAAAATGAAGCTATTGCAATGGCTCCAAAAATCGAGTATCTTGCAATGTCAAGATCGATCTTAGTACGTCCTCGTTTCCACGTCTTCAACACTATGCCCGTAAATGTATAAACCCGAGGAAGGTTTCTGTGATAAGCGTGTTCAGTTCATATTTTTACGCTGAACATATTAATTATATTATTTAAAATATGAATTAAATATATAATGATATTAAAATATACTAATTATATTTATATTCATCTTATTTTTACTCGATGCAGTCAAATCATCCAGTGCCCAAAAACAACTTAGTCAACGAAACGGAAGATAAAGGGTTGCCGAAAAACGGATAAAATATTTTCATTCCAATCATATCTACATTTTTCAAGATGCAAACATTAAACTACTAAGATACCAACATGTATTATTTTACTGAGTTTCCCCACAAAATGCATAAAATCTCTTATACCAACCTCTATATCTACATACACCAATATTACTACTAACAAAGTTGAGCGAGAACTTACTTGAACGATCGCCAGTGTTCCTGACGGATGTGACTTCAAGATAAACCTGGAACGCATCGTCGGGCTCGTCTCTGCTGAATAAACTAGCGTGATAATATAATTATAATCCTACGAAGTCTAATACTTCTCGCTGAATTTCATAGCACAAATAAAACGCCGGACGAACGGACGACGGGCTGATTTGATTTTTGAAACCTACGTATCTTGAAACGCAACCAACAAATTTTGAGAATGGGGATGAAAAAATCTCTTGGCCGATTACTAAGGTCCACTTTATAAATATCACTACGAATTGAATACAAAATAAAACAACTCGATGATGGATGATGAAAACTGGGATCAGGTTGAAGAAAAAACAGAGTTGGAATCAGCGTCAGGTTACAAAACATTTGATAAGACACGACGTGTGAAGACGCGTGAAACACCGAGTTTTAAAACACCTTTTTGATTTTTTACCAGGAACTCTCTATTTACTCTGAGAGTACTTGCAATACAAATGTAAAAATCATTGTAACATGACCTACTAGAAGCTTTCATTAGTTTTTAAATATAATAAACTATCAAGTCAATCAATAATAAATCAAATTGAGAGACATAAATTTTATGTTATGAAAGGTGCGAAACTGCCCAAAAACTGTGTTTTTAGACCCAAATTTCAAAAATTTCCGTTTACCTGGGGGAGGGATATTTTATACGCCCTGGTAGGGGCTTAAAATGTGAGCCTTGCACACTTGCAATTTTCGCCTCAGGCTGGCCCTGTTCCTGGCAAATTCCTCGCCATTAAACGGGGTTAAACGTATGAACATGTCTCATTCGAATAATTGAAATGAAGAGCGTCAATATCTTCGTTTCACATCCGTTGGTAGGTTTGTCTGACACTGGACGAAATAAGGAGGTATTGCTGTGCACGTGTACAGTGTGTAGGTGAAACACGGGGTTCAGTGTGTAGGAGATCCGCAGAGGTCTTTCCCCATACAAACTCCCCCAATTCACCGTCCCGGCCGTCTCCGGGTTTTATTGAATACCTTCCACCGTGTCAGGTGCAAGTGGGGGCAGTCTTATTTTCATCTGTATTACGTAACTTATCGAACGTCACGTTTTACCTACCACCCACATTCCAGCTTCCAAAGCTTTCTTACAATGAGAAATGGAGAGTGAGAGCCACTTCCACCGTTTGAGTTTACCAACAATTAGCGGTAATGCAGCATCATGTTTGACCTTAATCCGACGTTGGAGGATTGGAGTAATTTTCTTTCACCGACGAACCGCTGCTGATTAAATTAATTGTAAAAAGAGGCAGTCATGATGCATGGCTAATAGAGCGAATTTTAAAAGAAAAGTCGTGAATAAAACTGAGGGTTCAGCCATATGACGAGATTGCAAAGAAAATTTCAAAAAATTTGGTCAATCATGGGCAGTATTCACCTACAAATCGATTTTTCTCACTTATTTATGAATCTTAGAGATCTGGAAGTGATCGCAATCGACTCAGCGCTGAAAAATACTTCGACTGTGACACCCCACATGCCCTATTGTCAAAAAACCGATTTGTTTGCATTTTTTGGGACATTAAATTGTAAATTTGAACCTGAAATTCCGGAGCGATAGGGCTGGTCAACACAAACTCATCCTGTTTTTTGCTAAGATGCATTTTTCTGCGTTGAAAAGAAGTTTCTGGGTGTAATTGTCTGGGAATGCACCATATATATTTCAAAAATTTTAATATATATATATATATATATATATATATATATATATATATATACACGACGTTAAAATCTAGGATTATGTTATTTGATGTATGCAACAAATTTGTAGGGGATCCTCGCCCCCTCTTCCCACTTCATAAATTTTGAAGCCATCTAAATAGCTCATTTTTTCTTATAAAATTTGCTGAAACTTGACGTTCCGATTAAAATATCCGGTTAATTACTCGGCCCTCGAGGTGGTGGTCGAAAACAAATAGATTTTTATGAAATTTTCAGTAGTTTGAGAGTGTTAGAACTAGATAGTGTTTCTGTGTAATCTTCGGACCAATATAGTACTGTATAACGCTTGAGCGCCATCTAGCCTTAGTTCAATTAGCGAAATTTCATAGAAAGTGAAGCTATTGAAATGAATCAACAAACTCTTAAATGCTTTTTTTGAAAAAAATTGAAAATTCTTAAATGGTTTTTGAAAAAATTGTGTGACTTTTTTTCAGCCCGAAAATGTGTAAAGGAAGTTTTATATTGGTATTTAATTGCAACCAATCGGTAACCGGGCTGTGTAGGCTGTTGGGCAGCATTTTGGCTCCAAAAGCGAATTTCCATTTTATTAATCGTATGAAGCTGATATTTTGACGTGATCTTGAAGGTGCACAGGGTGCAGATCAGCTGAGTTGCTCCTAAAGCTTTCATACTTCTACCCTATTAAACGAAGGAAGCCAAAATTTGGACCGAAGCCTCCTTAGAACAGGAAACTGAAGGTGCACAGGGTACATTTTGAAGGGAGTTTAAATGCTTCTTATTAAGAGTGCCGAAGAAACGTTCATTTCTGATATAAACAACATACAAACATATCCATGATCTATTGTTTTTTCCATCAAGAGAGAAATTTAACGCGGCCTTTCATTTCGTTATCTTCCCTCTCATACCTAGAGAACTTGCAGCAAGTATTTCTTAAATCTTGTGTGCTCTTTCTTTTTTCTTCACAGAAATCCGTTTTAAGGTATTGAAATAATTTCTAGATGATGCTTTTGAAAATCCAAACATTTGATTATTGACAATTTCTGTACTTAAAAGTTCACGATCACCTTTTTTTTTTATGTGGGCAGGTGAGGAAATCGGATCTCGTAAGATACCCAAGAGGGACCGCACTCCGGGTTATGTGGGATTCAAACCCACTAAAACCTCACCTTCCTTTTCCCACGTTGGAACTCAGCCTGGAACTGTTTAACACATTACTTCAGGCAAACACACGATCACATTAATATAATTGAGTATTCATTCATGTTAATGATATATATGTATGATAGTACACAACTGTACTATCACAAAAATAGTACGTATTTTACGAAAATTGAGGTGTGGATTGGATTCAATTTAAGGAAAAATTGAAAAATAAATTAATAATCCTCCGATCAATAATTTTCAAACGTTTTCTATCAAAGACTCCTTGCAGGATATCATCAATTTAGTGACCCTCCTCGAATATAGCCATTCACGCAGGCCAAGTAGGTTCTTCGCCACAATAAAGGTTGAAGTTGTTAAAATTGCTAATGACGGATACCTAAACTTAAGTTACTCGGGGAAGGTAGAGATTTAGGCCGTCTATTGAGCCTTTAGTCCTTCTCGGAGCCCGAGGGAAGGGATTTCTAATTTACTTAAGGTTTAGCTAGAGCTCAGACCCGCTGAATTTCAATATCCATTTAAAGCGAAAATCCTCTTACCTGAGGAAATCGTCATAGCTTAAATGGAATCATATATCATTGTGGCAATTGAATACCTTCAAAAACGCGATACTCTGCTTTATTTGCACTTTCTACGAAAAATTGCGTCCGTTTTTCTGTTCTCGAAAACTCGAATGATGGCTAATTTTTCCATGAAATTCCTGATAGATTCTGAATCTATAATAAAGGAGCGAATTTTCCTAAATTACCTATCCTGTACCATGTTGAATACTATAGAAATTTGAGTACAAGGAAATGCTTGAAAACCAATTTAGTTAATTGCAAACAAACTGATACTGAGTAAAATTCTTTGATTCAAAAAATATTTTGGATTTCTAGATTTTTTTGCATTTTTACAGGTTGTTTAGCAAAAATTGATGAAATTTAAGTGTTTTTCAGCATAATTTTGTGCAAGAATTGCTTAATGTCTTACTTATTCGTTGATAATGTTGTTTAGACTCAAATTCTGCTAAAAATTATCAATTTAACAATTTTTGGCCGTTTTTAGGAATTTTTAGTGATTTTTTAAGCACATTTTTCAAAATTTGACCAAGTGCTCAAAAAGTGCTGGCCAACGAACGCTTCTTTTCATTTGGAAAGCTTGATTTTTTTGCGCAAGAATAGGATTTTCATCTCAATCCTATGGAGAATTATCGTGTCTGGAATTATACATATATATAATTCTAGACACGAGTCCTTTCAGAATGTCTTAAAACGGATTTCAATGGAGAAATTTTTGAAAAAATTTCGATTTTAAAATTTTCCGAACCGTTGCAATAGCTTAATTTTTTACGAAAATGGAAACTAGTTGAGTAATAAAAAAGTTACTGAGCAGTTTACGGACATACATTTTGCCCGTGCTCAAAAAGTCATGTTTGGATTTTTTTTTTTTTTTTTTATCAAAACCAAAACAGGGTTAGTTGTTGGGAGGGGGGAGTATATGAAGGGTTTCTTTTTCCTTATACTGATTTTGGTTCTCGGTTCCGAATTACCTATCATCGTACCCTAAGGACAATTCCGTCGTCATTAGAGGACAGGCATCATCATAAATTATGTATCTTAAAAGGAATAGTCAGGCCCAAAAAGGGCCCCAGACCCAAATAGCTGGATTCCAGTTCATTTCTTCGCAAAAGTTTTCATTCGACCTTGGATATGAATGTATTAAAAGACTCCAACCCTCGGAGATGAGCTGGTCGAGGGAGGAGGGTGCAAAGGTCCCATTTTACGGGCTTTCATTCTTAACGCAAAAACGAATTCTCTGAATGGTGACGATATGATGGTGGGCGCTGTTCGCGAATTCGTTGCTGCCATAATTTTCTGGTTTAACCCTGAAGCCTCAAAATACGCTTTTTTGAATTCACCAAAAATACGGTATCCTCAAGAGATGGAAATGGTGGAATCTCTTCAGTTGCATTAACGTCAACGTGCAGCTCTATATTGGTGTCTCTTCACTGTGAATATATACATAGACGATATACTCAGTCACGACAATACGACGATATAGGTACATTTTCAAGTATCCCAAAATTCTTGAAATATTCAAACTGCGGTAATTATAAGACCATCGAAGATAAATTAGCTTTTAGGGTAATAGATTGGTTAGGTGGTATTTTAAAGAAAATTTTATGGTCTATAGTCTACTACTCTTTAGTTTACTTTAGTCCTGAGGTCACGATCGGAAAAAAATCTCTATGAGGAACTTTCGATCAGAAATGAGCTCAAGAATCGACTTTTGAAGTTTTTAACACCTTAAGTCTGTTCACCCTGTATATGTACATGTATTGCAGAGGTTTTTATTTTTTCCGAAATTCTGATGAATAACATACCTATTGGTTATTATTGTCTTGTATCTAAGTTGTTGGCAGATCGGTAATCGCATTGATAGCTTGTTGAGCTGGAAATGAAGAGGGAATGAGCCGCTGTCAGGAAAAGGGGGTTGAAAGATGAGTTGATGGAAAGGGCATGGGGTGGGGGGATGTTAGAGGCTGAACGGAAAGAAGCGGGGGTTGGGTAGCTGTGCGGGGCGGGAGGGGGGGGGGGGGATCCCCCTGATTGAAGGCGCCGCGGCAGCGCCGGTTGCTGAAGGGCGTGGCAGCCCCCGGGCCGACACCTACGGAGGGGCAGACACGTGCTGCTGAACTTCCCCACCCGGCAGCCGCCCCCGCAGCCCCGAACACCCCTGCCGCCCCCAACGTCCTCCGCCGCCACCCGGGGGACCTTCTTTTCGACTGGCGGTAAGAGTTGATGGGGGGTGAGAAATAAGAAAACAACCCTGAGAAAAAGTTTCTCTCATGCAGCATGACCTTAAGAGAGAATCTAGCTGCCGAGTTCACAACAATTGCGATAACGTTATGTTGGTCCAAATTCAAAATTTACTCAGGTATTAGCTTTTTTTAGTGCTCTGGCCCCAATAAATTGCTTTGTGGGCACACATCTTGAACCATTCTGTAAAAATTCCTAGATGTTAACAATTTTTCATATTTTACCAATATTTTATGCACTACACATTGAAAATTAGTGCACCTATCAACAGCACCAAATAAGTAAAATGTAAGTATTATAGGTATGTTTAAGTTGGTACTGATATGTACATGTGTCATAATTGGTGCATAATAGGTATGTACGTAAATTTCATTCTAGAATCGAGATAAAAATTCCGTTCTTTCTCCAAAAACTTGAATATTTCAAATGAGTTCAAAAAGCAGCACTTCGAGGGCTCGTTGAAGCGCTCAAATTTTAAACAATGCTGAATACATTCTGAATATTAGGAAATTTGTGGATGACATTGTGCTGAACGTGATTTACGTAAAATGTGCTAGCAAATTTATAAAACCCAGGGAAAATGTTTAAATCCTAGTTTTGGTTTGTTTATCAATGTCGGGATTTAGTATAGAAGGTTGGTCTCTAGGTGATCGCTTGTGTTTAATATCGCAATTTATCCTCATGTTATGATGATATCACCCAGATTCTCCCAATATTGGAGGTTCGATAGGTGATCTCAAGCTTTTCACTTGTGTATCATGGCAATTTTAACCTCTGTGGCCACTACGCATGCCTTAAGGCTTGTTTTCCTAGAGAGAGGTTTTTTGCGCAGCTGGAACCGAATTTGCCTGAAAAACGTCGGCAGGAGCGCGAAATATATTACGCTGCGTAAAAGTGTTTTCCTAGCGGCGTGTTTTATCAGTTCAGTTGGCGTTGAATCGTGTTGAAGGTAGCACGTGTTTGTGTGTGTGTGAAAACATTTACCTACTGCTGAAATGGAGAACATGATGAGAAAGAGAAATGTAATGGCTGCATTGATAATTAAAGAAATGATAGATGGTGACGAAGAAGAATAGTTCATATTAACGAAATAGGCCAAAGTAAGGAAACGTGTGAGTGATGTATTCTCAAATCGCAGAAATTAAGGAATGTTCAGCGTTTTAGTCAAAAATCATCTGCTTGACTATGAAGAGAAATTCCAAGTATACTTCAGACTGACCAGAGAAAGGTTTGGGGTGTCCCAAGAAGGTGTTACGCTTTGGGACTTGAAAACCTCGGAAATCAAAAATTGGAGCAATACAAACACCGGGATTCAAGGGAATCGCGCCAGCGTACTGCGCAGTTGACTCCTCCTCGAGCAGTCGGGCCAGTCGCGTCAACGCAACACGTTCTGCGCTGACGTGATGCGCTCTCTAGGAAAACACCCTAACTAAATTCAAGGGAATCAGTGGTCGACGTTGAACGCCCGGCGTATCACGTTGTCAACGGCGCAAAAAACCTGTCGCTAGGAAAACAGGCCTTAAATGTGAGTTCTGTGTATCTCATCTAAATGTTATCAACTGAAGCCACTGCGCATGTTCTAACGTGAATCGTTACAACGAGAATCGTGTGTATCTCATCGCAGTTTTGTCACTTGTAGCCACTGTGCTTGCTCTACGTGAGTCGTGTGTATCTCAACACAATTTTTTCTGATGTAGCCACTGCACATCATGAGCTAACTTAAATCGTGTATAAATCATCACACTTGTGTGCTCTGTAGTAACTGCGCATGCTATAACCTGAATCGTGTATATCTCATCACAATTTTGTCACTTGTAGCCACTGCGGATGCTTTAATGTGAATCATGTGTATCTCATCAGAATTTTGTCTGATGAAGCCACTGCGCATCATGAGCCAACGTAAATCATGTATATATCATCACACGTGTGTGCTGCAACAACTGCGCAAGCTATAACTTGAATCGTGTATAGCTCATCACAGTTATGTCAGTTTTAGCCACTGTGCTTGCTCTAAAGTGATTCGTGTGTATCTCATCACATTTTTTTCTGGTATAGCCACTGCGCATCATGAGCTAACGTAAATCGTGTATATATCATCAAATCATCATACTTGAGTGCCCTGTAGAAACTGCGCATGCTATAACCTGAATCGTGGTCATATCTCATCACAGCTTTGTCAGTTGTAGCCACTGTGCTTGAATCTACGTGAATCGTGAAACAATTTTGTCTGCTGTAGTCACTTCGCATGCTGTAACGATTCTCGCTTGGTGGGAGGCCCCATTGTGCACAGCAGTCGAGAGCTCATTATGGCTTCCAGAGGTGTGAGGTTCACAATAAAATACGACCGAAGCGAAAAAATATTCCTCAGACTTTCTTCCCTTTTTAAAACTTGCCTACTTTGCCTCCTTCATTCATTTCCTCTTCCCTTTTGTTTCTGTTTTTCTTTTCTTTCCAAGTTACTTCCAGTAAACTTGAGATTTATCTCTCTTTCCATGCTTTCAGCACTACTGATGGAATTCGAGTGCTCGGTGGAGTGTATTGGAGTGAATGATTTAATTAGCGCTAGACTTTGTGGACAGGACTTTCAGATTTATCACTCGTTAGCAGTAGGGAAAACGCTGCGAATTATTACTCTTAGTTTTTTATTTATTTTTCACTGAATTAACTTTTCACATCGATTCAAACTTCAAGGCTTTATTGGCAAATTTATATCCATACTCTCAAAAAGACGCACCACTTACAAAAGATGCCTAGCAACAAAATGCATCATATAATCCAAGCCGGATCGCTGTCTACAGTACAGTGCATTCATTCTCTCACACTTTTTGACTGCTTGTGGGAGTGCTTTGGTCATTGCGTTTTGAGCTTCCTAAAGGAATTTCACTAGGGAAAATGTAGCCTTCGTTTCAAATGCATCAAAATCAGACGAGATAAAATGGATGAGATTGCTATTTCGTATTTAACCCCCTCTCTTACACCCCCACCACCACTTAGTCGTAGCGGCTCCGAAACTCCAAAAGGCACTTTCTGAGGTCAAATGTAATCTATGTTTCGAATTTCATCAAAATCAGACGAGGAAAGTCGATGATATTGCTATTTCGTATTTACTCCCTCCCTTATAACTTACAAACCGCCCACCACTTGATCTTCGCGCCCCACCGCAAATGTAGCAAATTTCATCAAAATCATACGAGGGAAAGTGCCATCACCACTAGGTTGGTAATGGGAATGCAAGTAGATTATGACAAGACCATACAAAAAAGGCCTTTCTGTCCTTGAATTTGCAATGTAAGGTAAGTTAATTTGTCAAGTCTTGTTACTACAAGACAAGTTGTTTGAACTGTCCAAATAAAGAAACATTGCGGACTATGTACATGAAATTTCTCCCTTCCTGGAAAAAATATCTGATTATGGATATGTCTGTTTTTCACAGTAAGGGAGAAATTGAGTAATTTGCATAGAGTGATAGATGATTCGAGTATAGTAATCTGTAAACCTATTAAACTGTAGAGACAAAAAAATATTATTTTCATTTATTCTAACCACATACACTTTGTGTAGGGATTGTTATGTACATCAGTAATGCTGAGTAAAGGTTTGTGGAATGAAAAATATGAAATGAAATTCCTAGTTTGTGAATTCTCGATGTGGCGTGAGAAAAAAGCATCAATACATGATTTACTCTTAGTGTTGAAATTTCTGGATCGTTATTCAGTTCAAAGTTGAATATTTCCTTCATAAACTCAAGAAACTTCACACCGTCATTGCTCTTGGGATCGATGATTTTTAGATCAATCTTGAGCCCATAATTTCAATTGCCTCTCAATGACACAGAGAGTCTCCCTGTCAATTTTCAACTTCCTAGGGAGAACAGGAGAGAATTTAACTCACTGAGCTGATCAGAAAAGAGCTCATAATTTCAATTTTCGCTTATTTTCCCAAAGTCTCCCGATATCAATTTGCAACTTCCTAGGGTGAACAGGAAAGAATTTAGCTCACGCAGCTGATCAGGAAAGATACCATAATTCGAATCGCCTCTTAATGACCCAGAGAGTCCCCCTGTCAAATTTCAACTTCTTAGGGTAAACAGGAGAGAATTTAGCACACTCAGCTGATCAAGAAAGAGCCCATCATTTCAACTTCTTCCTAACACGATATTGTTTATTGAGCTGTAACAGTTCTCATATTTACTCCGGGCGTTCCACAGAACGCCGAATGAACCGATGCGTTCTACTCCTCTTGTCATTCGAGATTCGCCCTGTCCCAAGGTAAGAGCGCTCTCTCTCTCTCTCTCTTTCTCTCTCTCTCTCTATCTCTCTCTCTCTCTCTCTCTCTCTCTCTTTCTCTCTCTCTCTCGTGCATGTGGCAATTTCAAAGGCAAGGGTCATTCCAAAATTTTCGTGATACAAAGAAAAAAGTGACGTTATTTGGCTCGATTCCCGTGGTGGTAGAGACTTGAAACTCGGCATGCAGCCTCCTTAGGACGTACAGTTTAAGCAGAATATGGCCGATACTAGCTGAGTGGCTTTTACAGTTAATCTCTATGCAAATCTACAGTACCTAAATCATGGAAAAAGTTTGAGATGAAGAAACGAAATGCTTCGTATCGAATTTCAGGAGAAAAAAAAAATATTTAAAATACAAAGAGCTATTCGCTTATAAGCTATAAGCATACTTCGTGCTGAACTTTTTTATCTTGTTTCTAGAACTTTTTTAAACTCGACCATAATTTCTCTGGCAGAAATCCTCATCAGTTCAATTACCGCTCCAATTAAAATAAGGCACGTCTCTGAATGGGCATTTTATCAGGTGCTGGAGTCGAGATCGCGTTGAATGAGCCCTCCGACTCGAGGATAGGGGGCAAGTGGCGGAGTTATTGTGCGCGGGGTGCGCTAGTTGTATAATGTTTAATGACTCTTCATTTATGTGTGTTGTTTGGTTCAAGTGACACATCCTGCAATTAGAGGGACCTCCTGCCGTCGAGCAGGTACCCCCCTTCCTTCTCCCTTCACAAGGGTCTCTGTATCAGTAACTCTGTAATTTCAGATTTGAGTTCTGCGTGAAATGTCATGAAGAAATTACTCATCCCTCCATTTTTCAAGTGCGCGCTAAAGGGCGCGATTTCGCTCCAAAAGTGTGCACTTCCTCTCTAAATGAACAATGAATGTGAAATACTGGGTTTTTGAAGATATTCAATTGCCACATTCAGTACTTGACTTTGGAGTATTTTTTCGTGCTGAATCTCGTAATGATGCTTATTTATTGATATTTGCCACACCAACTTGGGGAAAACACCGAAAAATTGACCAGAACTGCACTTTTTTTTTTACACATTTCCACAAAATACAAAACGAACTAAAAATGTAGGTTTTTAGGTGTTTTCCCAAATTGGTGTTGTAAATATCAATAAATGAACATCATTACGAAGTTCAGCCCGAAAAATACTCCAAAATCATTTATTACATATGACAATTTTTGAGGTGTCGAAGTAAAACTTGGAGAGCGTTTTTAGGGTGCTTAATACTAAGTTTTGAGCAAAAAAATCAGAAAAACAAAGCTTTATGGGTTCGCATAATGTTCTGTCACCAGTCTAACTCTAAATAATAGTGGTTTATTGGGGTTATGTTGTTTAATTATAAACACACATATACAGGGTGCTTAGGTTTGTTTTAGTCGGGATTCGGCCCAGAAGGAAAAAATACAATCACAACATTGTAAACTCTAAATAATAGTGGTTTATTGGGGTTATGTTGTTGAGTTACAAACACACATATACAGGGTGCTTAGGTTTGTTTTAGTGGGGATTCGGCCCAGAAGGAAAAAATACAATCACAACATTGGTGTATTCCTATTCAATAGGTCTTTTTACGTTTCGGCCATCACCGTGATTACAAAATGATTTCAACAATGTTGCGATTGTATTTTTTCTTTCTGGGCAGAATCCCGACTAAAACACATGGAAATACATACAAACGGCCGACACAACACTCGAATCACATTTACAGGGTGGATAAGACCGAGTGAGACAACAAAATCTAGGTGAAACTACGTATGAAGAAGAGCAGAATGCTCAATCGCATATTTTTGTCTCAATCCGTTCTCGAGATGTTATTTAATGAATGTTTTCTCAGAAAAACACAGTTTCTTTCCTCTTGAACTTAAATTCCCCCACTTTAATTAATTAATTTTCAACTTTTGACATTTTCGTAATTAGTGTTAATGTTTCTGTAAACATGGTGCACTTAGATTCTAGAAAATTTCCATCTAGAGACCGTAGCAGCTACTCAAACATGTTTTTATGTAAAACAACTATGATATTTAGTTTTTGCATGTATGTTGACCCAAAAAAAATCTAATGTATTCACCATTTTGGTACATTTAGGATAAGAAAAAAAATCGGATGAAAAGTGTGGAAAATAGGTAAGCTTGTTACAAGGATTTGCGGCGGACACACACACACACAGACACTTACGTGACCAAAGTTGTTCAGAATGGTCTAAAACGTATCATGACGTATCAGCTTTATACAGAGAAAAATAATTTATAAAGAAAATTATAGAGAAAAATTATCTCAAACGTTGAATGTTTCCAAGAATTAACAATCGATGGTTCGGTCATCATCAGTAACAAACAGCGTTGTTGTAATTTATTTATTTATAGTAACAATTGTAATAAGTAGCTACCATGTAATAAGCAGAGGTACACGCTATGGTACCATGTAATAAAACAGAGTGGGAGGTAAAATTATGAAATCTCACTCTCTGTCTACTATGAAATAAGTAATGGTGCTACTTATTCTACTCTGCTACCAGGACACACTTGTGTCCAAAGAAAAAATATTAAATTAAAACACCTTCCAACAAGACAAAAGGAAATCAAGGTAGTAAAATGATTGGATGAAGGCAGGAAGCTAATTCTATACTGATTGAGAGTGGCAGCTGGTCCCTTGAAGAGGGTAGGGATGGACGACAGTCTAGCCAACTATAGGGGAACAAAAATTATATTGGCGGCACTGTGACGAGAAAAGAAGAGAAAGGGAAGTTGTGAGGGGAAGGCATGGAGCCTGGAACAGGAGATCCATGACACAATTCAAGGTATAATAAATGCAATACAATAATCAATAAATTGAGTTTGCAACGCAGATAATTTATAAGCACAATAATTAGCAGAAGGAAGAAGGTCTGCAAGGAAGAAAGTTATGCAAAACAAATAGTGTATCAATGAAGTATGAAAAATCATGCGAAATAGGTAGAAGGAAGTAAAACAGCAAAAGTTACGATCCAGGTTGCGAACGGATAACGGATTTGAGCGTTGAGGGAAAGAAACCAAAGTCGTGAAATGATGCCAACTCACTTGCAAACCGAAGTAATTGCCAGATTGTAGAGAAATTTTTAACTTAAAATTATCCAAGTTAAATAATTTTTTTCCCTGTTGATATAGAACCCCTGCTGCGTAAGCATTGAGAAAATAACACGAAAATAATATGTAAGCTGAGCTGGAGATCGTCGACTTACTATTGAAGAAGATTTAGGAAGTTGGACATATATCTCCACCCACAAGTTGCAGGCCCTTCGACCCGTATTTTCTGGTGGATGCCCACTGAGCAGTTGTTCCCCGGAGAAAGAGAAAAGGATGCCCAGAGCTTACCATAGGTAGATGGTGCGGCAGGGCTGCTCCCACAATATATCAACGGAGCCGACCGCTTTGGCACAAATACTCCCACTTGAGCCCTTCACCATGTACCTATAATAGTTCTTTACTTCCTTCTCTCGTATCCTTATTCACCGCAAAAGAGGACAAAAGGATAAAAGGAAACTCATGCAAGAAAACATTATATAAAATGTATCCTAGAAACATACTGTCCAAATAGACAGCCATTAGTGCTGAATCCTGTAATTTACTGCAACATTTATTGAAATAAACACAATCGGATGGTAATAAGAAAAACTATATTCTTTGAGGAGTCATACACAACAACAAAGAAATTCTAAATTAGATACATCAAAATAACGATCATATTTCCTAGAAAACATATGATATAGGTAAAACTTACCATTGGGCGGTTTACCATCGCCCAACAAATCTAAGATCAGCTCAGCAACTTCGCGTCGAGAAATGCTAATACATAATATGTAATTATTGTATTTTCTGACTTCCTGAGTGGCAGACGTGTTCCAGCGGACCAGTGCATGTTGGGGGTACCAACGGGCACGCCGTTCCATTGAATGGTTCACCGTAACAGTTTTTGATAGCTGTTACAGCCTGAAGAATTCAACACGTTTTTACCCCATGTACAAGATGGTATTTCTCCTACTATCTTCTTCTACTCACAGAAACAGCTGATCTACCTTAGCCTGAAGAATTCAACACTGTTTTTACCCAATCTACAAGACAGTATTTCCGCTGTACTTCAGAATGACATTTTTGGCTAACGTCGTAACGGATTATTTTAAATCCCTTCATATTATATACAAAGAAGCACAACTGCATATGGTATCATGTCACTTCGGCATAATTGATATACGCATCCCCTCACTCAACACTAAACGCAGTTCAATCTAGTGGGGTAGTTCAATTTCGTAGCCATACCATTCGAGTTTTGATGGTGTCCATCTAATTGGAAGAGTTTGCCTACCCTGTGAACTATCGTGGTGCCGTAACTCCGACATCCGAGAAAGGTCCTAACCCGGACATCCATGACAGCTTCATAAAGTAATAACACACTATTACGGAGCTGTCACACTCCTTTAATGTTATTGATTTCGAATTTGGTGATGCCCAGCCCATTTGTCACAAATTCGTTTTGCTGTAGATTGAGTGTGGTTCAATTGTGTGCTGGAAGTTATTCCCCAGTAATTCAATCCGCAAAGTTTCTGCGGGCCGTTCCAGAAGAAACAAGCGCCCGAGGGTCTCCAGAAATAAAACTTGTTAAACTCTTGTTATATTCTTACATTGGTCAATTAGTACTTCTTAATTTTCTATTTTGCCTCTCTCCACATTCAATTATATTCCTAATTTATTCCGGGTACTTCTGCCTTATTATTTCTCTTCGTGGGCTATAACCCCGTATTTATGCTTCGCATTTTTTCAAAACTACCCAATGCAGGAAAATCTTTCTGCCTCCTAAGTTTAGCCAATAATACAAACCCACGTGAGTATTCGGTTTATATTTTTAAATAAAGATAAATTCTGTTTTAAGAAATTTGATAGGTACCATTCGCTCTCTCCTAGGATGAGTAGTTTTCTTCTTAAGATTTTTTAAAGTTTCCTGCAATGATGATGTCATAGAGGGTAAGGGATCCCTCCCAGGCGGTGCCTTTGACGTCACTAGTGTACGAAACTTTGAAAAATCACATGTCTTTTCATGTCAAACTTCTTTGAATGGAATCTTCTTTCATTTAAAAACAGTTGAATACCTTTTTCGCTCCCATGCGTAACCATACCCATGGTAACGCTCATTATCCTTCCTGGTTGTTCCAATCATTGATTGAGGGTTAATAGCCCATGAATGTTTCGGGTGGCATTTCCTGAACAGAGCCGTGGAGAGAAAATCCGGGCCCGGGGGCAAAAATCCAAGTGCCGCTTTAAAAAAGGCAACTTATCAGGCACACAATTTAATCGTATATTTCAAAAATCACCTAGGTAAACGACAAAAAGTCAACAAATGTTGTTTTGGTGGTACTGTTTACTTCAGAGGTGAATACATCGTTTAGTGCAGAAATAACCAATGTTCCATATCAAAAATGCTATTTGACAGCCTTGAAAAGAACCCGTTATTTCATAAAGAAGCGCCGTCGCTGTAGCCCAAGCGCACTGAAGCGTGTAGACTACTTGTACGAGTATTTTCCGTTTAATGCCTTGTAAAAACCACTCTTGTTTACTTAAGTGTGTCTTTTACTTACCTTTGATACCAAAACAGATAAAAATTAATCGTTTGACTTAATTTCAATAATACTTTTTTTTTAAATCGCTTTGGATTTATTCATTTATTGCAGAAACCACCTAAGTGCAAAATTTTCAAAAATTTATAACTCAGAAACTTGAAGGAAAAAAACAAAATTTAACAAAAAATATAATTCCAATAGCATCTTCTTGATTTGGTAAAAAAAAAAAAAAAATTAGAAGGAGACTAGACTTATACTTAAGCTGCAAAACAGTTTTTTTTTAGTTTTCCAAAAGTTGAAAAAAGCGCACTAAGGTGGTTTTGAAATAAACGATTCAATTGTCTTCTATTCTCGTACAGGTATTGTCAGGCATCACACATACTTAGACAGTTATATAACCAAAAATACTGAATAAATTCGAGTCGAAATAGCAAATTTTCAGCCTACTTCTGCATGCGTCACTTTGCGATTCAGACTCGTGTTATTTATTAATTAGGTATTATAATTATTTTTTTAATAGTAAGTGATTGTATTCCCTAACTTTTCTACTTTACCTAAATACTTTTCTAAACAACTTTTCTGCTTTACCTTAAAAAAAAAAAAAAGTAAAAAATAAACGAATGCCTCGCCAATTTTGGATGACCCCCCCCCCAATGACCTGTTCCTGAACTCGAATCATTGACAACCCGTGTTTTTAATTTCTACATTATTATTCCCCATTGCCTATGCATCTATCTAGCATAATCCACCCTTAATAACATAAGCAGGTTCAGAGCATAAGCTTTTTTTTTTTTTTTTTTTTCTAAGCGTAAGTTCCTCGCCAGCAGTAAGACTATTTATTTTTTTCGGTCGTACCGTAGGAAGCTAATTCGCTTTGTGGTTCCTGCGTTGGAACCCACAATAATTTCTGCCTACGACTAAGTACAATCGACGCGGGTCGTATTTACATACCTAATTTACCTTAAAACGCTGCGGGTAGGGCAGGGGATGCCAAACGACGGCTATGAGCCTTTGCACATTAGGCATAGAACAGGGGTAGGAGAAGGACGGGAAACGTCTGGAATCACGACGTTATTTGCTCCGAGAACGTTCACGGGGTGTCCTATACTGTGAATGGCCCAGGCTGTATCCGCTGCGTCCAACCGCTGCTATTTCCCATCCTGATCCTATATATATATATATATATATATATATATATATATATATATATATATATATATATATATATATATATATATATATGTGTGTGTGTGTGTGTGTGTGTATGTGTACTTTCAGACGATAACTCTCCTTAGGATTGATATAAAAATTCCGTTCGTGCGCCAAAAATCAAGCTTTCCAAACGAAAGGACGAGTTCGTTGGCCAGCATTTTTTGAGCTCATTAAATTGGTCACATTTCGAAAAATTTACTAAGAAAATCACTAAAAATGGCTCAAAACGGCTAAAAATCGTTAAACTTCGATTTTTAGCAAAAGTTTAGTACGAAAAAGTTAATTAAGGATGAACTAGAACATTAGAAACTTTGTGCATAAATTTGTGTTGAAAAATGTTCTTGAAAGTCATTAATATTTTCCGAAAAATGGACAAAACCTGCAAAAAGAATCTGAAAATCCAAAATTTTCCTTGAATTTCAGAATATTATTTAGAACTTTTTTTTTTTTTACCATCAAATCGGTAGTTAACAATTTATTTTTACTCAAAGTCCTGAACTTTAAAAACAATTTAGCAGAATATAGTACGAAAATTCGCTCATACGATCATGCTGCATGATTGGAACTTTTAATACAGCTTTAATACTCGTATAACGATTTTACAATAATATGATATGATGCCATACGAAAATTAATTTACACGATCGTACTGCTTGACTGGAATTTTTTCAAATTAGGTATTCGCTCGTCGGTCAAATGTTTCTTTTTGGTTGTTTCAGGAGAACGACCATTTCCGTGCCAGTGGAAAGACTGCGGGAAGAGGTTCGCGAGGTCCGACGAGCTGGCGCGGCACTGGAGGACTCACACCGGCGAGAAGAATTTCATTTGCCCCGTCTGCCAGAAAAGGTTCATGAGAAGCGATCATCTCAGGTGAGTCACCCCAGTCAAGTTACACAGGCATTCTGTCATTGATTTACGATATTGTGAAACATTCTCTAACTTTACCGAAACCTCCGATAAATTTATAATGCCTATTAATTTATTGTCACCAGCTTTATAAACACATCTTATCGGCCTCCTCCTTCTCCTGAGGTCCAAAGTAGCATATACAGTCTGGCAACTGGAACAACCTAATAAGGAGTCTTCGTCACCATAGAAATAGTAACGTCAGATTTTTGGCTTGTAAGCGAACAGGGACCCAACAAAAATTGCCCCCTCCCCCTCTCAACACGTTTCAAGATACGTTGATTCCAAAAATTGAGACTTTTTCTCCCAAACAAATGGACGAGGTTTACGAAAAGTCTTGCCCCCCCCCCCCCCCCCCCATCTATTCCGGTAGATATTACATAAATGATTCGACCGACAATACTCGTAGCACTGAAAGACTAACATTTTTCATTTTTATTATTATTTATTTTATTCATGAATTCATTTGGCATTACACCATGTATACAGTTGTCATTTCAAATTATACACAATTAATAATTCATTGTTCATACAGTAATAAATACCGCAATTTGAAATAAACTTATTCAATTCTTCTTAGACTAAAACATTCCTAGATGAAAAAACTGAGCAATAGTCCAAATTCATGTTGGTTTTACCTGATAGATTAGTTTACAGACACTCATATTCTTCTTATCATAACTTCTCTCCCATATTCTGGCATTCCATGATTAAGTTTCCTAATGATCCATTTGTGTATCCAAATTTTTGGCATTGCAGAATCTTGCTGCCCAATCCTGTTTAGGTATCATCGCACAATCCATGATTAACCCTAAACCAAAATATCATACGGCACATGGTTTTGCTTGGAATTTTATTTTTGAACCAAGGTTTACGACGTGATTGGGGCCTGGGGCCTCTCTTGTACATTTCACCATTGCTTGACTGCACGAATCGTCCTTTCTATTTGTATTTGTGTTTCCTCCTCGCAAAGGTTACTAGTTCGCCATAGCCACAGGAGGGTGTAGGGCAATACCTGAAGCCGATCCATCCTTTGCCATTCAATCAACTCGCTCATTCGGGATCTCTTCTCTTATGTATAAAGAATGGTTGTACCCACTATTTTGAAATAAACTTTGAAAAATGAATAAGTCGCATTATAAGCCCTTTGAGCACAGAATAAAATAGAATTTAATATTCAGAAAGAACACTGCCTGAATAGTGGCACCTAATGAATAACAAATAACTTTTATGATTCACAAGTATCTACCCGGTTTTTTTTTCTTCTTTCAAACTTCTAATAGGTACCACTATTGTACTTCTATAGTTTTCCACTTGATATGAATAATGGCCGTCTGGCCAACTTCTACGAAAATGGGATAAATTAACTATACTAAATAGTTTTATACATTTTATTAACGACGAAAATAAAATAATAAATTTTTCTTTGAGCCTCATTATAACATAGTTAAGCACTTACGTAGGTGACTTATTTCCAACTGTGACAGTCAATACAACGGCTAGGTACTTGAGTATCGATAATGTTTTAATGTAATTAGGAAACGTGATTTAAAATAACGACGCAGCACAACCCCACATATTGACATTTGACAATCCATCTGATAGGAACAAGATGGCCGACATCTGTTTTTATCTCTTATCTCCTAATATGCATGCGTTAGTTACCCCACCTCAACGTTGACTACGCTAGTGTTGACATCTGAGTCAATTAACACCTATTGGCTGGGCCCTAATTGGATGATATCATACATTTTGTGGATTAGCATCTTTTGTACGCAAAGCGTCTTCATAAATCATTAAAGTCAGAATTTTCCGTATCAGTATAATGCAATGATAATTATCATCGGAATGCTTAGATACGGAAGATTCTGAATGCTATTCGCCCATTGATATTCTCTGCCCCCGCCTATCGACTAGTTTTCAAAAACACGAACATACTGTATACATAATGACAACTTACCTACTTGCGATATATTATTTGCAAAAATGTAACAATAGCCATTAAATGAGAGTACAAATTACCAAAAAAAAAAACTCCGCGACTGAAAAGATAACGAATTTTGAGGGGTGTTGCATTTTGGTCGATTACAAAGGTTCATTGCTGAAAAAGATAAACCTGTAGAAAGAATTTTTATATTGCATTGCAGCATATGCTGAATGTAATTCGTTAATTACATTAATTAAGTAACTTTGTTTGAACTGACATTATATAGGTACCTACTCCCAGAACCGCATACGTTCATACAAAAACCATGTTGAGAACGAATGTTCCTGTAATAGTTGGGAACCTTTTCATGTTGTAATGTTTTCCTTGGGTTTATTTGTTATTCACCCGGTAGAAATACCATCCACTGCCTGTGGCGGTTTTGCATAACTGCGATTCCGTTGTAAAATACCGAATTTCACTTTCAACACGATTTTGCCCTTTGGGTAGAAAGGTAAATAAAAAATTGGAAGAGACTTGTCACCCTGCCAAGTATCCCATCTAAATATATACTTGAAGTTAAAGGGTCTCGACTCACTACTCGACTGATTGACTTTCTCATTTTCCATATATCTCGTATTTCTAGGAAGGTACGTATAAACGAACAGTGCACAAGTTCAGGTATTCGTCGGAAACATTCCTATCATGATCTCATGAGCAATTTTTCAGAAATATTAAATCAGTCTTTCTTAAATTTGAGCTGTGAAACTTTAACGTTAAAAGGTAATAAATGCGAGTGTGTGTTTATGTATCACATAAAAGTTGTGTAAACAATATTATCCATTGTATAAATTTCATGATTTTTACTCATTTTTCGCCCTTCTTAGCAATTCGTCAGAAAAGATTTTGTTCATTGAATCGTTTTAAGCTTAACAATATACATCATAAGTCGATTGTGTTGGGGAAATCCCTTATACGTGTAATTTTTACCGATAAACCAAGAAACAATCATCTAGAAGTAGCGAATTATGGAGCAGATCACGTGATTACTCCTAAAAGTACTTGTCAATGTTTTTTTTATCATGAATATGCTTTAGCAGGGACCTAACTGCCGAAAAACGTTATATGAGATTGGAATACCAGTGTCTTCTATTTTATAATGTGAATGTAGCATTAATCGAATCCATAATTTTAGTAAATTCGTTTTGATATAAAAATTTAGATAATTACAAACGCTTCGTACAAGTCCAAACCACAGTGAGAAATTTGCATGTCTCCATGAAAATGTCGTTCAGGAATGCAAATCATGGATATGTCTTCAGGCAACTGAATGACGAATTTGTGATTCAATGTGTTTCTCCGTGATAACATTAGTGGTCGTTGGAATTCTTTTTCATATATTATGTACCCCCATGTATTGTGTACCCCAACGCGAGTTAAAGATGGTTGACGAATCGTAGAAAAAACAGATGAATGAAAGACGTAAGTTTAAGAAGAACGTTGCATAATTCCACGAAAACTAACTTAGGTTAGGTCATCATCAATAACTACATTAATCGGTATCATCATCACTAATCATCAATAACTTGATGACCTAGGCAACCGTCAAAATCGAACTAACATTGTAACTGTTATTCATTTTCGTGGAATTAGACAACGTTCATTCTTTAACTTCCGTTTTTCATAGAAATGGGTTTCCACAACTTCGTCGCGAGTAATTTAGTTTGAAATATATGATTTGAACTGTAAATACCATTCCTTGCCGACCGACTTTGCAAGTTTTGTTAATAAATCTTGGTTTGTTTATAAACGATAAAATTTAATTATAGATATATATATATATATATATACTTATGGTTGGTTAGAAACAGTTCTATAAGAACAGTATATATTTTGGCACAGATGTGCAGTGAAAGTTCAAACACAAATAAAGATGAAACTCACAATTATTGTTAATATTTCGGCGATTGCCTTATATATATATATATATATATATATATATATATATATATATATATATATATATACACCTATATTAATGGAAAGATTTTATTGTGGATTGCTCCCAGGCTGCATTAGTCATTTTCTCTCCATATTTTAGCAAACCGAAGATGGTCGGCATAGGCCATATCCTAAAAACATTATCTGGAGATGAGATATATTTCCAAGGATGTTGAATCTGATTCGACCAAGTGCATCACAGTAGCACATAATGTGTTTGGCATCCTCCGTTTCCGTTTCACAGAAACGACCGGTACCCGTTGTTAGTTTCCCAATCTTCTTCAGGTGGTATCAAAGTAGGCTATGGCCATTTAACAGGCCTGCAAGTATTCTGACGTATTCTTAGGAGGCTCCGAGAATTGGCTCTGGTCCTACAGGCATGGACTCTACTTCTACTCCTCTTTTAACAAGAAGATTAGCAGCTTTATTAACCTCATGGCCAGAACACACACAGAATCCAGAGAAGAGTGACCTGATTTGTCCGGGCCTTGGGATTATCTTGGGGATAATCAGGCAGTCCCAAACCAGCTTCGAACTTACAGTAAAGAAAGCCTATGGCAATGGTTTGTGCTTAACTGGTTCTCATGATTATGATCCTTCGAGTTTATGTGCCAGAGCAAAGACTTGACAAAGCCAAAAAATTAAATTTTAGTACAAACATATTTTTAATCACATTTTTAAATATTTAGTTAGGAAAAGCTTTCAACAGTTTGTAATATGGTTATTGAGTATCTGATAAAGATTCGTTATGTTACAGCAAACACGCGCGGCGCCACCCCAACTTCGATGCCTCAAGCCTCCGACAGCGGCGAGCGAGTCACAAGTCTTCGAGCCTTAACTCGTCCTCGGACGTTTCCTCCGAGCACCTCTCTGACTCGCAGCCCCCCATCGAAGCCCCCCTCACTTAAGTCCTCATCCCCCACCCCCTCCCACTTAAATATACCCTTTTTTTCATTTAAGTCTCTCCCCCTCCCCTAGTTGTCCCTCCTTCCACCTGCTCGTGGACAATCTTTCTTGTCTAATTATTATTGTAAATACATATCAAGTACTAGCCTACTGTTAGTGACGTTTACTAACATTAAAAAATAAACAATTATTACTTTGCCTCTCAACAAAAAAAAACTGTTAGAAACAAAACAAATATAAAAAATTAAAAACTAAAAAAAAAAAAAAAAACTTGACCTACCTTACTACTTACTTAAAATAAAAAATCATGACAAGACATTGTAAACGAGATAAAAGGAAATTTTGCTAAATTTTCAACTTATAGTTTAGCATTCTCAATCCTAGATTACCTCTCAAAACATGGGACCTTTAGGAGAACTAACTAAAAATCTATATTATAAGTCCTTTTAGAAAAAAAACTAATTCTTATAAATGGGATAGACTTGTTCGAAATCAATGTCACAGCTTTATTTCTAGTCATAAAATGCATTTTTTCTTTTCAGTTCTTTTTTAAGAAACAAAAAATGTTAATGTGAGAAAAAATTGTCCATTATTAAAAACGTATATAAACCAAAATAAAGTCCAGCCACTTTGAAAGAATTGACCTTGAATTGAAAATCGTAATCTTCCATTTTTAATGCATAAGAACGAAAGCGTATATCTGAGAGATGTTTGGAACGATATATTTTTACAATGATCACTTTAATAAATTATGACTCACTCGTAAGCCTTAATATTTTTGTTTGTATAATTTCCATTTATTAAACAACAAAAAATTCTATTGTAATCATTTTTTTGGTAAGCTGATAAAGTTATAAAAAGTTCAACTTGCCAATTTCGGGTGGATAGCTAAATGATTGCCAAGTACCTACAAATATGAAGTACCTACTTGGATGATGTGTTTATACCTACTGGATTTTCATCATCTTTTGAAGAAAAAATTATAAACGTCAAACCTTTCATGATAAATACAGGTAGGGAGAGTTACATATTCGTTTAAATAATGTAGTTAGTGTAATACTAAAAAATGATATATTGTATATTGTGTTTTGTCTGTATATAATGCTTAAAAACCAAGTGGAACTCTTCGGTCTTGCTAAACAATACCAAAACATTTCGTTCCTCTAAAACTACTACTAACTTCAAATTTCTTTTTTGATGATGATTTTATTTTTTAATTTGCCGTAGTTATTATTTAAATTTTAATTTTAATGTATTTAGGGGAGCAATGCAATTTGTTATGTAATTCAACAAAACAAAAGCAGTAGACTTACCCTTTTCTTATCCATGTTGCTAATTGATGCGTAGTGGGCCCAAACAAGGTGGAATTGAAATTTTCGTGTGACCTATTTTGAGAGTTACGTTGTACTCCGATTTCAGAAACCGGTATTTAAACATTGTACCTTTATTTACTTTTGCCAAACAAAACAAAAATGCTTATTATGGCAGGAATTCTGTTCTAAGACATAGATACAATGGTGATGATTCACTATCATGAGGACTACAAAATATAAATCCAACTTTTTCGATAATCATACACTAAATTAAATTGATTTAGACGAGGAGAAAACAAAGTCAATCGTGAAAACCTAAGGGGAATAGCACACAATCTGTATCAGTGACACCAGAGACTGGCATAATAGCACCGAAATTCAAAAAGAAAGAAGATTCTGAAGAAAAACCATCCAAGTTCACAGGAACTTTTTCGTTTGTTTCTTTCAAGAATCCGAATCCAAAAGAGAAAACTTCTCTGAAACTTAAATTTCGAAAAACTGAATAAAACAGCCTGAGGGCTGACGTTGGTTTCATTCAAATGTAGAATTAGCAACATTCCTCTTCGCGTGACATATATATTCATTTGTTTTTGTAATGGACTGAGTAGGTACAATACAACGGACAAACTAATTTTTCCTAACTTCAGTATGCAATCCCTCTAATGCTCAACTACAAGTATCACATTCGCTGTGTCTTTTCATTGGTTTCAGAGCCTAGATCACTGCAGTTTTTTATTTTTCTCACGAGGCTTTCTCTTCTCATTTATTCTACCCCTGAGGCCAGTAGGACCTGCCCTCGTCTTGGAAGAGGAAACCATCTCATCAGTTTTGCTTCACATTTATAACTAGACAGTATGAGTTCACACTCGGATACAGTATACGAGTCACTATAAAGATACCGCATCACGTGACTTTGGGAGTTATTTTGGGTAAATCGAACATAGGGTGTACACGAAATCAATACAGTATATTTTCCTGATGAGGAGGGCTTATCACCCAGGACCCAATATGCTTCTTTTACTGGTGTGTATGGACAATTTATCCTTGGATAAACTTGGAATTCAAAGGGTTACCTACATCTTCATTGAAATTCTAGTCAAGAAACTATGGTTTGCCAATTATGTTATACCAACACAATTACTGCTGAATGAATTACTGCTGACCACTGCTGAATGATAGATATCAAGGTATGTGACTTTCCAGTCAACTCATAGGTCACATCACCGCACCCCCTGTAGACATTTCCAATGACCATTTAATTTTCTTAATCGGTTTGTTGGAATTATTTATAGGTACAACATAATCACGTGTAACTATTCAATTATCCATCCATTATATTGGATTCATCAATTATATTCATCCAAAATCGTTGGATGAATGATGATGATGGGAAAAGAAGTTTTACGTAGGGTCAACTTTCATGGACATTGGTGCCCTACTGAAAAGTGGTCAGCTAGATGGAATGGGTACGAACTAAATCACTCGAGACGAAGTTGTGGAAACCCTTTACAATGAAGAAAACTGAAGAATGTCATTTACACAAAAAATAAAATATAATAAAAAATTACAGTGATGAATCGATTTCAACGTTTAGGTCATCATCAGTAGCAAACTATAACTTACAAACTTACCATTATTGTTTGTTACTGATAATGACTTGACTGTCGAAATCGATTCAACATCTAGCTCTTCATTTTTCCGTGGAAATAGGCTAGGTTCGTTTTTCACTAACTATAAGAAGGAGCTTGCCAGGAGATTGGTGGGAAACACTGCCATTGGCTCCTCGTCCAATCCTCTTTATTTTTCAATGTGTGCTACTCAGAAACAGTCTTGTGATATGTGCTTATGCTGTATTAACCGTTTGTTTCTCAAACGTTCGATACACTCCGAAACCTAGTATAATTTCGGTACTTCTAACAGCCGTAGTGTTGCCATGTTTCCTCTTCGCCAGCTTCTTCATTAAATATGGATATTTAGGGTGTTTTCTCTCCTTATTGTGAACACTATTTTGAGTGTACAATTGGTCATCATGAAAAACTTGAATTTTCTGTCTGTTCAAAATTCCTCTCACCAGATAAAAATTTGTTAATGTCATATCTTATCTCCCTGCAGATAAAGATTACAAAGAAATTGCGCATTGCACCTCTAAAATGCAAGTTAGGAAACAAATCTTTGTGCAGAGGCTGGAATTTGAAGAAAAAAAAAAAAGTTTTGTAGTACCTACCTAAGTTTGACTTTGTGGGAGTTCTTACATAATTGACATGTATGTTACACCAGGGAATCATAATGTAATAATTAAGTTCTACCACAATGACCATTTCTATTCAGTGAACAATTATTTTAAATTATGCGATTTCATTAACACTATAAATGCGTTTTGTTTACCTATAGTTTATTCGGAAATTCAGAATACAATACGTCAATCATTGATGCACAGATTTGCACACTACAGAATTATTTATATTCTTTGGCAGGAAAATATAATTCCCATTATTCATCCTTCTTGATGTTTTGCATCTCATTATTTTCAGATGTATTGTTTTGGAAATAAGCGACTGTCAAATTAAGTAACTAGTATGAATATGTATGTAGATGTATACTTGAGACATACTGCAGTACCAACACTTAAGTACTATGTACATACCAAATCGTATAATACGTAGTGGGGTAATCGCCTCTTTACCCAAATAAAATCCAATTTCCAGCCTCCTTCCATTTATTTTACACTGCTACATTTAGTTTTTTCAGGTGTTAAGTTTGATAATTAATTTTTAATTGGAAGAAAACTTGATCTTTTTCCTTGTAACATGACAAGATTTGAAAAGTAATCTCTCTCCGTTGTTTTCTTTTTTCCCCAAGTTTTTCATTATCTGTGATTTATTTTTTTTCCATTGAAAGTTTTGTTCATTAACTGTTGTTTATCTCATTATGGTTTGAGACATCCATAGTCCCAAAAAGGATGTAAATATTGTATAAAATGAAAACGTCATTATATGTATTTAGCTGATTTTCAACTTGTTCGTTAACACTGTACCTATACCTACTTTAAGAAGACTTAGGCGTAAAAGCAGAAGGGAAAACAGATTTAGTGTCTCGCTACCTTCCATTTTCACAAATAAAATATGATGAATTTATAGTTGTTATAAATCTGTTAATAAATGGAGAAAATGTTTGATGTTGATACTATTATCGTACTTCATGCGTCGAGTACCTACATGTATAACTGTTAGATGAATATTTGAGACATACATTGACATAAGTTACCATGTTATTAAAATATTCTGTCAATTATGAAACTCAAAATAATTATATAACATATTTTTATCCTGAAATATTTTGCATAATACATTCGCTTTTTCGGTAAAGTGCGTGAGATACTGACTAAAAAAAAATAAATAAATAAAATATTGAATCCTTGTAAATAAAAGTAGACGTGAAGAGTTTGGTCGTCCCGGATTTCATTCTTGATAAATTCATATTTCTTAAGAAATGTTATTTATTTTGATTTTTTGCCAATCTCACCTTGATTCATCTTTAACCTTTTTGTTGAAATGTGTTTGTTATGAAATGATCTCATCCCAACTCATGGAGAAACTTCTTGTGTAAACTTGTAGAAAACCTTTTTAACGGCATTACGAGTAATAAATGAATTGTCTACCCCAAAACACATGATTAACCACTAAATGCGTGTACCTACCCTACCCTTATGAACATAAATAATTATAATGAACCAAATGTATTTCGCTGTAAGGTAGCTGTGCTTCAAATCTTTACCTTGCGCATGCGCTGTTTCCTCTGCTCAAATTCTCCATCTTTTCTAGGAAGCTCAACTTATTCTATCCATCCTTTCTGATTCCCTTTTGACCATATTTCCAAGAAGAAAACTAACAAACAAGGTCTTGGTTAATTTTAAAGATGATAAAATTGTTTCGGACCAAAGTCGGAAGAGCGGAGAAGAAGAAAAAAACTCGTTTATTAGCGAATGGGCTGTGTTTCTATATTTCTATGTATCATACAATCCTACTAAACAATTTTTCCTGTAACACGAGAGTATTTCATTGGAATTCACTCGTGTTATGTGATGAGAAAGATTTCGGATCATTTTCAGGAGTGACCATTGAATGGTCATCTGCCTTCCCTGGAATAGCGGTGTTGCGAATTTGTGCAAGATGTTGATTTAGATAGTTAGTTTTAGTAAACATTAATTTAGGTGGAAAACAGAAAAGTCTGGTGATTTGTTTGTCATTTTCAATCTGGTGTCATAGCCTTGCAAGACTTGGGTTGAATTAGGACATCTAAAATGTAACAAAACTGTTTGGTACTTAGTTGTGGGCTTCAAAAACAACCCATCATTCAATGCAAGGGAACCCATTTCTTCTAGTGCAGTGAATAAGGCCAAACACAACTAATAAACTGAAAACCGCAACTGCAATACTAAATTCAATAGTTGGTCAATGTCGAAAGAGTTTGAACCCGCTGAAAGGGTTTGGTGCGAAGTTCCACAGTTAAGACTTTTTATTTGCATAAGTCATCATTTTAGAAGAACGTTTTTCTGTTTTCGGTAAAAATATGAAATAGTCAATATTGAGTGCAGCGATAACGGCTCACAAAACCGTTGCTATGAGACGAGCAAGGGTTTAGTAATGGTTTTAAGGAGAAATGCCATTATTCTGAAGAAAGAAAAAACCTTCAGGCTAAAGAGTGAGCCACCTCCATTTCAAATTTTAGCTTCATAGGTTGAACAGCAAAGAAATTAGCTCCCGAAATCACAAGGCAACGGTAACACTAGCCTTCTTGTGTATATCGTTTGTTATTACATTTGTTTTGTGTCGTTGTTAGAGGACTATTTTCAACTAGGTCTCCGTAAAAACATATTGTACGTTTTAAAAAACATCACAGACAAGCAATTAATGGTTTAAACAGAGTATGAAAAATTAATCTTTTATCGTAGAAACATCAAATTGTCGATAATCTGGGAATACAACTCGTATGTAAAATATGATTTTTAGATTTATCCTAACTTTTCAGATTTTAGCACTTTTTGAGAAGATTCGTCAAAGGAAAGTATGGTAGAATTAAACTGACGGTATGGTAGAACTAAAACGAAAATAAATATAGGTACATATTCAACGTTTTATTGCAATCGATGAATAGAGTGAAATGTGTTAAAATGTAGAAATAGGTAAGTCCTTTAATAAAGTACATAGATAATAAAGAAAAATAACGCATGTGAAGAATATAGAGCAATTTTCGCATTCAGGGAAGTAATCGCTAAAAGGGTAAATCTAGAAAAAAACCTATTAAGAAATGGTACGAAATCTTCCTCAACACATTCCAATTTATTACTTTTTCAATGCCAATGTTCTAATGCCATTCTTTACAATTATGGTTTTGTAAGTATTTTTTATAAGTACGTTAGTACAAAAATTTTTATAGAATTAGCTCAACTACTTCTAGAATTATTTGGAAAGACAGACAAGTAATGTATATAAAGAAATATACAATATAGCGTTATTTTTGGTACCTTTAGAACTGAAAACTTGATACATACAATTTAAACCTACTTATCTATTTCGTACTATACGACTCTAATCATTCTTCAAAAATTAATCGAAAGCCGTTTCTACAGCTAAATGAGATAATTCTTGGTATAGAAAAATCTCCATTTTTCTCTTATCTTCAATTTAGGTACCTACCCTACGCAATGGACAAATTTTAAATGAATTTCTGGTATTGAAGATAATTATATTATGCAAATAAACACCAAACTATGATGGGCCTAGGATTCAAAAATATAGTAGCGTTATAATCTGAGGATACTGTTAAATATATTTAATTGTTATTGATGTCTTTTATGTACGTTTCAAAAAAGCGATGTTAGTAGGCATTTCACGGAGAAAATTCCTATTCTAGACACAAATCTGTACACCAAGTAATGTTTTAACAATAAAGTCATCTTCGTGCGATGTTGACTTATTTTCTTTTCTCCTTGAATTATTTTCACAATACCGACCAACTCAATTTCAAATACAATGGAATAAAAAATACTCTGGCACCATAATGAGCAGTGGAAGTATTCGGAGTATTCTTCGCGGTCAACAGCAACTTAACCTAAGACTTGAATGATTCCAACTTTAGTTTTAGCAGGAAAAAAATGTTGGTTGAAATTTGCAGGCAACAAAAGTTTAAATTGCGAGGGAAAAACCAAAACCCAATGAAGAGTGTAAACCTTCAAATACGAAAATTAGTTTTACGAACTTTTTCCGGTGGTTTATAAATCCTAAATAGTTGTAGAATGTATCCCTGTAGCCGTTTTCCTAGTATTTAATTTTCGCTTGGACTGAGTGGTACTATATTTTATGAAGCTTCGAAAATTGGTACTTATAAACATGAAGCTTGAAATTTTCGTGCGTGTTCATTTTTCAAGATAGAAGTCTGAAATTTTTTGGGTGTATTCCTGATATATTAAAGAACTCTCTCAACCTGTTTGAAATATCATGGGGTGGCTGAATTGTTTAGTAATTAATCGTGATTTTAACGAGTAATCCCGGGTTTCTAAGCTTTCAAAAAAAGCTCCACCGAGCTCTGCGATTCTAGACATCCTAGGGAAGCTCTTGCAAAAATTTCAGCGGCAAAAATTTGCGAATCTGGACGCAGGATTGATTTTAGAGTGAAATACATGGCCGATTCAGCTGCTTTCGGCGAGATAAACGAGCTTGAACATAACTCCGTAGGTGGAGGTTTAACGGTAAGAGTCTTTGATAATTTCGCGTAAGATGTATATCCCAGACAATTCATTAGGTCAGCTCAATATCCTAACCTTTCTGCCGCCTGCTGGGTTTTAAAAAGTTATGAGCTAATACGTGTAGCCAAGAGAGAAAAAAAAGACCATCTCCAAAAACCCAAAAATTTATAAAAATTGATTATTTTCCCATTCGCAAATACCTAAACATGCGGTATCTAATCCCCTTTAATTTTAAAGTAACATTTTATAGGCCTAAAACTTACTTAAACTTCGATTTTCTTCATTTTTGGTTTATTATTTACAATAATAAACCTTTGTAATCGTATAGGGAAAAAACATTTATTTTCTCGCACAAAAAGTGCGTAGATTGCAAAACTGCAATGTCCGTCCGCCGTCCGGACCATAAACTTGAATAAAAAAATCTGTTCCTGGGCACATGGACTCCACTTGGGGTCTACTAGATGGTCCTAAAGTCTAGGCAGCCCGATCGCTTCACTTGCATCAATATTATGAGCCAAAAATGGGCCGAAAACGGAGTTTTATGGATAGGATATGGAGTAAATACTATAGTATTAGCTTCACTTACTTTACTACGAAGCATTTTCTTCACATTTCGGAATAAAAGCTTTTGCTTCGCCTTTATGCATACCACCCAATGTACCATAGACTCTTTAATTCTGTATAATACAATTTTGCATATTTTTGGACATGATTTGCTATTTTTTGCAACAAATTATAATGATTTAATTGTTGTTCTAAACATTTTATTGTGCGTAGAATTCAGGTTTTATTGTAAAATTTGAAATTTTTGCCATTTTATCACATTTTTTAAAACCTTTTTTTGGGCCTTTTTTCATACAAAAATTCACTGGTTTTGCTGCTTGACTGGGAATTTTTTAAATAAATAAATAAAAAAGTCATTTTTTTTAAATGTATTTTTTTTCTTCCTGAATCGAATAAAACCATTCTCAACTCAATATAACGATCCGTTTACAAGAAAAGGATTTTTTTCCGCTTTTTGCCCATTTTGCGGGTCCCAACAGTTAAAAAATGAAAAAAACAAATCGATTTTTTCAATTGCACAGAATGGTGACTACAGAACCAAAAAATATGATAAAAGAACTCAAAATTATACAAATCTGATCCCACCGAATAGGAACTGAATGAAGAAAACAGTGTTACCGACCCGTTTCAGCAAAAAATGTCCTCACATTCAAGAAATAATCCCTAAAAGCCCCCAGGATGAACCAGAAAATCACATCAAATTACGGTGCCGATAAAAGAAATTGAGTAATAAAAGGTTGTATAACAAGGAAAATAATGTGAGAGAAATTAAAGAGCGATTTACTACCACAAGAAAACGGATAAACTCCATTACCAACAGACTCATTTGATGATTAACTTTCTCACGAGTAATAATTTTTAATAGGCTAACATCAACATAAAATAGATCACCAAAATTATGTAAACCTACAAGGGTGACTAGTAATGAACAGGAAAAAATACAAGTACACCTACAGTACTTACTATGTACCTACAGTAGGTACATAATATAGAGAGATCCATTTATTTTTCCTCCAAAATTGTGGAGAAAATAATTTTCTAAGGGGTTCAAACTCCTTCCCTTTCTTTACATCTTCTCTCTTCCCTTTCCTTACATCTTCTCTAACTCTCGTCCCATTTGGTTTGGGTCCCTGTATGTCATACGTCGTTTTTCTGAGAATACGATCTAGAGGAGGGTTCATTTTTCAATTTTTAATTATGGTAAAATTCACCTATGATTCATATGCACGGCAGTCGAAAAATAATAGAAATCAAGAATTGGCAGTGAAGCCCGAAACCCCCCACTTCATCCCCCAGGGCTCTGAAAGCCCTTAAAAATCTCCCACAGGGGGATAAATCCCTCGAGTTGGCAGCACTGGAAGAAAGCCAACTCTAGGCAGAATCAAAACAAAACTCATTTCTTCTTCTTCGTTCCTAAAATGGAATAATCGAATGATGATTGCATGGAACTAGAAGCGTCTAGCAGCATGAAAACAAACTGAAATTAGACAGATAGAACAAAAGAGTAAAGTTACGCTCTAGGAAAATAACTATCACAGTCGAAGAGGTTTGACACTGATCTCATAGCTCAGATCACTGGAGTGTTGCAACTCGAGGGAAACTTTCCCTTAGTAGTAACGACGCGAGTTCGAACTCCTGTCGAGGTATCAAATATTTTTGGCCGTTACGGTGGCACAGTCGGAATAGGACCCGAAATCATACGAAACAATAATTAATTAAATCCTTCTCGAGACAAAAGACTGTTAACATCACATTCCCTGTTGCAGCATTTTTTACTTCCTCACTCACTTGAGCAAAACACACCATGACAATGACCTTGCTCGACTGCTGACTTGTTCCAGCGAGCATCTGCTGAGCCTGCGGCCTGCAGTTTCACTTTGTCATTCGTCCGACCCCAAACCAGCCGAGACGGTTGGTGTTTGACACCAGGGAAACTTGCGCTCCAGGAAAATAACTATTATAGTCGAAGAAGTTTGATTACGCTGGCCTCATCGCTCAGATTGTTGCAATTTAGGGGAAATTTTCCCATAGTCGTAAGGACACGAGTTTGAACTCCTGTCGAGGTATCAAATATTTTTGGGCCATTACAGTAGGTACCAGGAAAGGAAAAGGTGATGAGATTCGCGTGGCATTATTTCCTATTTCAAGACAGATAGGTACTGATATTAACTCCAACAAAACACCCCTTAAATATAATTACTAAATCAATCCCATCAATCACTAGATGACCTAATAGCGGCCCTAAAATTGATGCCTCCACAGACTTTGAACTCATGCCTTCACCTTCATTGAGAGTGAAGCTTTTTAAAGACAAATATTTTAGCTTTCTGTGAGACCGTATTAATACGTCGGCACAGATGTCCTCCGTAACGCCTAACGACGTATTAATACGTCGGCCATCAAGTGCACTTGCCTGCTGACGTATTTTGGCGTTTTCGAATTTCCCTCCATTCTATCGACTCTCATGCTATCCGTTGAGAGGCATTGTAACTAACATTTACGTCTAGTATCTAACAGAATGCGCTGAGATCAAAGGCGTTGTTGAGAGTTTTTATTCACATCAAAATAGCAGGAAAAACGTTGACTTGGTCACTGTTTTGTTGTTTGCCCGCATTCGGTCTTTGTCATAATTTTACTCATACCTGTTTCCATACTTGTACTTTCTTTTACGTTTTTATTCCTCACCATGGACCACCGCAGGTGGACGGATGAAGAAATTCTTAAAGAAATGATAACCGGGAGTGACAGTGAGTTAGGGAATGATGTGATTGACGTTGAAATTGAAGCTCGTTCAACAAACTTTTTGGATCAACTCAAATACGATAGTTTTGACGATTTTCTCGATGATGGTGATCATGATACTCGGGAAATTTCAAATTCTAATATTCTTGATCCAGTTCCGAAAAGCGAAGGTGGTTCACGGCGGGTGGAGGGCCAATTATTTGGGTTGGAGGGCTCCGAGGCAGTCAGGCCAGGCGCGTTGCAGTGGCTGAACGACGCCCGTCGTGAAGGGGTTAATCAAACCTCTTTGACTGTGGGAGTTTTCCTTGAACGTAACATTTCCCAGGAGCCACTTTGGCTGAATTGGATTCCGGACGAACGACGAAGTGAAATTACAGGTCACTGGCTCAGCAGATGCTCAATGGGAGTGTCGAGCGGGTCATTTTCATGGAGTGTTTTGGCTCTAAGTGAGGAAGTGAAAGGAAATTGTGATCAGGAAATGTGGTGTGAGGGTTCAACTGCTTTGTGCCAAATGTAACGAACCACAAATATTTGGTCCCTCGAGAGAGTTCGAACTCATGTATTTTCCTTTTTTTAAGAGTGAAGCTTTTTAAAGACAAGCTCTTTACCCAACTGCGCTTCTGAGACCGATTTAATCAAACCTCTTTGACTGCAGGGAGCTTTCCTTGAATGTAAAATTTCAGCTGTCTCAGCTGACATGGGGTCGGACGAACGACAAAGTAAACCTACAGGCCGCTTGCAGATGCTTGAATCAGCAGATGCTTGCTGGAAAAATTCATGGTAATGGTGAGTTTTGACTCAAGTGACTGGGGAAGTGAAAATTGATACACCAGGGAATGTGATGTCCACAGACTGGCTTCGAGAGGGGTTATGTATTAAATTTTGGGTTCAACTGCCCCGCGCCAAATGTAAAGGCCTAAAAATATTTGATGCCTCAACACATATTTCCAACTCATGACTACCGTCTTTGAGAGTGAAGCTCTTTGAAGACAAGTGCTTCACCCAAGTGCTCCACCCTGTTCGACTGCGAAAATTCTTCCTTTTTCCACTAAAAACACACCTAAGGACCGCAAACCCACATAATGAATTTTATTTCGTCCCGTTTATCTGTCCTGTCATGGTACAGTCGCAAGCTCCACTCTCTCAAATCAAAGTTTATATTTACTAAATTAATCAACAGCAGTTATAAGGAAAATTATTAAAACTATAGATAATTTCAGATACAAATTTATTACTCACAATTGATTTCCACAGATCGACACCATAAAAATGGTTTGACACTTAACATTGAGGACCTAATTTAGAAACCTTCGTAAAGTACAATATACATACACTAAAGAACACATAATTTATTTGTTTTCTTTTTTTGAAAAAAGATGAGATCACATTAATTTTTAAAAATTTCAGTTGCCCGATAGCCCCAACACAATTAAATTCATAGATACACAGCAAAAATACACGATAGTTAAAATACAAACTCTATTTACACATTCCAAATTACTTACATTTGGCGGAGTTACCCCTCAAGTTCTCTCAGAGCTTCTTGCAGCCTCCTCCTTGCTATCAAAACTCTTTCTTCCTGCCGTTTGATGTCATCCTCGCTAATAGCCACGGCCTGAAAATTAAAATGAATTATTATACATTCATGGTACAACAGACAGACCATAAACCTAACTATAATACTGTTACGTTCAAGCAAAAATTCTGCTGTCCAAGAGGTTTGAATAAATCTGCCTGATAGCTCATCTGGTTGTAGCATTGGAACTAAAGAGGAATTTCTTTTTAGTAAGTAAGAACGCATGTTCGAACTTTGTTGAGGTATAAAATATTTTTGGGATGTAACAGTTGGCGCATGTCAGTAAAACCCCAAATAATACGGGACAATTAATTAATTAATCCCTCTCGAGCGACAAGACTGTAAACATCACATTCCCTGACAGCATCTTTCACTTCCTCTCTCACTTGAGTCAAAACACACACTGTGACAATGACCCCGCTTCATTGCTGGACTCCTGCTGAGTCAGTAGCCTGCAGTTTCATTTCCTCTTTCGTTCAAACACAAACCAGCCAAGACGGCTAGTATTTAACTCCAGGGAAATGTTACGTTCAAGAAAAACTTCTGCAGGTAATTGAATAATTATATTAAGGTAATATGGTCCCACCTCTAATTGTTTTCACATTAACAAATGATGTAGTGGAAAGGTATAATGTAGAGATATTATTTGAATGCCGGAAGCAAAGTTTAATTTATTTACCAATAGCTTCTATATGGGAAACAGGGGCTAAGGTGAATGCATATGGAAGGGAATAGTCCGTTGATGCCTTGGGCCATTGAGCCTTGTGGACCACCTTTTTCTTGACGGGTGAAGACCGCAAGAAAAACTCTACTTGTTGATGAGAAAAGTAGTGATGGGTTAGACTATATACATTTCCAGGATATAAATGGTCTACCGTATCTCATAATATTGTTTTCACGTTGTTCCAAAGGCGCTCTATTTCCAATTTCAGCACAGTAGGTTAATGAGGAAAGAAATTAGCCACTGAGGTGCCACAGTTGATCAGTTCGCCTCCTAACCTTGCAATCAATTGTATTCAAAGTGTTCCAAAAGCACTCCATTTCAAATTTCACCACCATAGGTCAGTTAAGAGAGAAATTATCATCCACCTCTCAGCTGATCAGTGCGTCTCTGTACCTTATATTTCTTTTCTAGCTGTCCCAAAGGAGCTCCACTTAAATTTCTACACTTTAGGTCTATCAGAAAAGAAATTAGCGTAGGAGGTCCCTCAGCACCTTCATACTTCGGGATTGTATTTTATAGTTCCTAAGGAGTAACGTTTCTTTATTTATTTGGACAGTTTAAATTATTAGAAAACTTTAATAAAGCCTGACAGTCCTTGAGATATATATATGTATATATATATATATATATATATATATATATATATATATATATATATATATATATATATATATATATATATATATATATATATATTTATTTATTTATTTATTTATTTATTTTTTTTTTTTTTTTTTTTTTTTTGTAGCAAAATCTGTAACAATGTTTTCTTTATGAGGATGAAAGTCAAATTTGAAACTTTTTTTTTTAAGACAACTTCAAAGTTTTCTGAAGAAGCCCCAGTTTTTGGGGAGAACGTTGGAGGAAAATAAAAAACCAAATTAAGGACAGATAGGCTTTTTTACTTAAAGTTCCAAAGAAGCTCTATTTCAGGTTTCAGCACCATAAGTTATTAAGAAAGAAATTAGGCTTAAAGGTACCACAGCTGTTCATTGCGCCTCTATGCAAGTAATTGTATTGTAGATGTTCCGAAAGAACTCCAGATCAAATTTGTACACCATAGGTTGATTAAGAGAGAAATGTGCCACACGGGCCCCATAGCGTGACACACCTTTGAAACCAATTTGTGTTGTTAGTTGGGCGGAAGGATGGCTTTGTCTTCATTATGCCTACGTAGATGTAGGAACCAACAAGAAGAAAATTAAAGCGATTAAATAGAACATCTCATGGGGGAGAGGGGGGGGGGGGTCCCCCTTTAACTTCTCAATAATTCTAAGCTCGACCGGATTTTTCGACCTAGCTCCTGGACATACAACTAATGACAACCGTTTCTTCTCTACGCTCACGCAAATATCAATACGATCCAACCACAATCAGTCTACCTCTCACACAAAATCTATGTCCTCTGTGTCATACATCTAGGACTCTTAAATTCAGTTGCGTGCTGCATTATCAGGTATATCAGTAACAAAACGAGGACATTTCGAACTGGTACGTACTTGAACTAAAGGCTGTTCCGTGTTGATGAACACCCCAGGGTTTTTCTCGAGGTTGTCTTTCAACCCAGTTTGTCCAGTGATGGGCTGACCGAGGACATGGAGAGCGGTTGCTACAGACTGCAAAAGCGTTTCATCTGTGACGTGTGGACCAACTGGACGTAAAGACTTAGGGAGCCCCAACCCAGCCAGCTCGTTTCCCAAGATATCACTGGCATGGAGACCTTCCAGTCGCTTCTCCCAGAACAGCTGAGGACCATAAATAACATAAAACAGGTTATGATCATAAAACAACAAAGCTATTAAGGACAGAACTGACACTAACAATCATCAATTTATTGGGAACATTGATTCTTAATCATTCATATTCATTTTCGAACATTAGTGTAATGTTTTAGGAAAGAAAACTCAACCTAAAATAACAAAAATAAGGATTTACGGAACACAATTTCGTCTCATGTACAATAATGGAATTAGTATTACTAGTAATCCCTTGAAATAAGCGTAATATAGATATGATGCAATTAATGGCGGTGCAAGGGGGGTGAGAGTAACAATACTGCCACAGCCTACGCTTAATCAGGTTGATGACTCTAAAGCCTTGTACGCACATGTAACAAAGGGCTGTTCCATTCCCCAGAACCGAATTTCGATCCAAACCTTTTGACGAACAAGACAGCATAACATCACAGCGATCCGAACATTCTGGAACATTCAGGTTCTGATCCTTCAAACCTCATTCCTTTGAGGTTTTGCCGCCCGAACTTGGAATTTGATCGGTTTGGAGAAAAAGAACGAACGTTTATATCAAGTGTGAACGCAACTTTATATTAAATCAGTTTTTGGTCGCACACCAGACGAATGCTCCCAGGACTGCATCCTTCTAAATAAATGCAATGCCTTCAGTTCAAGCTCGCCCATGCTTCACTTGCTTTTGGTTTTTCAGCACGAGTCAAAAGACCAAAGGCGGCTCGGGACCCCGAAATGTGGGGCGAGGTTAACCCCAAGTACACAACCGTACTCCCACGTGGGGGCCCATTCTGCAAACACTCATTTATCTTATAATTTTCGTGTGTATTTATCTGTTTTATTCATGGCGAAAACAGATTGGAGTAATGGGGTGCTCTCCAATTTTTTTAGTTACCAAGTAGCTGTCATATAGAACCCATATGATAGGGTTTTCAACCACATTTTCTGTTTTTCCATGGCTTCTGCTCTTTTTTTTTTTTTTTTTTAAAGAGAAAATGTTAACAAACTTATAGTATGCATATGCAGCAGTTGCAGCGGTTGCAGCCACCTGCACTTCCATATTTATCCCTTTTATGTGTGGGGTCCTCACTCGACCTGGACTTAGTGCACTCGTCAACTGACTTCGGGGTCCCTCCCTCGCCCCGTAACCCCATGCTCACGAGCCGTCTCTGTGAGCATGTAATGAGGGCATAATTGGTAAGTGTGAACAACAGTCTCATAAATTACAGTCAGTTAGGGTGATTATTAAAAAAAAGTTAGGAGGGTAGTAGATGGTGCTTCCTCACTTATTGTCACATGTACTTATAGAATAGGACTATTTTAACAACCTTGAATTAACTCCACTTGAATTGAATTGAATGAACTGCAGAAAATGTAAACAACAAACCTGTTTTGGCTTTTCTTGAGGTCCATGTTTGAAATCCGTTTTCACTTTTCCTTCCTGTGATTTGTAAACTGTAACTGGCTGCTTGAATATAGACGCTGTTTGTCTGATGGGGGGAACCAAAGATGCATCATTCCGCACACCACGGCTAAAACGATAGAAATAAAAAACTGCAAACTTGCGAAGAAATAGGAGTGAATAAATCTGGATAGAATAGTTCGCAGTATTTATGTCAAGAAACTAATACATCAATACATGTAAACTAATGACGGGTCTTTCGAAGGAATAATTACATCAAACCAAAATCTAATGAAACACGCTTTGTAAGCTTGTCGATAACAACAACGACCGTTCTTTCATAATTCAGGTCATAATAAATCAAACACACTCTTCTTTATGCAAGTTGTACCACCAAGCTAGTATCCGTCACAGTATCCTATTTGTGTTAGACCGTTTGGGATGTCCCTCAACAAGTTCATTTAATAGTAGCAATCCATGATGGAAGCCAAATTCTAACTCGGAAATGGGAGAAAATGTTTAAAAAGCCAATTACGTTTTTCGCTAGTTTAAATAAACGAATGATGGTTTATGAAGCCTCTATTTAAAAAAAAACTGGAAGGAGATGAAATTCATTGGCAGTTTTAGAAGCAACAGCCATATTTTGAGGATCCATTCTTCAACTAATTTTCAAAAAACATACATTTTTGGAATTTTCAAAACTTTCGATTCTAGGAGTATGGAAATTAAGTAACAAAATTTCCCTCACACGTCTGAATTAGCAATTTATTGGCTATTTATTATAGGCATTTATAGGACAGTGGAATAGTCCTATTGTATTGGTGTATAGGTAAATTATCAACCTGCCTATAACTGAAATCAAAATGTACTACTTCATTAATTTTGATTCTTCATTTTGCTGTTTCGTAAGCGGAGACCAGATCAGCGTAGTTAGACTACTGATTCGTTGTTGCCAAATTGAACTCTAACATGGATCATCGTTTTAGCTTCCGAATGCGAATGTTTCTAAATGTCTGTAGTTCAGTCCTTCGTGTTTTTGTCACGGAAAATGGCTGGATAAATGTTTCATTCCCCCAAGGCTTCATCAATGATGGTTATGATTCAGTGTAAGTACTTGATCAATGGTCAACTGCACCAACCAGAATCCAAACTGATGAGATAGTATAAAATAGCAGCTTCACGATCTCTAATAGCCTTTTTGGTAGAAGCAAGAGAGGTAGTGGAGAATAGAGTGGAGAATAACCTTAAAATATAGTTTGTTTTATATAAGCTATGTGCAAGATAGGTTAACTATGTGATTGTGCGATTGAGATGTGCAAACATTTTTCAAAATCGCAGAATTGAAAACAAATTTTGCCTGCATTTGTGCTCTTCTGAATCACCGGGGACCGAGCATCTGCATGCGACCACTCCTTCAACAGTAACTGCTCATAAATACTCAGTTCTGTTCGTCTTGAAGTGTATATATTCCATGATGTAATCCTTCAAAATCGATTAAAAATGGAATTTGATAAGGTGTGTTACCATCTTGGACAAGATGCACTATATGCTCGTCTATGAAAATTGTGGCAGTTTTTATATTATTGCCATTCGTATTATTGGTCCATGAAAATACTAAGGTCAGGATGATAAATTGAAATGAATGGTACAAAACAGTAATAAGTTGACTTTAATGATGTGTAGTGGTTGCACTCATAATGAAAATCGTCATTGTGAAATAGTTTATCCAAATAAGCGGTGCACGATAAATATAGAAATAAAAGTTTGACAAAAGAAAACTATCAACAAACGTTGAGAAAATTAAATCATTTCAGCAATATCATCTACATCTTCCATTGATCCAGAACAGAAAAAAAAGCATGCAGGCTCGTTCATTATTTTTTTCAGCTGGTGCGATAAACAAATAAACGTTAGCTGGAGTCCACGGTGAAAAGCGAGGCGGAATAAACAAAATAGTGAGAACGAAATTAGAATTATGAAATCAAGTAGGTAACGTAATTATTCACTCAATACCAGAGGTTATTAAAAAGTTAAAAGGGGTTTTTAAAAAACATCAAGACAGTTGCTAACTAAAATATATAGGTAAGTAATACTGTGCAATAATTTTCATATACAAAGATTTTTTTAAATAGAAAGAGTAACTACAGATGTATATATATTATACAGGGTGTCCACGTTATGGACCGTCCAACTTCAGGAGTTGTTTCTACAACTAATGTGCAACAAAAAGTGCCACGTAGACTTTTATTTCTATTTATTTATTTATTTATTTTTTTTTTTAGAGGATTTGTTTGAGTTAAGATTTTTTTCGTGTTTTTTACTTTATCACACTAAAAAGGCTACAACTCCCTCAAAATGCACTGTAAATAAAAAATGAGGGCATCTTTGGTAAGAGCGTTAAATTTCCCATCTTCCTAGTGCCTCAAAAAAAAATATTTCTGGGGTCCTGATGGGTGAAAAATCAACTCGTAAAATGATAAATGATTTTTGCCAAAATCTAATATTTTTCTTTTGGTTGTTAAGGTATTACTTTTCCAAGGTTTTTCACGGGTATTAACACTAAAAACTGCGCCGAGATCTCAGCTTTCCAACGGTATAGTCAATTTTACTTTTATTTTTCTAATTAGGGGAGAAAACTGTGTTTCAGTATTGGAAAATATTGCTGGCGATTTTTCGTAGAAAATGAAGCTATTGCAATGGCTCCAAAAATTTTAAAATCAACATTTTCGAAAATTTTCTTCATTGAAATCCGTTTTGAGACACTCTGAAAAGAATCCTAGAGTTTAACGCTTTTTCATATATATGTGTGAGTGGCATTCCAGACGATAACTCCCCTTAGGATTGAGATAAAAATTTTGTTGTTGCACCAAAAAATCAAGCTTTCCGAACGAAATGATGAGATCGTTGGCCAACACTTTTTGAGCACACTAAATGGGTCAAAATTAAAAAAATGTGCTAAAAAAATCACTAAAAATGACTAAAAACGTCTAAAATCGTTAAATTTACATGTTTATCCGAATTTTAGTCGAAAAAAGTTTATTGATGATGAAGTAAAACATTAAAAAATTTATTCACGAAATGATGGTGAAAAATGTACTTAAATTTCATTAATATTTGCAGAAAAATCATTTAAAAACTGAAACATTGCTAAACATCCAAAATCTGTTTATAATCGTAGAATATGATTTAGAACGACTTCATCTGCCATAAAATTGGTGATTAACAATTTCTTTGTCCTCAAAGTGCTCAAGTTTCAAAACATAGTGACATAATATAATACAATAATCTACGAAAATTCACTCATACGATCATGATGCATGACTGGAACTTTTTTTCAATGAAATCTAGGGTTTTCTTGAAAATGACCTATAAAAATACGAGTTTGGGGTTGGTTTCTACGTATTTTCTTACGCTAAATTGAATGGTAACACTAGCCTTCCCAACCCTGTTTTAACCTAGTTTTACACTTTAGCTTACTAGTTAACCCTAAGAACCAAAAGAAAAATATGAGATTTTGACAAAAAAATCACTTTACGAGTTGATTTTTCACCCATAAGGACCCCAGAAATATTTTTTTGGAGGCACTAGGAAGATAGAAAATTTAACGCTCTTTCCGACGATGCTCTCATTTTTTATTTACAGTGCATTTTGAGGGAGTTATAGCCGTTTTAGTGTGATAGAATAGAAAACACGAAAAAAAATCTTAAAATTGAAATAACTCTGAAACAAAGCCTATAAAAAAGTCTATGTGGCCCCTTTTGTTGCAAATTAGTTGTAGAAAGGACTCCTGAAGTTAGACGGTCCATAACGTGGGACACCCTGTATATAGACCATCCTTGGATTTTAGGCGTCTACGCATCCAAAAACTAGTAACCTCAATCCTATTACAAACAATGTTTGCACATATCCGAAGATAGGCGGGAATGGGAGAACTCGTTTTAAAGTTTTGACAACTATGGTAGACGTACAAGTGAGTTTCCCATATATTATGTAGTTATTTAATTCTGCCTCAAACTGCTTTACGCCATCTCATTCCAAAGCCCTTTGAACAAAGCAGCATCACTGAAGCAAAGGGAGGTGCTACTTTTCAATTTGCTTGCTTCTCATTATTTCTGGGGGGGGGGGGGGGGGGGGGGGGATACGACTCAAGTAAAGGCGGAGTGGGAGAAGGATACATAGTTTCTGAGCAAATAGAATTTGGAGAGAAAATATCAAGACACTGAAAAGAGTAGTACAGAGAACAGCTATGGTAAACCAATCTCAGACATTTGGTGGGCAAATGGCCAACCTCATATTCATCCAGAGAGGGAAAAACATCCCAAAACGTCGAACAGGAAAGTTCTCGACAAAGAAGAAGAAAGAAACTCTAGAAAAAGAAGAAATGGAGAATGCGTAATGATTTCTATTTTCTCCAATTTTTTCCTTGAATGAACGTGTAAAACTGTACTCAGAAAACATTCGATCTCATTAAAAAAAGAAACGGAGTTGGTTATTTTCACAATCTGCGACGAGTGCATCTATTCTGCAACCCATCGCGGAGTTGAACGCGCTATTTTCGTTCATTTCAAGCGGAAATTGAGTAACCTCGAATAACCGAAGGAAGGGCCTGATCGCTGCATATAATGCACTATTACGATAATAACGGATCTGTCACACTCCTCTGCCGGGTTTGCGTATTTTCTTAAAGACTGAAGCTATTGCAATAGCTCCAAAAAATTTTAAATTAAAACTATTTTTAAAAATTCGTTTTGAGACATTTTGAAACGAATCTTAGAGTTTAACGCTTTTTCATATGTTCGGAAGATGACACTCCGTAGGGTTGGGGATAAAAACTCCGTTCTGGCGCCAAAAATCAAATTTTCCAAATGAAAGGATTAGTTCGTTGGCCAGCACTTTTTGAGCACAATTAGTTATTCAAATTTCAAAAAATGTATGTGAATTTATTAATTCCTGGTAAATTGATACCATCCCGTGAAGGGCCTCATTTTTGAACAAACTTGGATGGCCGTAGGAGAATCCCCAGACCTAGATTGTCCATCTCCGTTTGACTATGTTTACGAACGTCAAATAAAACCTCAAAAAAGAGTAAGATTTAGTAATACACTCAAAATTCGCTATATTGAGGAAGGTCATAATTCCGATAACATTTCCAGCACTTCCACTATTGAAGAAACTCCGCAAATCCAAGAGGTGAAGTCATCCCAGTGCTGATCCAGTGCTTGAAACTAGGTCACTGGCCCATTCGCAACCAATCGCCTCTCCACTTCCAACTCAGCCTCTCTATTACCTGTTGAGAGTTCCGAAAAATGTTATACATCACTGTTTGTTGTTTTGCCACAAATAACTCCACAGGGTCTCAAAATACAACCCGAATGTAGCCAAAGAATTGAATCCCATTGTTTATCCACTGTCAAATCTGACTCTACAGTTGAGGAATTACTCCATAGGATGTTTGAAATTGAATCCTCGGAGGGAGTACGCCCCTGGTCCCCAGATAAAATTTAAGCTGAAGAAATGTCCCTTAATTCTATTGATCGTGACGAGCTTGGTCGTTATGATGTAGCGCTCCCCTTTGCTCAAGACTGAACTTCATTAGGGGAATCCCAAAATTGTGCTCTCCGCAGATTGTATCGTCTAACAAGTAGATTTAAATCTGATCCCCGCTTAGCTCAAGCATATCAGCAATTCATGTCTGGCTATCTTAATCAGGGTCATATGAGACCTATTAATCCGCCGTTGAATAATGAACCCCATTATTACATTCCACACCCTACTGTTCACCGTGATGGTGATCCACCTGAAAAAATTCGGGTTGTTTTCGATGCCTCACAGCGCTCTTCAAATGGATGCTCGCTGAATGAAATTCTCCATGTAGGACTAATAGCTAGCTGACTTATTACCAGATTCCGCAGTTTTTGATTTGTGTTTATTGCCGATATCCAGCAAATGTTCCATCAAGCACCACCCTGATGATCACATTATGTTGCTCCTCAGCTGAACCTGTTCAGGACTTCGCCCTTTCCACCATAACGTATGGCACCGCCTGCGCCCCGTTCCTAGCCAATAGGGTTATAAAACACTTGGCAGACAACTCTATTGAACATTTTCGGCTAGCATCCTCTCTATTGGCCCAGCACACCTATGTAGATGACGTGCATGGGGGGGGGGGGGGGAATCTGTGTACTCAGTCTCAGGATCATATTAGAGTTACAGGCACTATTAGCTTCTGCTGCCAAGAATCGAGAAAGTGGGCCTCAAATGACTCCGCCCTATTAAGGGGACTCCCTCAAGACAACCTTATTCTGCATACCGATTCCGTTGACATAATGTCAGATGATGATAAGCCACTCAAAATGTTGGGTGTGGCTTGGGACCCTATTCAGGACTCATTCTTTTTCAAGGTGCCAGCTACTCCTAAGATTAGGACAAAACTTGAACTGGCAGGCCAGATAGAAAAAATTTACGATCCAGTTGGTTGGGCGATCCTGGTAGCATAATTTAACGAGAGGTGTGCAAGGCCAAGTGCAACTGGGACAAACCCATCCCCAATCACCTTGTCAAGGAATGGGAGAAACAATGTTCGTCTATTGGTTCCCTAGAGAATTTACGCATTCCCCGCCATATTCCATCTTATGACCAACCGCTGTGGTTGATCAGCTTCGCAGACGTCTCTGAGTGTGCTTACTCCACCATTATGTATGTTGTTAGTCACTCCAATAATAAGTAAGTTCCTCGACTGGTCCTCGCTAAGGCCAGAATAGCTCCAATTAAGCTAGAAACTATACCACAACTAGAACTGCTGGCAGCTGAACTACAAGGCAAAACTATGTCCAAGGTCTCTGACCTACTTTTCCATCCATTGATAATGATCACGAGTTCAGACAGTGTAATCGCTCTTTCTTGGATAACTGCCGACCCAGCGCCAGTTTGGAAAGTATCTGTTGGCAATCGAGTAGCTAAGGCTCTAAGCCATATTCTGAGAAACTATTGGTCTCACGTTAGATTCTCTGACTACCCCAGTGACATAGCCTCACGAGGGGCCCTTCCACCTCAATTAGTTTAATATTCCCTATGGTGGAATGGCCCGTCTTTTCTCACCAACCCCTGATTCGATTGGCTCATTGGTGAAGTTAGACCAGATTTGTCAAATGCTGATGTCTTTAGTGAAGTCCGAGCTTCCAAGGTATCTGTGTTGGCAGTAAGCTCTGATATGTCTCCGCCTGAAATTGAGGAGCACTTCAGCTCCTACTCCCGGTTCCACAGAGTTTTAGGATGGGTATTGAGATTTGCCTATAACTGTAGAGCATACACCGGACGTTCTGGTCCACTGACAACCACAGAAAATTCAGTGGATCTTCGATTAGTCCCCCGATCCTAACAAGAGACATTTCAGTGAGATTCACTCTGCCCTCGAATCCAACAAGGCCGTTAAAACGTTACCAAAGTTTGTAACCCAACTCTCCGTTTGCACAGCCCCAGACGGAATACTCCGAGTATCAAACTCAACATCCGGGCCCTACTCCCATCAAATGATCATTTGTCCAGTCTATTAATTCGATATGCACACGACGCCCGTCTGCATGTGGGACCTCGAGCCACTCATTTGTGGGCTAAAGTCTGGGTAATCAATGGTAGGGCTGTAGTCACACAAGCTTTAAAGGGATGTGTCCACTGTTACAGCTTGAAACCTCAGCCCTACCAGCCTACTCCTTTCTGACCGCATTTGAACGAGCCTAACCATTTCAAACTGTCGGTAGTGACTATATCTGTTCTGGGAAAGAGAAGTTCCAACTCACTTTCCGTTTATCTTGCTGTGTTTGTGCGTTTTGTCACCAAGGCTGTTCACCTCCAGATCGTCATGGATCTCTCCACCAACAGTTTCCTCCAGTGGTCGATAATCGGACCAATTTTTCTGGAACCTGACTATTTTCCGAAATTCGTACGGCCATGGACTCTGGTGTTTCCTATGCCTTACATGATCACTTGGCCTCAAGGGGAGTCGAGTGGAAATTCATTCCTCCACGAGATCCTCATTTTGGGGGCCTCTGGGAGGCTGCTGTTAAGTCTGCCAAGAGATTATTAATTGTTGCTCTCCATTGCACACTCCGAGCCTTCAAACATTCTCGACAATAGTTCCTTCCTTATTCAGAATGCAGAATGTAGGTTATGTACTTCTTTTATAAGCCTGAACAATTTTTTTTTTTTTTTTAAGTGGGTTTACCATACAACCTGATTCTAAATTTGTGCATTTGAGAATCATCAGAAGAACAGACCAAAAATAAGTAAGTGCAGTCGCTTCTGAATTGTAGTTCGTTAGACCCCCGACATGGGCTCAAATCTTTACTAAATCGAATCACCTATATAGCGCGTCCCTTGCTACTAATTCACAACTTAACTTTTTGTCAAGTCAAATAAAAAAATTTGTAGGTAGCTCTGTTCTGAAGAATGTTACCACCGTGTCCATCGTTGACAGACAGCAGCTAGGAATTCCCCTCCATTACTCTGCCAAAATCAGCTGTTCTTCCCATGCTCATGGTTAATATTATTCTACTGAATTCGCAAAATCGGTCAGGTGAGCGAGAAGGCAGGACAGCTGGCAGGGCGGATTAGAGGCTGGGGCATTCCTAGCTCTAGTCTAGACTGTCTTCGACAAATGGCAATTTGGCCTTCGATGGAAATTAGGCATTCTCTTTTCAGAACAACTCAAACTCCATAATTGGCCAGAGAATGCTAAACGCTGAAGAAGACAGAATTACATTCTGACAGAATTCGTTTTCTTGTTAATGGAAGTTTGACGTTAATGGTGGCACGTTTAGGCTGATGGTAATGAAGCAACAGCAAGTTAAATTGTAGTAATCAACGGATTCAAAAAGTGTCTCCATGTAGAAAAATGCGACTTGTAAAAGTTGAGATTCATTCATCATAAACTTCAAGGTCTTGAATGTTTCCCTTCATAATTTTCATTTTGAAATAAATGAATCTGACAAAATTCTAAACTGAAACCTTCTCAAGGTTTACGTTTTAGAATTTTTTGTGAAATTCGTTCGAGATTCCATGCTCCCAATAATTTTGTCAGACTTATACATTTTTATTACGTTTTCAATTCTTGGAGCTGTGGTTAATCAAGGAGCAGGTGAATCAGAATTCAGTTCACTAGTGAATATTTCTGTAAGCTAAAATAAAAAGCAAGTGCCTATCTATTATGATGGCGTTACGACCCAAAAATATATGATACTTCAACAGAATTCGATCATGCTTTTTCGTACACTAGAGAGAGAAGCTCAGAAAAAGACAGTGCTCTTAAGGTTCTAGCTTTGTTCCAACAAGAACAAAAGGGCGCCCTAGAGGAGCTCAGAGCTTGAAATTGCGTTCTAACAAAATTATGAGGTTGAGAGCTCCGTGTTCCAACAGATCTTAGAGCGCACTTTAGATGGGGTCTCATCGAAAGCTTCGAGCCCTACACATGTGCATTCTGAAATAAACTGCAACCCCTGGGTAAACTACAATCTGTCTAACCTTCTCTTAACTGTTTTCACCTTCTCTACTATGTTTGTTACCGCAACATGGATGGTTATCTGCGTTACGTCAATCTTCAATTACCGTCAACGCGTTTTGAACTCTCGGCTGAGCTCCGAAGTGTTCCAACAAACATGAAAGTGGGTGACTTTGGAGCTAACCCCACGGCAAATCTGGAGGATCCCCGGGGGTCGCTCTCGAAGCGTTGTTGGAACAAAGCTTCTGCCAAATAGAATGCAGGGTGGTTCGTGTGGCAACCCATTCAGTCTGGCACTTCTTCTCCCGGTAATCATGTAGCGCCATCATGAGTGACAATCATGGTGCATGCTGGCCCGGCCTCCGGCTTACGGGGAGGCCGCTAGGCATGTCCAAACATGTTTGGCTTTTGCCGAGTGCGTTGTGCCGGGAGAGATCAGGAGGCATAGTGTAGACATTGCTTAAAGCCCCCGCGGCAGGCCGAGCCTAATAAATGAGTGATGAAAGAGAAGAAACCAATGAAAAGTTGATTGGTGTTGTGCGGGAGTGGTTTTTTTCCAATTTACTATCATTCAATTACATGATTTACGTCATCCTGATTATATTTGCTTCAATATTCAGTTCCAAAACAGCTGTCTCGAACATGTAACATACCCTTACTGAGGCCAATCTAATCAAACCTCTTCGACTGCGCGAGATTTCCCTGAAAGTAAAAAGGTGGTTCAAGCCATTACGAGTTTGCCAACCCAAATAGCCACAAAATAGAAGATGCACACAGTCGTGCTTTTATAGAATGCACTTTTTTAGGATTCTGTATCGACTGAATACCAGTTTTCCTCAATGGAGGTGCCGAATCTACAATTTAATTACCATCTTGATGGCAGATCCAAAAACTAACATCAACTGTATACATTTTTTAGAGTACGCACTAGCGTTCGACAGCAAAATATTGCACAGAAACCGATTCTTAAGCTACATCCACGTTCATCTGTAAATTAAAATGTATACTAACATATTAACAGATGACCACACCTTGCTTCATGCAACCCTTGATAGTTAATACTCAGTAGTTGAATACACACAGAATTAAATTGTCCAAGGTGAAAGCAAGATAATTTTATTCATGCAAAATACGTTAAAAACATATACAATAACATACAAACCATATTAAAAATGTAAAAACGAAACGTATCAAATGTTGAAACCATTTTGTGACCAGACACCAAAAGAGTACATGCCTCGGAAGTGAACGAAAATTGCCATCCGTGCAAGTAGTAGTGTTAGTGGGAAATCTATACTATACCTGTAATCATATTGACTAGTTCGAGGTTTTTTGTGCCTACGAGCAAGGAGGCTATTAGATTTCCCAGACGAGAAATCAAATGTGGTCAGATCAACTGTATCACTCATAGCACGCACTAGTTGGGGCTTACTCTCAAATTTCTGGCCATCTGGGCTGCAAAACACACACACAACCCTCACCCTTCAGAAAATACTTGGTACTAGGAAACAACATGCAACACAGAAAACACAAAACATGATAAGGATTATGAGGTTCACTACAGTCCACACTCGATATTTTCCAAGCCATTAATGAATTAATAAATGTTCCATCTAACGGTAATGGTTAAATATCGAAATAATAATCACTAATTTTTTAGATATAAATATTTAAACAGGTTCTAAATTTAATCATAAGAAATTAAGCTTTTAGCCCTGATTCAAGACTATTTGGTTTTAGAACACACACTTGGAAAGGCAAAGCTACAAACTATGTTAGGCATGAACCTTACGGCTTTTTCAAAGGTTCTTTGTTGATGCAGCTGTATTTATAAACACCATAATCAAATATCTTATCCTATATAGAATGCGGAGACAACTCCAATCCACCCTAGTGGCTGAATGCTCAGAGTGGCTTTACTCTAAAGAGTGGGTATATGAGGAGGCCAAATTGGTTGGTTGTTTGTATGTTTGTAAAACTATAAATTAACCACCATTCAGTACCAACTATGGCATCACTGGCATTTTTACTTCTTTTTCCTCACCATTTTTTACCAAATTTTTGTAAAAATGAAGCTACTGCAATGGCTCCAAAATTTTTAAAATAAAAGTACTCTTCGACAAAATCTGTCCAGGATTATAACATACAGAGTGTCCCACGAAAAGGTTACACCCCCTTTATTTCCCCTGAATTCAGCGTTAAAGTTCGGAACAACGCCATTCCTTATAATTTTTTACGTGGATCTCAGGAAAAATACTTTCGCGCACTCCACTTGCACCAGAAGTGGCGCAAATGACATAAACTTTTTTTTTTTCAAATATTCAGTGAGAGAGGAAGTTAAGATGCTAGGTAAGAGAATGTGGTATTAAGAGTCTGGCTCGAGAGGGATTACATATTAAAGTTTGAATCCTACTCTCCAGCCAAAAACGTAACAGCCCAAAGATTAAATGATATCTCTACAGGATTCGAACTCGTGTCTTTATGCAAATGCACACATCTCGTCTTTATACACTATGCAAATATATATTCATCAGCTATTGAGGAAAAACGAATTACCAAATCCAGGTTGGTTTTTTTATTGATATAATTTTCGTTAAAATGCTCATTCCAGTGACTTTTGATGCCCTGAGTTGTACTTGAACAACTCTTCTACTTTTCCTAGGATATGGTTCTGGTAGTTGAAGTTATAGGAGTAGGTTTTGTTGTTACCTGTTCGTTCTTTTCATATATTTGCAGGCAATTGAATTGTATACGTTAGAAATGGAATTTCCCATGTGAAGTCGTTAGAAATCAAGATTTAAAAGAGAAAGGATAAGTTCGAAGGATTTTTTTAAGCACAAAAAAGAATACTAAAATCGCTAAAACAAAAAAAGCTGGAAGGATAAAGCCCATAATAATATTATTCAGAACGAGTTCATTTGCCATAAATGTAATGAGACGTTTGAGTCTGACATTTGCGGTAGCTTTAAGTTTGAAATATATTTTAGCGTCACCTTTCCATGTAAATTTCGGAACCAAAATACGCCCGAATTGTTTCCTCGAAAAGCTTAGTTATTTGTCAAAATTAAAGGTCAGTCGTTGCTTATCAAACATAAGCAATAATACCAATTCACTGTAGTATTTGTAACTATTTCGGAATTTAGTAGAGATTGAGTAGTTTCTCCAGATAACTACCGGGATACATTTTTATTTTAAAACAACTAAATTGTCTGTCCAACGGACTAAATTAGCTATAGTTGAATGATATATTTTTCCTATCTTGCTAAGGAAATTATTCTAATTATTAGTAACCCTGTTAATATAGTACGACACAAAAAACGTCAGCCACCATCATATCGAGGGATGGACTGAAAATACGATGATGATCACTATTGATTACTTGATTAGATGTTTTATCCATTACAACTTACATCATGAACTTAGAAATTTGAAATTTGTGTAACAATTTGATGTAGTCGATAATAATGAGGATGATGGAACATGCACACATAGAAAACAACACAGAATACTAAAACTACTGAAAACAACAAATTGTTAACTCAGTTAGTGATCTTGTATGACTAGTGTCTCTGTGACTTCAATGATCTTGTACATTGAATTCGAAATGGAACTCAAAAAATAATACAGAGAATCTAAATTAGTTCGGTTCATAACTCAGCATATTATAGGGCTGACAAGGGGGAGGGGAGAGGGGGTATGGAGGCACGTTTTAAACCTTTTGCTTATATGTGAAATAGTAATGTCGTTTGGCAGCAGTTTCCTTGCCATTTAGTTTTTAACACTGCAAATGGGGTTGAGTAACGAGATTAATGTAAATCAATACACGGAGACATAAAATCGGACACTCATTATTTGTTTACATAGTGTTGAGTAAATGCTAATACCTACCAAAAATGTACCGTACAGAATACAAACCATAAAGCAAAGACGGGCAATTTCGAGGTTGAGTTTTATTACAAACTGTAAGCTCTCTCTACGATCCTACCCTTCTCCCTCGGAAAGTTGGTTGTGGATAGCCATTCGAAGTGGTTGATTTACTTTGTTCACATCCACGAACTAGATTTCGGCAAATCAATTTTGGAAAAACTTCGTGAATTTGGCATATGTAACTAAGGACTCACAGCAGCACATACGGCAAATGCCATATCATGATGGAGAACTGTTGACGGGCTTAAATTTTCCCAGGCATCATTACTAAGTAGTCCTCATCAGAGAAGAAGTCCTCATTGGCAATCAAATCAAAGACGGCTGATATCTGACAATAGGGAAGTGTTACGTGTAGGGAAAATCCAGCTGGTTTGGCCTCGGTAGCAGCGGTTAAGACGGCGGTATTTTTCTAGCCTTCTCTAAAGGCCGTATCACACTAGCATTTTTTCCGCATTTTTTCTGCGTTTTTAATGCAAAAACGTGAAGAAGAAGTGCGTTTTTCCAAGGTCAGCTTTTTCGACCATTGCGCATCCTGGCGGAGCGTTTTTAAACTCACTTGGGAAAATTAGAACACGTTCTAATTTTTACCTTGACGCAAGAAAAATGCTAAACATAACCCTTGGGGAGGTTACAATTCAATGAAAAACCCCTAGGAGCCCTAACCTGACAGATTTAATAAAAACGCATTCCGCCAGAATGCGCTGTTTTTGCAGTCAACATTCACTACTGACCTTGAAAAAACGCAGTTTGCCTTCTTCACGTTTCAGCGTTTAAAACGCAGAAACAATGCGGAAATAATGCTAGTGTGATACGGCCTTTAGGAAATTACATAAATTCAAATTCTGTCGAGGACCTGTACATTTTGGGGCCAGCCTAGCTTCTCTGCACATGCTGAAAGCATGCCAATTTTGTGGTGCCAGCATGGTCCTTTATACTTTCTAATTAGAGGAATAGTTCAAATCGAACTGGCATTTCTAGCAAGTCCTTCTATGCTACCTCTGATTAAAAATGCAAATGCGAGGTGACAGATGTCAAATAGGTTGGGAAAGGTCTATGCTATCTGCACAAAAGACCGATGCGGAAACTTGAATAATCATTACTTCCAAATAACTCAGTCAACATTGGAATTTTCGGTGTCCAGCTAACCAATCTTCAACTCACGTTGGTATACAACGTTGCTGCATGAGAATCATATCAAAACGATAGTTAATGATTAAAAGGTGTTTCTTTTTACAGTGTCCCACTAGATTGAACATCATTATAATGATAGTTCTCCTGCGTGAATCAATGAACCCCTGCATCTACCTGCTTCTCCATAGCCACGTGCAGTGCGGTCAACAGAAATCGAAAAAGCGAATTTCTAACATCAGTTTGATTGACTGACTGTGTGAGTGTGATTCAAAATGGACTTTACAAAGTCTATTGTTCGCCTAGAGAAACATCCCCAATAGCCTAATATGGTGGCAACAGTTTAAAACCGGTATTTCAATTGAACCTAATGACTTGACAGGCGGAGGTTTTATCCGGGCATAGTAAAATTCTTTTTGTTCCAACAAACATCACATTATCCTGCTACTATGAAAAAGAAATCCACCATCTCCAATTGGCAATTTGGAAGGATAATGGTACTGCTAATTTCAATGATGCAGGGATAGTACTTACTCAAAGGAAATTTCTAATCAAATTTTAAGGAAAAATAATGAATGAGAAATTATAAATAAATATTTTGTTTAAAAAATCTCCGAGTTATGAACCAAAACTCTTGAATACATCCAAAGCTTGACAACTATGGTTGATAATTTATCGTAATAAGGAATATAGTATTGGACATATATGATGACCTATGGTAAACAACATATTACAAATCATTAGAGGCAGGTTACATTGGTGGCTTATACAGTATGTATGCCGGCTCTACAACATTTTTATATCTTAGAACCGCAACATACTATTTCCATATCTACCTCGTCCACTGTTTTTACAGATTGGAGTATTTCCAATAGTGTCAAAATTCACTGCCTGATATATTTTTTGCGTTGTTTCAAATCTCTTCTCCAAATACTGTTCACATCACACAACAAAAATAGTAACTTCTGGAATCCCTAATCTCAACCATCGAGCTACCAATCCAGAGCTCAACCACATAAAATTATCATTATATAACTATCAATTTTTACAATCTCATTTCCATCGCTCCATTTGTAAATTTCAGCAACACGCACCTGAAATTTCTAAAGCCGCGTATTCAAAGAAAGATAAACTGAGGATTTAAACCTCGCGGCAGCCTCCTCGTGCCAGGAAGAAAAATAGTAATTTCTTTTACCGCTATGTGTGACATTTTGGACCACCTTAAATGTTTTGACAAACAGAGAAATTATTGATATCATCAATTGCTATTACTTCTTAACACTCATCCAGGGCCGAAAACAGATTCCATTCTAAGAAATTTGATAGTATTCGCAGTCTCTTCCGTTGAGTAGTTTTCTTTCTATGATTTTTCGAAGTTTGCACAAGTGACGTCACGGGATTGGAGCTTCGACGACACCAATGCGCGAAATTTTAAAGAATCATAACAAGAAAACTAAGTAAGTACTCATTGTAGGAGAGTGTGGTTGATGCCAAATTTCTTGGGATGGAATTTCCTTTCATTTAAAAAATATTTCAAATAAGTACCTTTTTCGCACCCATGGGTGGGTAAGCTCATTATTCAGCATAGATTATACAATGAGGTACCCCTTACTTCTAGTAGGTACAATTGTTCTAACCAATCAACAAGATATTTTTCGAATTTCTTTTAGAGTACATATTCTGTGTTTTGTTAATTTAGCAGACGCCTATGTAGTTAATTTACTAAAACCAATGATAGAGCAATAGGTATACTTTATTCTCGGTACTTCACACTACATCAGATTAACGACACTATACTAAAATGTATATAATTGATGTACCTACTGAGTTACCACTTCCTTACTTAACCAAACTATGTTTTCCGAGGTATAATTATAGGTCCTGAAAGTTGAACCACACCAGGTACCTGCTAAGGTCAGGTGAGTCGAATGGATACAACTTCTCCTTTGTGATGTACCTACCTACACCAACCTTCAGACCGTGAAAAAATAGAACTACTCTGTAATTCACGAGTAATATTTCCGACTATCAACTCAATACTGTAAGAAATTATTATCATCAACTTGAATATTGTAAAGCAGTTTCATTTTCTTACCTGTAGTAGCACACATCAACTTTGCCAGCAGAGAGACCGGTTTTCCGTACCACCTCTTCCCTTTGCCAACCTTTTGGCAGAGCTGTACATTCAAATCTTCGTTTTTCTACTGACATACTGAAGTCAAAATCTTATCAAAATCCAGGCAATTATAGAATAATTACCAGAGAATTCCTTGAATGTAAACAAACGATGCGACAGAGCCACAACGGAGAACGGAGCGAACAAGAGCTAGAAACAATGAAAAAAATGGAAAAAAACAGCTGAGATGCCATCACTGCTACCAACAGTCCAATGAAAAATTCAGAGTTTCAAAAAGAGTCCATGTTCAACGCTGACGACATTCATAGAGGGAAAGCTGGTGGTGATGGACTACCTACGTGCATACAAGTACGTCTTCACGGGGAGAGCGACACTGATTGCTCTTTTTTATTTGTTTTTAAATTTACACAGCTCACTCTGCTGATGAAGGAGTGTTTTCTCATGGTTGCAATTGAGGAGGAGCCATGCTAAACCCCACTAGTCCGTCAAATCAACATTTTCAGAATTAAGGAAAAACTGTTTCGTATTGTTCTATAGATAAAAATTTGCGTATTTTTACTGCATTGTATTGTAGGAGACTTTAGAAACTAAGTGGTATACTCGATTCAAATCATACTGCCACTAAAGTTGAAAAAATCCTCATTTTAGTTTGGACAAGTGGGGGGTTTGATTGAGTTTGCTTCCGAGACTGCAAGGCAGCGGAAGCTTTGTTTTCATTTTCGAAATGAAAAAAAATTTTTTCCTCCAAAATCAAATTTTCCACTCGCATTTTGCGTTTCAGAGCCTCCTGAACAAATTTGGTACCGTGTCTGTCTGTCCGTCCACAATTCCTTGTAACAGCCATAACTTCCACAATTTTGATCCGATGTTAACAAAATTTTCAGGGATCGTGCGGGTTTAGCTCTACATGGTCCCCTATTAGTTCCGTCATGATCGAATCAATGGTAGCCTCTGCGCAGGCGCAAACACAATTTTCTTGTTTCGGTCATAACTTAGGCAATTGTGAACGGATAGATTTTCAGGGATGATGCGAGCAAGGTTTCTTGAGGTCCCGTATCACATTCTTCGCGATCATCAGCAGCGGTACGCTAGGCGCATGCGCGAAAGTGATGTTTTTGTTATGGTCAAGCTCAGCTTAGTTAATTTTATCGGATTTTGTTCAAATTTTCAGAGATGATCCCGGTAGAGTCCCCAAGGATGTTTTAATCATGAATTTAGATCAAAATAAAAATGAAATCCTGTAAATCAATTAAAAACTCCTTCATTTTTGATCCGATTTAGACGAAATTTTCAGGGAACATGCGGACTACATCCTGGATGGTCCCATATTAAAATCAAAAATTTCCTTATTATTTTCATTTATTACATGTACCATTCAGCTTCCGATTTCCCACCTTATTAATTCCCTGATGCCAGAACCGGTCGTTTCTAGTTTTCTGGAATTTAATGGTGACGCACTGTGAAGGTCACGAGGAAGCTCATGTGCCATTTCCTTGGCAGTGTATTTTCTTACTTGAGGGGTTTTGGTCAAAACATGGAGGACTTAAGTAGTTTTGGTCTTCCTCATTCAGGGGTAAAATGGAAACTAGGGTAAAGATAATACGCCATTCTAAACGTTTTATGCTGAACCAAATTTGCTAATTGTTAAAAAGGGAATAAAATTCTATTTGAGTTAATGCTTGAATATAATACTTGAGTAATCAGACGTGGAAGAAAAAAATTAAAACAAATAATTATGAATAGAAAAAAAAAACGCCTTTTTTTTTGTAAATTTGTGTATGACTTGTGGGGTTTTGTATGGCTCCTCCTCAATTATACATACCTACCTACTCTATCACAAGCTCGATTCATCAACATCTCGAATCTTACCTGAATGATTGCATAGAAAGCATGAATAAGGAAATGATTCGTGAAATTCGAGTAAATCTATCTGCAAAATGCGTTTTTCTTTCTGCGGACATGCACTAATAATAACTTATAACTTTGTAACTCATGTTTATAATAGAACGCCTATCTCAGCAAACAATTTTGAGAGCCTGTTCAAGAAGGTAAATGACTGTCCCCCTACTCTAAAATACATGAAACGTTTTGGCTGTCTAGTTCTCAGTGTGGTCATTAAAAAAACCATGTAAATTTGCTTGAAAATTGACTGAAAAATTAGAAGTAGGTAAGTACAAGTTTTTTTTCGTAGATAAACGCAATTTGCGAAGTCAAGGAAGAAGAAAAATATTTCTCTTGTTCCATGCTGCAAAGCACAACTGGTGCGGCACTCCCTCCAACAGGTGTTGAATGGGTGGAGTATCCATTCCATGTGATCCATGGCTTTGCGAATTTAGTTGTTTTCTAATTTTTTTGTCCTTAGGTGGTTGTCAGTGGAATGGAGTTTAGTTGCTGATATAAATGCTGAAATCATTCGGGTTGCACTTGAATTTTTGTTTTTTTAATATAATTTTTATTTAGTTATATTTTATTTCTGTAAAAGAAAAGAAGGAATCTTCCACGTTTTATTGAATTTAATTCTGTGCACAAATGATAGAATTTGTTACCGTTTAATGGTGCATCGGTAATCCTGTGATTTCCATCGGTTATTTGATCAGTGAGGTAAGTAGGTAGGTATGTTGGAATTCTTTCGTTGGGTAGTTTTAAATTTTAGCCAATTATATCATGAAATTAAGTTTTTGTAGGTGCCGGTCAGAATGTAGCCACTTCCCAATGAACCCCCTCAAAGGTTTTTTCATTGCAATCAATTTTGGAGCACAATTTATTATAGAAATCTTTTTCTAATAGGTACTTCTTCTATATATTACGATTTGTATTAAATTATTGTAACCGATGTGTAGGAATCCCCCCAATCATCAAAAGTTCTTTTAAAAAATGTCAAGATTGATAGAAATCACAACAGGAGTAAGTACCTACACCTATTACCTGTATCTGTCAACATACACGAATAAATAATTTAAATTTGTCCTTACATTGTTCATATTAAAATAAATTTTACTGCCTATCTAGAGAGGTAAATTCATAATGCATTTAATACTGAACAGTTTCGAAGAGGGGTTTTATTACATATCAATTTGGATCCTCTACTATTCATTTACATTTGTCTGGGTGGATCGCTTACTAGTCAGGTCATGAAGATCACCGTAAAAAGTGCTCAAAAATGTTAGTCAGGTTGGGTATTGCAAATGTTAGTCTATTTTCTATAGGTATATATTATGAAAAAAGAGGTGTCAGCTATAGGGTGGGGCGTGCAGCGAACTAGATCGGACCAGTGCCCACAGTGGCATATCACGGAAGTACCATGACACCTCGCTAAGCATATCAACTATTTCACCTTCCGGAAAGGACCAGTATAATTTGAGGTCGGCTTACAGTTGATCAGTCAACATAATATTTGATGATGCCCCTAGGAGTGGTCAACGCTATACCAAGTGGGTGTTACAATGACGTGCAACAAGTTCGTTCCATTTTACGTAATCAAGATGGTAAAACCTACCTTCTCCCCATTATTCAGTTCTTCAACAGAGGTTATTTGCAGATGGACCCGTTATATCATAGCTATAAAGACACTTGGTAGAAAATGTACCCTTCCAGGCAAGATTAGCCCTCTCTTTGTGTGGAAAATGATTTGATGTGATGCCGTAGTCCTTCCCTAACGCTCAGTGTCAGAATACGGAAATAATTGCTTGGAGTGTTTTCTACACCATCTGGCAAAAGTTCACGCAGCTCGACTGAGCACACACACACCGCCACACAACACACGCGCGGCGTGTGGCGTTCACATCTCCTCTTCTACCGTATTGTACCTGGCAGCCCCCCCCCCCCCATGTCGAGGTATACTTACCTGTGGCTTACCTACTTCTCAATCACAAGTTGAAGTAAAAAAGATTATGTTAAAAGATACAGTAGAAAGGTGTATATGCATAGTGTTGACAATTCATGCAAATTGGTTTAGAAATACCAACAAGATTATAACAAGAGCCCCTACATAAAAAGATAATAATAAAAGCATAAGCCCAAAGCATTCAACTAAGTTATGCATCGGATAAACGGATGTTAGGTACTGTAAAAATAATACAAGATATGTGTATGAAGGTCTTACAAAGTTTCGTCTTCGGAAGAACTGTCCGAGGACAAACAACTACCAGAATCTGAAGGCGAAGACGATGAGTCTGGTTACTAAGTTAAGTAGTCCTTCATTTTTCTAGGATTCAACCTAAATTTGTTTGTGAATGTTGACACATCCTAACCCATTGTTCAGTTGTAATGCAGGAGCGCGTCAGCTTATTCGATTATCATCAATATTATGCTGTGAGACATAATTTTTCACAAAAACCCACACTTTCTCTATCAGGCTCAATATACATGTGTAAACACAAAATCTGAAATCCATGTTCTTCTAGCATTGCATCAACATACCCTTAGTGATTTAATTTTTTGCTAGGAACGATCTCGTAAAATTGAGGCTTAAGCATGATCAACATGATGACGATAAAAATGATTTTTAAGCTGAATCAAGGGTGAGGGTGTGTTGTGGGCGGGCCAAGGGAACAGGAGGGGATTAAAGCTCACATGTAATGGTCACCTTTGTGAACGGAATCATAACCTTCCTACTGAAACCCTTTCTGATCTGAAACCTCTACTTGAGGTTATCAACATTCCTGTCCAATGAGCTTGTGCTCCGCTCGACGGAACGTGGCAATGGTATAAAAATGTCTACCGTCGTCCGTAGACCGCCCATTCCGGCAACATGGCAGCCACCATCCTCAACTGTTGTCCCAACAGCCAATCAGATTGCGTTCCGTCTACCGGACATACCGCTCCATGTGAAACCGACTTGAGTCTTGCATCTCATGTGTTGCGTTTTAGTATTTTTTTGAGTCCCATTCCGTATGGGATTCTTTACACAATGTCGCGCAACATTGAGTCAGTGCGTACGTGAATATCGAACAAAGTTGGCCTCTCGCCCGTGTATCTTCGTTGTTATCGTTGTTATGCTTGTAGCTAAAAACGAGTAATTTTTTTTTTTAGCAGAATTTTATTCAAAAGAACTTTATTAACAATAAACTATAAAAACACGAAATATGTGCTGAAAAAAGTAGGTACTTGAATTTCTTTAATATTTGTCAAAAATGGATAAAAACAGCTTAAAAAAAAAAAAAAACTAAAAATCAAAAATAGCTTTATTTATTTTTTTTTTTTTTTTTTCGAAAAATTCGCTAAAACATTTTTTGAATTGCCGAAAATTATTTAGGACAAATTTATTTGCCACAAAATCGGTAGTGAACATTTCTTCCTAGTTAAAATCCTAAATTTTCAAAACAATTTAACAAAATATAATACCATGAAGCACCATTACACCCTTCTTAGTGGTTGGCGCAGATGGGCTATCTAATGCAGATATAATAAAACATCATGTAATAATTTTTTGCCTTCTTCTTCTAGTCTTCCAAACAGTTTGCTTCAGTTCAGGTCACACTCTCATCTCTACTCTAGACGCTCTCGGAATCTCTTCCCCCCTTGCCTATGATATCCTGCAGGCTGCAGCAGCTTTGTGGCCCCTCCACAAAAGATGATAATGGCCTCACGATATGGAAAAATCCGTTAAAAAACCGAGTGTTAATGAAGGGTCCACACATCCACCAACGCGGTGGCTTTTTTTTTTTAGTAGCATTTTTTTTACTCCGTAGAGCTATGTAAAGTGCAATCCCCGAAAGCGCGACCTCGTTCGACATGCCTCAGGTTCAAACTAGATGCGTACACGATTTGCAGAGCGACAATGTCGCGGGGCAAAGAATCTGAGACATGAATCCGAGCGTCTGCAACAAAGAGTCCGAACAATGAATCCCAGTGCGTAGTAGCCTTAAGAGGAAGTAGGGCTGGACGATTGATGGGGGAAGGGTACCGATGTGCAGCAACCTGGAGAAACACATACACATTAAGTAAAGTTCGTACAGTAATGTGGTCAATGAAATCAATTCCGGACTTGTGCTAAACTCCTCGGAAGCAAGGATATTAAAATATTTAATTAGATGTTTTGTGTTTTACTCATCAACTTGTTCATCTATATTTTCAGTTGCTGCTAGTGATGGAAACTGAGGACACTCCCCTACTACAACAGAAACATGTAGATTATTTCAAACGACACTTGAATTACATTCCTGCTCGATTATACTTGTTGGACTCAACAAGGTAAGAAGAAGTTATTGTAAGTAGGTACCTATGTAACAATGCGTTTTTAATAATACTAATCAGGATTCTACCAATGATAGAAGTAATGTTTTTTACTATTTTTTCTGAAAGATGGATGATTTTATTTATTCGTTCCAGGCTTAGCATAGCTTTCTTTGCAATATCCGGCCTAGATGTGCTTGGGGCTCTGAAGAATATGAATGATAGTGATAAAAAGAATATGTGCAATTGGATTTACAGACTTCAGGTCCATCCAGATGAAGGTTAGTTTGCAGTGAACATCAATGAATTCAATTTCCTTCTAGACAATCATCTTTCTTCTTGAATAAACACAACGAAATCATTAAACGGCATATTAATTTGAGTTTTAACTTCTAATCTAAGATGAATCCAGATTTAATCAACTTGAGGTTCGAGCCTGTTTAAACTTAAGGGTTGGAAATTGTGGTTTCATTCCTGAAACCATTTTAAAAAATCAGTTAAAACAGGACTTGAAAATAATGTTTAGTATGGGGTTGGTTTTATGCAACCCATTCATGAGGTAACAACCCATAAACTAGGTAACTACGAATAAATTTTAGTAAAACCCTTATTTGAATTTAAAAACAAATTTTCAACAAACTTTTGAGGGCTGTGGCTACAATTTGTACACACAAATAGTAGTGACCAAAGATGTAAATGTACATATCTTCTGTACCAAAAATATATCTGTACATGTTATCAAAATTGGGGTAATCGTTAAAGAGAAAAATATGTAAGGCCATCGCGAAATGTTCACTTATTTCAGTGGCATGATTTTGCTCACCCCTTATTCCAATAATGTTCCTTATTATCTATGCAACATTGTCCAGCTATTTTATTTATTAATTATTAGGTGTTTATTGCACTTGTTCCAAGATGGCGACTCGAGCAGATGTGGTTTTCAAGGCACAGACACGTTCGTGACTCTAGAAAATGGACTGGCGATCAATTGCAACAAAATGTTTGCTAACGGTCATCTTGCTATGACATACACTGGTCTCGCTTCCCTTCTCATACTTGGTGATGACCTCAGTAGAGTAAATAGAAAAGCTGTTGTCAAGGGTGTGGCAGCTCTTCAGCAAGAGGATGGCAGGTCAGTGGAAATGTTGAGTCAGAAAAATTGGCAGTTGAGCGGAGGGCCCCTCTTCTTAACCACCACCCACATTCCAATCCCCCCACCAACCCCACCCCCATGGCCCGGCACTTCTTTTCCATCAGTGTGACAGACATTAGACTCATTGTAGGAATGGTCAATAATAATTGATAATTACTTTTAAAGTACACTGCAATTTAGTAGGAAAAAACAATAATAGGTACCAAGAATCTCTATATTAGAAGGTAGAAGGTCGTCCTAGGTCGTCATAAAACGTTGGTTGGGGTGGACATACCACCACCATTCTTTAAAGTTCCTTCCGATCGAGAAGGTTGCCTTTACCGTGTATCCCTTACCGCATTTTCAAAATTCTCCACAAGGCTTTAATTGTTAGTGTATGGGCTCCAGTGGCAGGGTAAACGAAATTTTCTGAATGTTAATTTGTTTATGTATGTCCCCATGGCTACCCAGGTTGATGTGTGCTGTCCAAGAGTCTAATAATATCATGCTGCTGAGTAATATTTTTTTTATGAAGACGTGTAGAGTGGTGCGATCGTGTTTCTCGAATATAAAAAATGTTCTTTTCATAACTCCATTTCAGCAGCAAAACATGCCGAATACCCAAGGACCTTGGCTTCGACAACCATGATTCCATTCCGCTTGGGGTTGTGTATCATCAAAAGTCGTCGTGATCGTCCTCGTGGGGTCTACGATCACTGACCGACCTTCCTCGGTTAAAGTTCTACTCACCTTGTACCAGTGACTCGTTGATTTGATCCGTTACACCCCTCCCATGTTCCCCTGTAGGTTGCATATCATACCCTCTGACTTGCACAAATAGGTTACAGATATTCTGTAGACAGTATATTTTACTGTTACCAGTTAAGGTATCCATACACTAGGCAGGTACAGAACGGGTAACACCGCGGGTAGGATGTCGTCCTGTGCCTGTCACTCATTAGACAATATAGTCTCATGCCATCACCACCACATCCCACCAAGTCTGTGGCTCTACATTCAATAATGCGGAAGCGAAAAAATACGACCCGTGTCCAGCGGCTGTTGCCTGTCCAGTGTCTGCGTAATGTAGGGACCGTAAAGCACTATAGATAAGTCCAATATTATAAATAAAAAGCTTGGATAGTTGTTCAATAGCAGCTTCTATTTTTTCCTACCTAATCAGTAATGAACTATGAAGTGATATATTCATGATTTGAAGATGTAAGAGTGACGACTTCGTCTGTGCTTCTTCATCTTTGGTTTTCGTAACGTGTCCCAAATTGTTTAAAACCTGTGTTCTCCCTATTAACGCCTGGCTGAGGAGTTGGTTGTAACAGTTAATATAAATATCAAACTATAATTTATTCCGAATGAATTACCTAAGACACTGTTCATTAGGGTTTTCATTATATTTTGAGAAACTTTACATTATTTTATATTTTTATCCGTGTTGTAGCTTTGCTGCCACTCTTATGGGTAGTGAAAATGACATGAGGTTCGTGTACTGTGCATGCTGCATCTGTTATATTCTTCAAGACTGGTCTGGGATGGACATGGATAAAACTCTCAATTATATTCTCAGTAGTCTTGTGAGTAATCTTCTAATTGTAAATATGATTTATAGTCAGGCACGTTGAGCAGAACAACTGAGACTAACTCAGGTCAGGTTCTAAGGTTGTAAGACCTCCAGATGAATAAAAAAAAATTTTTTTTTTAATATATCCTTTCATTCGGAAAGCTTGATTTTTTGGTGCAAGTAGGGAATTTTTATCTCAATCCTCAGAATTATCGTCTGGAATGACACACACACACACACACACACACACACACACACACACACACACACACACACACACACATGTGTATATATATAAAGCTTTGAAAGCGTGCGCGCGTTAAGCGTTTTCAGATGAAAAAGCGTGAAACTCTAGAATTCGTTTCAGAAGGTCTCAAAACATTTTTCATTTAGGAACCATTGCAACAGCTTTTTTCGACGAAAATTCGCTAAAAGGAGCCCTTAGAAAAATTATTTAATGTCACATCTATTGATCTCACGGCGAAATCCATGAATCTGGGCACTTGGAATCGAACTTGGCCAATTCCAAAAGCTTGGAAAAGGATGCTTCAAACTTCCTCATGAAATGTATATTTGTTTCTCTCTTAGAATTTCCTCAGTCTTGCATTTTCTATTTCATTTTTCCTAGTCTCAAGAGCAGTAATAAAAAAACAGAAATATTTAAAAGTTGAATTGGTTGCAGGAAGAGAAGCACTGATAGGAAGGGCTGACCGTCAGAGTTGAGTAGTTGTTTCTTTAACCTTCATCGTTTCGGAAACTTGTGCATTTTTTGGGGATACTATAGTGAACAGTAATCTATTTTTCCTTGTTATCCATGGTGTCAATCCATTTTATTGAATGAATTGATTTATTGTTATCAAAGACCCTTGCTTAGATGACATTTTTTTATTGTTAAATCTCTGTTCATTTAAACATTTCCACATCATATTACAACATAAAATTTGAAAATCTTTCTTGCTCTTATTTTGCAGTCTTATGATAACGGGTTCGGCCAAGGTCCTGACTTGGAGTCGCATGGTGGTGTGACCTACTGTGCGATAGCTTCCTTAGTTTTAATGGATAAGCTTACTGAGTCTCTTTCGAAAAAAAAGGTCAGTTCAGTTTTTGAATTAGAAAGACATTGTTTAGAGATACTAGTGAGTATTAAAAAGACATCGTGTGACTTGGTAATTTTTCAGATGGTATAATAGAGTGCAGAATCTATCCCCTATATTCCTTGGTCCCTCCATTAGTCGAGAACAGCTCTGGACTGATTCCACAATGGGTTTTTGGCAAATTGTCAGCTAGTTCTGTTGGTGGTTTTAGACTACTTTTTTTTTTCATTTTCTCCATCTTCTTCCGGCCAAAAAGGAAGTTTCTCATCTACAACTTCACAATCGCATTGAAACTACGATCTTTATCTCGGATCTGGTACATCTGGTATATCAATTGCTTTAGGAAGTTTGCAAAGTGGTAATCTTTTATCTAGAAATAATTAAATTAAAAGGGTCCATCTTAACGCTAACCCAATTAATCGCTATGAATTTCCTTGAAATGAGATTCTGTAAATCTTTTGAATGCAGTTGTCATCAAAATTGGATCAAACTGTAGAAGTTTTCAAAAGCTTCTTTTTATTTTTTCTAGAACAAGGCAGGAACTTAGTTCCAATTTTTTACCTAGAAAAAAGTGTCAACTTTATTCAAAGTTAAGATTGTTACAAGGATCTTACGATTTGATTCATTGGAGACCATCCAAGGCCTAACCCATTCAATTCCTAAAAATATCATCGGGCTCAAAATCATATTGGGAGCCCTGATTTTGCCAACCAATATTCAGCCCGACCATGTTGGCAGCACTGTCCGCGGTCCCGAAAGCTTCATTACTTGAAAGAGTCCTCAGGCAGCCTATGATACAGGATTGGTAAGTGGGTAGGCATAAACAACCCTCTAGTGCCCCTGACATAATTATGAATGAACTTCACTAGGAAGTTTGTTTATTCATCAATTATATCTTGGGGCACAATGTAGATGCTTAAAGAGCCACAGTACTAGAGCAAACCATAGACTGACGGGTCCAGACCTGGATGGCAAGACTCCCTTCACACGACGGAGAGCAGAGAGAAAAAGTGTTTCTCTCTGTAACTCTCCTATGTCCCCTTATCTCGGGGCAGAGGAGGGAGGCTGTAGGTTCTGGACCATTCCCTGGTCCTCATTACCTGCAACCCCCCCCCCCCCTCACCCTATCATTATCTCCCTCCATACTGAGGGATGTCTAAATCCGAGATGCGGTCGTAAGGGGCCATAATTTAGGATAACAGTAAGGCATGCATGTCAATACTTCAAGGTCATGTCAAAGATAACTCCTGAAGGTACACCTAAAGAGGAAGGAAATAAAAATTATATAACCGATAGGATCTCTTTCCGGGGAAAACGTAACCCTACCTGGAAAATAGGCACACTAATAGGTCACATAAGGGATATCCAAAAGGTATAATTCAAATTAGAAGGCCACTACTGAGGGGGCCCAGAGAATAAATCGTAAATATTCCGGTAATCGTTAGGAATAATATACAAAACTCAACTCAGAAACGTGTTGTGATGGCTTAAGTAGGCCACATTACGGAAATATGGTATTCTAAACTTCATATTTTTCTGTTGAGCTTCTTAACACTGTCTGTCAATCATGTGGGGTTTCCTTTCTCACTAGGTACTTCCGTTTCTTGCTTCCCTTATGGGGTTAGATTTCACTGAAATTCTCCAACTTCTGTGACATCGGAGTATTTTTCCACGCGCGTTTTAGTTGTAAACTCACATACAAGCAATGCCAATAAATAATCGGACAAGCTCTGTGATAAAAAAAAATGAACAAAAATGATAGAATAATAAAAAAAAAAAAAAAAAAAAAAACCTTAGAAATACCTAATTAAACTACACTTTTACTGAACCTCATTTGTCAAACAGCAGGAGTTACTCTGGAACCTAATTAAGTCTTACCTTACTTTTTATCTCTGTATAAATTTATTTATTGTTCGCAAACATGCTATTTTCTGTTTCATTTTTTGTTTTCTTAAAAATCATATTTGTAGATAGAAGGAATTCGTCGATGGGCAATCATGAGACAAGTGTCTGGTTTCCAAGGCAGGGCGAACAAACAAGAAGACACTTGTTATTCTTTCTGGGTTGGAGCAACCCTGAAGGTAACTAACCTACTGAACATAATTAAATCCAAATTATGATTTTCGAAATATTTCTTGAAAGATGCACCTTTTAAACAGGATACTGACTTATTAAATTTGGACATCAAAAATATTAACAGCAAAAGTTTGGTATTGGCGTGAATTATGGTAAAACCAGATATTAAGCCACACAATTTGCTAACTTTCGCAACTTTTTCCGTTCTAACAGCAGAATTGTGGTTATTTCTATTGCTTTTCTGAAGAAGGCTGTGCCAGATAGTACTAATTCAAGTGTTTTTTTTTTTCCTGCAGATGTTGAACTTTTACGACATGGTGGACTTCGAAGAAAACAGAAAGTACATAATGAGTACCCAATGTGATGTTATGGGAGGCTTTTCGAAGGTTAGAGACGTCAATCCAGATCCTCTTCACAGCTACTTGGGTATGTTGAAAATTGTATTAACTGCCATTAAAACGGGATCTAGACAAACTGTTATGTTCAAAGAAAACTCTCACAGTCTGATTAAATTGGCCTCATAGTTGTGATAGAACTCCTTCTCGATTGGCATATTCCTGAGGTTATTCAACCTGCAGAATATCCTTCGGGTGTATTAGGTTAATCGCCTCTCCCGTTTGAAGAAAGAACTACTACATTTCGATCACCTCCATTGTCATATCAACACATTGGAGGTTGTAACTCAAGAGAAATTTCTCCTTAGTAAGGAGGGACACGAGTTCGAACGCTGTCCAAGATATCAGATATTTTTGGGCTGTAACAGTTTGCTTAGTCAGTAAAAACCTGAAATAATACGAAATAATAATTAATTAAATACCTCTTGAGCCAAAAGACTGTAAACCACATTCCCTGCCATAGTATCTTTCACTTCCTCACTCAGTTGCGTCAAAACACACTGTGACAATGGACTCTTCTGATGGACTTCTTCCAGAAGCAACAGCTGGGCCAGCGGCCTGCAGTTTTCACTTCATCATTTGTTCGGGCCCAAACCAGCGGAGACAGTTGGTATTTGAGTCCTGGGAAATGTTATGTTCAACGAAACTCTCACAGTCGAAGAGGTTTGATTAAATCAGCCTCATAGCTCAACCCGTTGGAGTGTTGCAACTTAAGATTAATCTCTCCTTAGTAAGAAGGGACACGAGCTCGAACTCTGTCCGAGCTATCAAATATTTTTGAGCCGTAACAAATCCGTCTTGACAGTAGTCTTGTTACATTTCTGGTTTATAATTTCCTCCCTTTTCTGTCAGTTTAGTGTAGGCTCAATATTCAACCACGCATCAATATACGCTGTCTCCCATGAACTTTATTGAACAACAAAATACTTAATTGAGAGGAAAAAAACAGGTTAAGCAACATACTTGAAACAAAAATCGAAAGGGTGGAACATAAGAAAGACTTGTAGCGGGAGTGGAGACCTGGATGGTTACATGAAAGTTGCTACATGAATGGATCTTATTTAATTCGCTTGGGATTGGTGCATAGTTGAATCCTGAACACTACAATTATGGTTTTTAAAGATAGTAATGTTGTGAAAATACAATTCCATTAACAAGTAGGTACCGTGGGTCATGGCCATGAGGCATACAGACTCCTTTTGTTCATAACAATGGCACAGTTTTCCCACTTTTTTATTCCAGAAAGTCAAGTCGAAGAACAATACTTTACCAAGATGGTTGCAACAGTTAGTTTTTCAACCCAGTGATTAGACATTCCTCTTTTGTTAATCATTGAAAAATAATGTAATGGTCAATTACCTATCATCTTAGAAGATTGATCTTGGTCAAGCTATAGCGAGGTAGGAATAGGTTCTCAAAACGTAGAAAAACAGTCGTCCGTTTACTGTTGAAACATCGATTCTTTAAGTTGATTAAACAGTCAAATTTCTCATCTCGTTGTCAGCATTAAGTATATTTACCTATATTCTTTATTGGTAGTATTTAGAAATTCCCTATCTCTTTAGTAAAACGAAACTACATAAATTAATCATTTTCTAAAAGATCTTGGAATTGCTTTGATTTCTAGGCTTATGCGGATTAAGCTTCATGGGTGAAAAAAGTCTAGAAGAAGTTCATCCTGCCTTGAACATTAGTATGAAAGCGGCAAACTTCCTGCACAAATTGCATCAATCCTGGTAAGTTCGTTGTGCGATGTAACTAACATTATAATTTTAAGTAAGCACAAGAAAACCTTAGATGAATATTTATTTGGGAAGTATTATTTTCAACTCGCAATAAATTTATTTGCTTTAGATTTGTACAAGTGACTACAGTTATCAATCTAATTTTATAACCGGAATTTATAATTGATGTTATTATCCTTCGTATACTGTGGTATTCGTCGGAATGTTATACCTATGCATTTTTATATATTTATAAAAGTGTGAATATTCAAATTTGGAAGTAATTGTTACCAAATTATTATGTAAGTTATAAGCATAAGTCTGACAGTTTGTTTGATACCTATAATTTAAGGATGAAATAACACCAAACTAGCACATCATATCAAAAATGTTATTTTCCCCTACAAATAAAACTTGTTATACCTGCTATATCGTTCATTTTATTGGTATCAACGTACTTGTGAAGGCTATACAAAATGTTTGAAGAGTTCTTTCCAGAACAACGAAATCGTTCAATTCCAAGTACCCACCTTTATGTTGTAGAGCTCTCTCAGGATTTAGAAGTGCAAAAAGACCGGTGGCGAGACTGGGCTGTTCACGGCCACCTCCCCTCTTCTTCCCCCTCTCATAGGTGAATTCGCGGATCGTGATTCGTGGGAGCCTGTGGTGAAGATGGAACCGCGATTCACGATCCGTGAATTCACCTATGAGAGGGGAAAGAGGCCCAGTCTTGTATGGGTACGCTGCAGCACCTTCTCACTCTTTTCGCACTTCTAAAACCTGAGACAGCTCTACCTACCGAATTATTGACAAGTGCGTCATCTCCATGAGTATATTAAGTTACCTAGTAAGAAGAAATCAAACGTTAGTTAGGAGGGTATATATTGCTTAGCAAAGTTGGACCAATGACAGATTCCGTAATAGAGCCAAAACATTCCTATCCAGTTGTAAGAACTTTGGTCTTGAGGACGGTTCAAAGCTTTCGATAATGAAGATGTAGGTAATTCAGAAACGGGAGAGCAATGGTTGTGATTTGATTAACTCTTCAGAGACCATAACCGTGGAGGAATAGAAAAGTTTAATCAATGTTAAGAATAATATAGATACCAATTTATAGCCCTTCATTGAAGTCAATAACAGATCTGTTCTAAAGTGGCTATTTTTCGATTTATTCAGTCGAACCTAGAATTTAAAGGCAATCGCTCTTTGTTCTAAAATTTTCTAAACAGTAGTTTCGTTTAATTATAATCTTCACGAATATTCTAAATTATTGTAAAAGGGGCAAGGGGCTCCAATCATGAGAAGCTCTAGGTAGAGTGCAGCACTTGAACGAGAACCTTACCGATTAGCTCTTCTTTTGTTTCCTACAAAGACAGTTGTGACGAACACAAGTTTTTTTTTACAGTTTCTTATTTGTTTGTGTTTTTTAATTACAATAATTCATTTATTAATAATATAGTTCTCATTTCGACCGCTATTGATTAGATTGATGGTGCAGGGAACGAATCGTCGAGCAAAAAGGAGTGACAAGGTATTTGCAAGGGGAAAGTCATGTCAACCACCATGTTCCTTAGGTTCTTCGCCCCCTAGCGGCGGACCTTGTTAATTCAATCAGCCACAACCATTTCAAGTGGTAAAAGTAGGAAAGGATTTAAACTGTGCTCCAAATCTTTTGCCCAGAAGTACGCTCAATTAGCCATAGCCAAGAATGTAGTGGTACTTGTGCATGGTATCATCAAGTCATAAAACTTGAATCAGTCTTAACAATTTTTTTTCTTCTCCTATTCCCAAATGGTATATCTTAGTAAGTTGTAAGAGTGAACTATAGCTCTTTTTTTTAAAGCTCAAGTTTTTAAATTTAATAATACCATGCATTCAAGTACCACTACATTCTTGGCTATGCTAAAGTCGGGTACAACCAACTATCGCATATTACTGTTGCAAACAAAACTGTTGAAAAATGGCTTTATAACCACAATTACATTGACGTACGACGGCATACTTCTTGTGAAAAATAGGTTGGTTGAGTTGCGATTTACTGACATAGTACAGTCCTGGTCGACATGAAAAGCTAACCTAATCCAGGTGTGACGTCACGAAAATATGGGCTGTAGGTAAATCTACTGTTCCTCATCTTCATAATATTATGGTTCTCTCAATCCTCTCTCCTCCAGATGCAATTGTTTCTTCTTTAACCCAAAGAATTTTTGTGAAGTATACTATTTGGTGATCCGATTTAAATAGGTACTTCTTGTGAGTAGATTTTGAAAGATCACAAAAAGTGATGAGAAAAACATGTAAGGTTTCTGGCCAAATAAATTTCAGATGGGTGCAAGTTCTTCTTTATACAAGATTTGGAGCTCATAGCACAAACGCCACTTCTTTGACTGTCAAAACTTGTTGTCGCATAAATTGCGACTAGGTATCCATCTTAACAACATCCCAAGGCAATGAAAAGAAAGAAAAACTATCAACCTATAATACCTCACTCATTGCTCTGGGTTTCCATTTAAAAGAGTTTCTGGCACCGTAATGCCAAACATTAATATTGTAATACGAGCAAAACTGGATTCCCTCTGATTGGCAATATGGAATCTAATCTCCCTGTGGAACTGCTCAAAATAATGATACCGATGCAGTCATAGTCTTTATGGTTCTACGTTTCTGCTTCCCGACTCTGTGTCTTCAAAGAGCTCTCGATACACCCGATCCGGTTTGAGTTTTCTCTCCTAGATTTCGTCCTTATCCACGTTGTGCTTCGAAATAGCTATTTTGAATTTTCGTTCTGAGAATTTCTTACAACTGGTATGTCTCAGCTAATGAAAACAATTTCCTTGTTTAGATGGATTATTATATTGCATCGATTACTCACTGAGTAATTAAGGTTTATTTTTTTTTTTAAGATGACTGATGCCAAAATCATCAAAAACTCCCCGCCTACTATGAATTGAGTGACTCTCACTGTGAGCAACGCTAATGAGAGGTCGGCTACTACTATACTGTTCAATAGGAGTGTTGCTTATTCACTATTTACAATGTTAGTGCACAGGTCGACAAAACGCAGGGTTTTCCCCAAATAAAACTTATTTTTGCCTTTTATTGATTTCTATTACTTCTGGTTTTGTGTCTGTATCTTCATCCAGCTGTCTACTTGTGATCAGTTCCTTGTGGGGTTCCCAGAGACCCCGATATCTTCAGGTCTAATTATTCTATTTTGCTAAAAAAAAACTGGATGTTGCGGGATGATCTTGAAATGATTTCCTCTTAGTAATAGTATTTCTGTGGAATATTATAATAGATACAGTTAGGATAGGAAGAATTGAGAATCATTGTGAACAAGTTGTGTGTACATAACAAGGAATGATGATCCCTAGGTTAGGTGTCGGTCAGGAAGAAATTCAAAGGAGAAACGTTTCATAAGTAGTATTTTATTATGACAAAATAGTTAACGTTAAGCGGAGGAAGGAATGGCGGGGTTGTACGTAGTTTAGATTTTGTTGAAAGCTGCGATGTCGACAGACTGAACGAAGTCTTCGAAATCTTGGATGTTCTCGACGAGCTCGTCAACAGAGACTTTGTCATCTTCCACGACGCACATGATCTGCAGCTTATGAATTCCGTAACCGACGGGAACCAATTTGGCTGTTGGGATATACAAACAACAAGAAATTAATATTACTGGTTAGAAACAGTGAAAGATGCTACTGCTCCCGAAAAATCGATTTCTTTAGGTCCCTATTTTCTCTCTTTTCAAACAAAAATATTAATAAATAGCAAACATCAAGCTAACGTACAGCCAGATGTGTTATTGGTCAGATGAAAATGAGGTCAACATAGTAAACAAGGCACATTAATGAAAAGTCTCTTTCCCCTCCTCCCGTTTCCTTCGTTACAAATTGCCATTTTTTACCGAACCAAAATCCAGTTTTAACAGATTGTTTCCCCCCTTTTAGCGATTGACCGAGAAAAAAATGTTCAACGCCTTCAAATTAGGGGATTAATATTTCAAGTAGGTTGAAAAGGAAAGAAAATATGAAGAAAAGAAAAGACAAATCCCTCAGAGAATTAATGTGCAATAAGTAATTATCTTTGATTGTGGAACCAATAACGAACGGCAGGATCCATTACAAGAACACTGTTTTCAAGAAAGTGAACAGCTCTTATTGAGAATGGTAAATCTGATGTGAAGGTGAAGAAACAATTATCAAACTTACAAGCACCCCAAACAAGTCCATCCTTAACGATGGTCCTGACTTGTTTCTCCATCTCCTTCATGTCTGTTTCGTCATCCCAGGGTTTCACGTCTAGGACGATGCTAGATTTGGCAATGAGGACAGGTTTCTTGCTCTTCTTCTCTGCATATGCTTTCAGCCTTTCTTCTCTCACTCTCGCAGCTTCCGCATCCTAAAAAATAGGAAAGTAATTCAAAGTGAAATCAGTCACCCGAGGCTCCATAGTAATGAGGAATGCTCACAACTTTTCTTTTTCCATTCTCTGAAAAGCCTTGTTAACGATGAATAAATTACTGCACAGAGGAAAATTACCCAACCAGAACTGAATTGTTAATGATTAACTTTCACACATGTAGAAGTCGAGGAATGAGTTTCTTTTTGTAATACGTAATATATTCATTTGAAGAATTCTGGAATTCGAACTGACATCAATTGCATTGTGAACCTAATAACCGGCCTGATTCACATATCGCTCTATGCAAACCCTTGTTTTATAGCTTTGTTTGATTATTTATACAGAGGTGTTTCCATCAGGTATGATGTTTTCAGAAACTCCACAACTTTTGAGAGGCCTTGAGGGTCAAAAACCTCACATTTTGTTCAGAGGGTCTGTATTACTATAAACCTTGAAAGGTGAATATCTATTTTACCAAAATAGTGTTGAAAGGAGCTATTTTAGAACACCTATAGCAGAAATGGAAGCTGAATAGATATTGAGAGTAAGGTGTAAAAATTTTAAAATACATTTAATGTCAAGTAGGTACCTCTTCTTCGTCTGAGCCAAAGAGATCCACATCATCGTCATCATCGGCAGCAGGGGCAGGTTTTCCGCCAGCGGGGGCTGCACTGAGGTTGAAGCCAGAAGGAGCTTTCTTCTGGCCGGGGAGTTTCTTTTTGTCAGCTTCAGAGATGGACTTGATGTGGTTGTACCATCTTTTGGCGTTGGGTGTTGAGTCACCAGGTGCAGCACCAAATGCTTCTAGCACTGCTACATCAGCTTGGGAGGCCACCCATCTTTGAATAAATTCAAGTAATACATTGAAAAATCACAGTTTTCTAAACTTCCTCCAATCAAAATTGTCAATTTAATGAATTCCTCTATCGAATCGAACAAAACAATAATAATGAAAAAATTGAAGAATGAGTTTCTACCTAAATGGTTGAAGCACAAAGCTTTCTCGGATTTGTAACATGGTTATATCAACTAGAAGGGGCGATGGATGGATGAGCAGGCTCAGAAAGCAGAACAGGCCGCTGCTGTGGGAGACATGAAGACGCTGTATGAGATCACTAGGCAACTCTCAAGGAAAGGATTCAACAGGAGCCAGCCTGTAAAAGGTAAGACTGGAGAGTTGCTAACTTCAGCTGAACAACAGCTACGGAGATGGGAAGAGCATTTCAAGGAAGTTTTTAGTCCAGTTCATGGCGGGGATGATATAGAGGAGCTGTTTGCTTCTGCTGGCCGACTCTTACCAAACCTGGACATTGAAATTAGTGACGCTCCACCATCAGAGGCTGAAATAAGAAAAGCAGTGCAAGAGCTGAAGAACGGTAAGGCCCCTGGCGTGGATAACATCCCTCCAGAGGTTCTTAAGGTTGATATTGATACTACCGTACGCCTGCTGCTCCCGGTCCTTCAAAGAGTCTGGAACGAGGAGGTGATCCCTGAGGAGTGGAAGAAGGGCCTCATCATCAAGATTCCCAAGAAAGGAGACAGGACCTCTTGCGATAATTGGAGGGGGATAACCTTACTCACGATGGCAAGCAAGGTCTTGGCAAAGATTATTCTTGACAGGGTAAAGGACAGGATTGAGGGGCTGTTGAGAAAGGAACAGGCTGGTTTCCGGAGGAACCGAAGCTGTGTTGATTTGATCAACACTCTTCGAATCATACTGGAACAAAGCTTGGAATGGCAGAGCCCCTTGTACGCACTCTTCATCGATTTCCAGAAGGCTTTCGACTCTATCAGCAGGGAGGCGATGTGGAAAGCTCTACAAGTGTACGGAGTCCCACCGAAGATCCTTAGGCTCATCCAGAAGATGTACGACGGTTTCACGTGCCAGGTGGTCCACGACGGTGCACTAACCTCAGACATTCCTATTCAAACGGGATGTCGGCAGGGGTGCGTGATGTCTCCAATGATTTTCCTGGTTGTCTTGGACCTCTTGATGAGGATGACGATCGGACGAAGGAAGAGAGGGATCCAGTGGGGTATTCACGATCGTCTGGAGGACCTCGATTACGCAGATGACGTCTGTCTCTTGGCACAAAGGTTTAGTGACATGACCCACAAGCTAGAGAAGCTGAGTGAGTTTTCTTCCAAGGCCGGGCTCAAGATCAACGTCGGGAAAACAAAGGAAATCCGAATCAATGTTCCACTGAGGAATCCCCTGGTGGTCGATGGAAGCTCTATTGAGCGTGTGGACTCGTTCCAGTACCTGGGCAGCAACGTCGACACTCAAGGGGGCGCTGATGGTGACGTTAAAAGCAGGATCAGGAAGGCGAATGGTTCTTTCGTTCAACTATACCCTGTATGGAAGAACAGGAACATCTCTCTGGGGACGAAACTTCGTCTATTCAACACGAATGTCAAGTCGGTGCTCCTGTACGGCTGTGAGACGTGGAAGGTCACTGTGGTTCTTTTCCGGAAGATACAAGCTTTCGTGAACCGTTGTCTTAGACGGATCTTAGGGGTGTGGTGGCCCGAAGTAATCTCGAACGAGGCACTGTGGGCACGAACAAAACAATCTCCTATCGCAACCGAGATTAGGAAGCGAAAATGGAAGTGGATCGGCCACACCCTTAGAAAGAATGAGGACTCCGTGGAACGCCGAGCACTGGACTGGAACCCGCAGGGGTCTCGACGGATAGGTCGTCCTCGGAAGACGTGGAGGAGATCCGTGGAAGAAGAAGCGAGCCGTGCTGGGAAAACTTGGAATGAGATTAAGGTCCTGGCCAGAGAGAGGGAAGAATGGCGTAATTTCACACAGGCCCTATGCTCCTGAATTGGAGTGACAGGATATAAGTCAAGTCAAGTATATCAAGTATAGATCACTGAACAGTGTTATTAAAAAAGTGCATTTACGAGTATATTTAGCTGTAAATTTTTATTCAAAGGAAGGAAATGAGACGTTAATATTGTTAGTTATTGTGAAAACCTGAAGAAAATAAGATATTTTAGTAAACCAAAATTGTGGAAGCAACTTTTGAAGGAAAATTCCAAGAAGATTGGACCACCCACAATATCACTGAGACAAATCAAAATCGGATGAAAACTCTAATAATGCTGTAATCCCCGCTCCTTTGAAGTTAACACAATCCTAATTTATGGAACACAGAAATATGAATCTCTGTCGAGGGGTCTTATGAGTCGGAAGGCCCCAACGTGCAGCCCTACTCTCCATCAGAGAAACAGAGACTCTCTTCAACTATCATTCACTAATGATTGACGCAACGTTTCACATGACAAAACATGCTTCTTAAATGAGTTTATTTTTGTCGAAAATGTAGATTGTTTGAGTGGGCATTAATGAATGCTCTGACTACAAACTTCTCGCTTGAAGCTGTTTTTATTATTAATCTTAGAGTCTACTGTAATACTATCTTAATTTGTCCCGGTTTTCTCAGTTGTCTTCACGTTCCTCGATAAGGTGAGGATGAGCAAACAGCATGTGTCCTTTTTCTTGTTTTGAGTATCTTGGCGCTTGCATGGCCTTCCCGGAAGGTAATACATAAGAAGAGAAAGAACTTCTATCGCGCCTTTTCCCAATGACCCCCCCCCCCCCCCTCCCGAATTAAAAACTAAAGAACGATTAAGTCAGGCAAATGACTTTTTTCCTCCGATTATGTGGTGCACACACGCTCGGGCCTACATTCTGTTTCCTAAATGTACTCAGTTCTGTTTTAGCCATACTTTTTCTCAGTAATATGACATTTCACTACATAAACAAATAAGTACATACTTGTTTACAAACTGGATACTCCGTGTGCTCCATAAATCAAGTACACGTACTTAATGTTTCTTCCAAAATGCCTGCACATCGAAATAACCGGCCTGTCCTAGTCCGGAGGATGCCAGTTGAGACAAAATCTACGATATTATATATACATTTTTGAGGTTACACTGTGGTATTAATCTAAGCTCTGGTGATTCACATAGATGCTTAAGGGCCGGTCACCAAGCTATCGATCCAAGTTCAAGACGCGGTTTGGCAGTTGAACGAAGATCGTCCGCAATAATGGATTTCACCATAGAAGTTCAAGGCTGGTCTCCGATCAACCGGCGTTCAACGTTGAATGTTCGAGCTCAGCCGGTTATGGGGCGTTAACTCGGATCAATTGTTGCTCGACTCCTCACATACTTAATTTACAACTTCATAAAAATTTGCCGGAAACATTTTTGAAGAAAAACTACGGGAGTTCTGAGTTTGATTGGGATTTTACAATTCCCCGTCCAAGAAGTTCAAACCGAAGGACGAAGACTTTGATGTACTCGACGAGAGAGATTTCGTCACAAGATATCGACTCTCCAAGGCCTCTGTTCTTGTGATTCTAGAGCGAATCCAGCAGAAATAAGTCATGTAGCATGATCGTATGAGCAATTTTTCGTAAATTATCGATAGTATCATGTTACTTTGTTTCGAAACTGAAGCACTTTGAGAGCAAAAAAATTATAAATTACCAACATACCAATTTTAAGGCAAAAAACTCGTTCTGAATAATATTCTGCCATCCTGCCAGATTTTGGATTTTATCATAATTTTGTACTAAACTTTTTAATGTTCTAGTTCAGTGTTGATCAACTTCTTTTGACCAAAATTCTACTAAAATTGTCAATTTGTGGCGATTTTTAACCATTTTTACTATTTTAGTGCTTACACAGTTAGCTCATTTTTGTTCTCACACTGTTAGCACATTTTTTGAAACTTGCGCAATCGTGCTGAAAAAGTGTTAGCCAACAAACTCGTATTTTCTTTGAAAAGCTTGATTTTTTGGCGCAAGATAGGAATTTATGTACCTTTATGTTGTATATGTGTGTATATGTTATGTATATCTATATAAAGGGTAAACCCTCCCCCTAACTTTTTCGACAATTTTTGAGGTATCGAAGTGAAACTTGGAGAGCATTTATGGGGTAACTGATACTAATTAAAAAAAAAAAAAAAACGGGAAAAAATTCAAAAGTTTGGGGATTTTTCAAAGGGGGGGGGGGGGGGGGTAATGCAGTGCAACAGGGTGGCCCCCAAATGGAAATTTTCAATTTCCCAGACATCAGATTCAATATATATACATTTTTTGTTTTATTTTCTCGTCATTTTAATGTACCTTCAATGCTTCCAACACGAAAACCGTATGATTTAAAGAAAAAAAAAAAAAAACAACAGACTACTTATATTTAACAATTTCATTGTCCTCGAAGTGCTCAAATATCATATTACATTTAACCTAAATGTAATACGATAATTTACGAAAATTCACCCATACGATCATGCTGCATGACTTTCTATTTAATATTTGATGGTCTCTCAATTTGTGATCTGAAGCTATTTGTTGAAGTATACATTTTAATCATTTGAATTTAGGTTTTTTTTTCCTTACATGGACTTTTTAGCTCTGGGGATAATTCGAAATTTTCGTCCGACAGCAAAAAATGTCGCGCTTTTTTTCACCTACTACTAATTGTTGCCAGAGACAGTATAACTTCCTGATTCCCAGTTCCACAAGAATCGTTCGTTGGAAAATTGCTCTGTGAATTTATAACACATGACTCCACATTCCAATGGGTCAATTTCCCCCACCTTAACCCTCCTGAGAAGTCCTAGCTTATACATACAAACTAGTTTTTGGATTCTTACTGGATCAATCCACTACCCTGCTGGTTTTTGTCTCCTTAGTTCAATACTCTGTTGATTTTTCTCATAAATGGTTTATTAGGGATGTAGTTACCAGGGAAGACAATGGCACACCCATTCCTTTTTTATGTGCGTGTAGCGCTGTTACTTTTGAACAATTTAACCACCACTCTTGATAATTATTTTTGTCATTCGTATAACTCACCTATGAAATAATATGTACCTAGAATGATAAAGTACGCTATTGAAGTTTGATTGTTTAGGAGTTTTACCTGAAAACGCTTCAAATTATTACACCAAGTTTTCATTTAAAACATTCCCTGACATTTGGTGGTTTTTGCGAAATTCCCTGACAATTCCAGGTTTTCCCTAACTTTTCCAGTTGGGGGCCTCCCTGTGCAATTTACTATAGGGACGTTCCTTAGGAAAAAATCGTGCTTCTCCGTGGTTCATCAGCTCCAATCGCAGAACAGAATTTATGATATGGAGATCTGAAAGGGGTAGATATCAACTTATTGCTCCAATAGGTAAGTAATAAAAGTAATTACCTGTCGGCAGACAGGTCGCCGAACCCCACATTGATATAGATCAACCTCGCGCACCGTATGTTCGTATGTACTTACTTTTAGCGACAAACAATTGCGTGTATTCACTTTTACATAAACAAACTTCAAACGATTTAGTTAGAGAAACCATATAAAAACGTAAATAAAGGTGCTACAATATTTTACACACCATGTCCAACACGTGGCATACACGTCAATGTCACCAGCAAGAAAGTTACTTACCCTTCGACGTAGCTTTTGTCTGAAATGTAGGAATCGAACTCCTTGACGCCTTTTTCGGATTTCAGATCGGAAATCATAGCTATATTTTCACGAAAAACTTGAAACTTTACAAAAAGAAATCCCCAAATGAAACAGAAACACCTTTCGGAAGGAGAAAGGAACGGTGAAGAAGGAGGCAGGAGGGGGTTGGTGGTGGTTGTCTACAGTTGTCCTGTCTTTTGTTATACATCTTTCAAGAAGTGGGGATTGCTGAGATGTATCTTTCCGATCATCTTTGTGTAACAAGGTAATTTACCGATGAAAATTCTATATAAGGAAAATCTTAGTGTTCTCTCTGCTCTGAAGAATATAAAAACTCATTGAAGACGATGACTTTGGTAAATTAATTTAATTTTTCGATACTCATTGACATCCTTCCCTCCTATTCACGCTGATTCTTCTGGTTGAAATTATTTTTGAAAGAGAGTGTCTTCTTCCATTATTCTGGCCGACTATACCCTTTGAAGGGAAGTATACCCTTTGATCCACAGAGTAGAGTAGGAGTTTTGATCGTATTCGCGACTGTTATAAAGCACAGATCATAGAAAAGAATGATTGGTATGATTGTTTCAGCCTTGGAAGTTACGGCTATGAGCTGAGTGTAGTCAGTGAGTCACAGTTACAGGCCCGATCATATGGTTTCAACAGCTGTTCAAATGAACAAAAATCGAACTAAAGATCGATCAGCTAATCGAATGTACTCAATTTTCTTATACAATTATTTCAGGTTTCCTTATTTTTGTGTTATTTTGAATTTATTGCTTGCTGCTTGATCGCTATGCTAAATAAGATTGTTTTCATATTTATCATTTCTGAAAACATGATTAAACGTTTGTAAAATCTTACCTTATCAAAACAATCGAATTGAAGATTTGATTAGTCGGGTTACAGTCGAGCAGGTTACAGGTCAGAAATTTTCTTTTCCTTTCTATAAATTTTCCTTTTTCATAAATAATTTAACTTATATACTTATTAATTTCTCATTGTTCGTGCATTATCAAGTGATAAATTTGATCGTTTTCTAACTGACTTCATCGTAAGTATAGATCAGTTATTTGTGTTAATTACGAGTACCTATCCTCTTGGAGGTAGCTACCACCCTATCGCGAAAACGTATTCAAGACGGTAATTCTCTAGAATTCGTCGCAATTGAGTTACTCTATAAGTATTATTATTGTGGAAAAACCGTGAATTTTATATTGAATAGAAAACATCTGATTCTGTCTGGTTGACTCAAGCATTGGAAGGACGTTCTGTGCATTTTATACGACCTGCATTATGATTTTTATTCCATGACATTGTAGTTTACTTTACGGACATAATTTGTCGATTGTTGACAGTGATAAATTGTTACGTGAAAGGAAATTAACATAGTTCTTTGTTGGTAAATACAGTATATTTCGCAAGTGTATATCTGGGCATGCGTGATCGATCGGAAAACTTAGTTTTACCTAGTGTGGTGCAATCTGCAATAGTTTTGGTCATACTAGACCTACTCTGTCGTACATTACATACTACATTATTACACAGAGTTGTGTGCTTTACCGATTGTTATTTATGAGCTAACTTCATAAATACTTAGAACACTTCATTGCTATCAACTTCAATAATGGTGTAACTACTCTGTCTTGTTTGAAAGTGTCATCTACAGTTGTTCGAGTAATCATTTACAATGTCGGGTCTTTTGTCAGGAAGTCAAAGCCCTTTGAAGATGCTGCGAGTCCCTCTGGCGAGGGCGGCTCCCGCTGCTGCCAAAGTCCTGTTGAATACGGCTAGGGGAACCGCTACCAAAGTTCCGGAAAAGATCGAGGTTTTCGTTGATGACAAGTCTGTCATGGTTGACCCTGGCACCACTGTCCTGCAGGTTCGTATCTGCTATCTTTGGTAGGTACTCACTTAGTAACCTTATGACGTTACCATTGTGCGAGTTTCGGAAGATTAAAAAAAAAAATCATTCATTTTATGAAGTTAGCCAGCTCTTTCAAACAATCTATGTGTTCGTCTTTGAGGGCCTGTAGTGCGATTTTGTTGATGTTCCAGGATTGTTTAAAAGTATGGCCTTCTAATCTATTGTCTGTTCATTAAAGAATCTGCACCATTTTCTATAATGGTCATTACCTAACTACTCGTCATTTATGCTCTGCCTATCAGAACTCTTTCCAATTCATTTGATGAGCGTTTGTCCTTCTGTGTATGTAGTATAGGTACTAGGTAAATCTGCTCGTATTTGGCACTTGTGTCTTTTTTTATAAATGCATTAGTTTTCCATAAAATGTAGACAAGGTTAGTGTTGAAAAACGTACCTACGTTAGCAAATACCTTTCTTATGAAAATTAAATTAATTAATAAATCTTTGTTAGGCTGCAGCCATGGTTGGTGTTGAAATTCCTCGATTCTGCTACCATGAAAGGCTCGCTGTCGCTGGAAACTGCCGCATGTGTTTGGTTGAAGTGGAAAAGTCTCCTAAGGTATACGAACAATAATTATGTTGCTTTATATCTCTTGTTTATCGATTCATTATCTTTGAATTCAAACTGTTACGCTTGTAGGGATTGTTGCTATAGCGAAATAATTATGCTCTATTAAGTATGTTCATACTTGACGACGCTGCATTGCTGCCGCTTTCAATTTAGGACTTGGATAGGCTGCAGTTGAAGAGGTTCAACTTTAATTCTAGCGCAATAAACATGGATATTGACTCATAGGCCCGGGAATTACTAGGAATGACTGAAGAGCAGGAAGACAGAGAGTTCTTCAGCCTGATGTATGCTGAGTCAGCCTAGGTACACTACCATGTAGTCTCCGTTTATCTGTACCTACTTTAGAAGATAGGTTCCTAACTGCTGAAGGTTGGTACTTATTCTAACCACTTGATCCCTACCATAGCTAAGCAGTGTATTTATGATCCAGAACCATGAAAGAACAAAGGGGGCCCTAGGGTTAATAAATGAATAGGATTTGTGAGGATGACTATCAAGAAAAGTGGTTAGAGGGTAATCGGTTCGTGAGCCAACGAATGGTCAGGCGTGAATCATGAGGAAGGATGACGGGCGTACGCTGGAGCCCAATAAGAACCCAATGAACTCAGGAGGCGGGCATTTCCTGTTATCCGACCGCCAGCATTTCCAGCGCGGCCTTCAGACGACCGCCAACGTAATCTAAAGCATCGTTATCTTTGTTATCTAGTGTTGTTATTTGCACTATAACCAATGAAACTGGAAACTAGTTGCGGTTTGAACTATAACCAATGGAACTGGAAAATATTATCTATGTAGGGCAATATGTTTCATGTGCTGCAAAGCCAAAATGAGAAACAAGGCCCAGTGAGGGGCCAATTGAGTTCTATTTGGTAGTTATTTGAGTGTGTTTGTGGAGGCAGAACAGAAGGACCCAGTGATGGGACCCATTCGACAGAATGATTCAGAACTTAGTTTCTGTGATTCAGAACTTTAATTTTAGTGATTCAATGGTAGGCACTTAGTTTTATTGTTGGCTATTGTTCCTCGTTTTGGGATTGGTGTTAATCTTTTAATATACGGTGCTGGTCGCATTCATGCTTTACACTCATTTTCGCACCCCGATCATTTACAGTCGGGGTGGGTTGTATACTATCTGTAGGCGACGCTGGAGGTGCTGACAATTGGATAACAGGGAAGGCTCAGGAGGTTCCAGCGAGGACAACATAGTTCAGACAAAATGGCCGAGTTTCACAGTTCGTATAGATGTCTGATGGGAATGATATGGGGTCTTGTAGTAGTAAGGTTGTGTAATGATGATCTTATATGAGACATTTTCATGTACTTTGTTTTATTTTATTTTAAATTTTTATAAAACCTGTCAATCTGTGTTTTGAATACATTTGTGTTTACTGTAGCCAGTAGCTGCTTGTGCTATGCCCGTCATGAAAGGGTGGAGGATAAAAACAAACTCTGATATGACGAGGAAAGCAAGAGAAGGTGTCATGGAGTTCCTCCTTGTAAATCACCCTCTTGACTGCCCCATCTGTGACCAAGGTGGTGAGTGCGATCTTCAGGATCAAAGCATGGCATTTGGATCTGACCGCTCAAGATTCGTTGACATTGATTTCTCCGGTAAAAGGTAACTAACTATAACTATGCGTTTGGATATGGACGTCAGTCCGAAATTGATAATTAAAGGTAGGCACTGTTGAATTGTGAATCATTGTAAGGACTCGTTGGACTAGGTTGATATTTTTCTCTGACTGGGCCAATACACCGATATAAGTAACATCACCTTATCATAAACCCACTGGTCTGGGCTCATAACAAAATGATAACTGAGTTCGTATCAGATTTTTTACTGGAATCTTACTTCAATTGAATAAATAACTATTCATCCTTCAATTGAATAAATAAATATTCATCATGGTAACGACATGTGGATAGTGTGTTCTGTCTAGCTAACTCTCCTAAACTCTCTTTTTTAACTAACATGAATAAAATGGTTCATGATAAGAGAAACAATTCGAAATCTGCAATGAATTTCACGGCAAGTGCGTACAACTGGATTTCTTGAAGCTTTCATAAAATGCGTTATTAAGGGACTTGAACATACTATACAAGAATCATAGCTTTCTGTGATCATTCTATTTTAGGTTGGATAGCTTGTTTTGAGGGAATTTATTGAGAATCAATCCACTAGTTAATAATCAGGCGATTACAGCCTCTGTGCTTTTTTTTTTCTACCTCTTGTAGTGTTATTTTAAGGTCAGCACACACTAGTGCCACTGCGGTTCAGGCCGCGTTAAGGAAAAACATACACCTTGCACAGTTTGGTCCTTTGTTTGTGGGAATGCGCAAACCACAGCTGTGGCAGAATGTGGTGGGGTGGGAAGGGAGAGGATTGAAACATCATTCGCTAGGCGTATTTCTCTGTCAGCCCTCTTTAACCTTCGGACCCTCCTCATCTTGGCCGCTGTGTCCGATATTCAGCTGGATTATCCGTCAGCGCACAGCGGAATGTGCTTATAGACATTAGTCCAAATTTCATATTTATCAATGGTGTTTCTTACCTGGGCAGCCAGAATCACAATCACCAATAGTAACTGAAAAGAAGAAAAAAAAAAAAAGAATCTCTGGACCCCCAATAAATAAAAGGCCCTATGACGAAAGCATTTAACCTACCCCCACAGTCGAAACCTAGAAATAACTGAGGCAAAATTTAATGATTTTCCAACTCTTTACTAAGGGGTGAGATTTATACCTGCAACACCCACAAATTCAGTTGGTCGAAGATTGATTCCATCTATCCTTGGGGGCAGCATTTCTATGACTGGGGAAGGAAATTGGCTATATCTATCATAATGAAAAAATAATCGTTAGTTAGTAAATTAACCTTTGTAATCTTGCTTTCAGAGCTGTCGAAGATAAGGACGTAGGTCCTCTTATCAAAACTATTATGACCAGATGCATTCATTGCACTCGATGCATCCGCTTTGCATCAGAAGTTGCTGGGATCGATGACCTCGGTACAACTGGACGTGGCTCGGACATGCAGGTATGAATCAATATCTATCAAATTGTCCGTAATGGGGTCATAGTAAGGATAAGTCAATAAAGAATTTTTTTTTTTTTTTTTTTTTTTTAATTGAAAGTGAATTGTATAGTACTTCAAGACAAACGGTAGAAGACAAAATTTGATTAGAGCCAGTGGTTTTATAAAAATGAATGAAATTTTAATTTCATGCTAGATTCACTCAGTTTTTTTAAAGACAGGCCACGATTTTAGTGTGGAACATGCATTAGACATGACCCAACTGCCCCTAATCTTTACGATTTTTGTGTTGCAAAAATGCGACCCCAAAGTAGGTAGCGGTAATATTATTTTCCGCTAGGTACGTAGGTATATATATATATATATCATCCGGAAAAGGTTAATTTATTTTAGAAGGTTGATTTAATTTAAAAATTAGTTCGTATTATAAAAAAAGAGCTCAAATTTGAGGAAAAAAGAGTGATAAAATACCAAAACCCGCCGCATGACTGTGTCATGTGACACGAGTGGGACTTCAGTTCATGGAAAAAAATAATCAGGTATTGGTGCCTGTAAAGGTATCTGCAAATATTGGTTGGTGTATATGGTCTATAAATCAGAGTTAGCAACTGAATGAAAACAACCAACATGATATTTGTGTTATGTTCTTATAAAAAGCAGCATAAGTGATCAATTCGAACTGAATACTGCTTTTCTTATTATGTTTACCTTACCGAATCATAAAATCCCTATACCTATATTATTGTTATATATATTATTATTGTAGTGAGGTCGTACTCTCCCTACTAAATTGTCTAGTTCCGATAACTCTACTGAGTGAGTTGGTTAGTTGGTTTATAATTTTTCATGTACTTTTATCTTTATTTGTTCAATTAGATAGGAACGTACGTTGAGAAGTTTTTCCTCTCTGAGCTGTCTGGAAATGTCATCGATCTATGCCCAGTTGGCGCTCTAACTTCCAAGCCTTACGCCTTCACTGCACGCCCTTGGGAGAACAGAAAGACAGAGTCCATTGACGTCTTGGACGCTGTAGGATCTAACATCATCGTCTCAACACGAACCGGTGAAGTCATGCGGGTCCTTCCACGGCTTAACGAGGTCACCATTTTATTTTCTATCTTACCCTTCTTGTAATACTTTTTTAAAGCGAATTTTATATAGGACATTAAACTTCTGTGATAACTCAAATTGTAAATCACGGTACGTTCATAGAAACCCGCTTTAGGGGACCAAGAATCAAATTCTAGGGGATAAAACAAGTTGCCATATAATTATGTGAGTGCATAATATAATCAAAACACACCCTACATACTCCTATTTATGGTCCTGGTTTGTGATGCGGGAGGATTGTAAATATGAACTGTACAGCCAATTCATTTCCTATATGTTGCGGCTGACTCTGATGGATACCTCTTGCCTTTCCAAATAGAACAACTCCAAGACACAGATCCGATGAGAAACTCAAACTAAACTTATACTTTCCTAGAAGAATTTACATTTTGGAGAATGAAGGGGCGCTTTGTTAATATGTCAGATAGCTGGTTGTCACTAAGCTCACACAAACAACAAACAGAAAGCTTTGTAGCTCATTTAACTGATTGGTGTGGTTTCACGGTTCCACACAAAATTAATTATTTCAAATTTAGGATAGGCATCTTGACATTTTTCTTTTCTTAATAATATTCCGCTTGATGTGTTATGAACGAAAAATAATTGTTCAACATATGACTCAATTTCAACATAAGTATGGTCGGATTTCAGGATGTGAACGAAGAATGGATTTCTGACAAAGCAAGATTTTCTTATGATGGTTTGAAACGGCAGAGATTGATCACACCCATGATTAAAGGACCTCAGGGCGATCTCCTCTCCGTGGAATGGGAAGATGCTTTGATTGCGGCTGCCAAGGTATTTTTTTTTCTTGTCTAGTAGAGTATGAGGAGTCCCCTTCATTAGAAAACTCAAGAAAAAAATGTGGAATACTCGAATTTTCGAAAGTATTTGTGTTTAAATTGCCTCATGTCCAGGTGCTATTGAAATAACTTAATAATACCTCTGCTCATCGAATAATACTAACAAACTTCCAAGGGAGGATCAACTAGTGGTCAACCATGTTGCCACTGGTCATACCCGTCTTACTCACTGACACCTACTTAGTGCAGAAGCTCGAGGTGTTATGTGTGGGAGTGATCTTTCCATCCGCCATTTTCTGGCCTCCGAGTACAGCATAGGTTGCTCAATGGGTTGACGTTTTGTCTGGACTAGACTAGGCCCAGTCCCTGTTTGTTCTACCTGAGAGCCACTAAGCTGTACTACAAACTGTGATATATGATTGGTTTTATGTCACTTTTCTGATTATGCAGGGTGTAAACACGTTAATGGTGGACCACCGGCCAGGGGTCGATTCTAGAGCTCATTTCTGATCGAAAGTTTCTCGTGGAGATTTCTTTTTAAACGCTTAGTTTCGGAGTAATTCAGTTTTTAAGATTTTTTTCGTTTTTTCGACCTTTTATCATTAAAACGGTCATAACCCAGCAGTTTTTAAGGTTCTGGCACCTTGAAAAATATTGGTTTTTCATAGTTCAATTCCCGATTGAAAAAACTCGAGATTCCCCAAATTAGGTAAAATTTTCTTTTCAGAGGGCTCTTTCATGTATCCAACCTCAATTCTTAAAAATGCTCAGGCATCTCTCCAATAGGAAATAATCCTCTTTCCAACGGTATCCTCAAAGTTGAATTTACACAGCAAATTAAGAGAGTTATGATTGTTTTAATGACAAAAGGTCGAAAACACGAAAAAATCTTAAAAATTGAGTTAAGTACTCGGAATCTAAGCGTATAAAAAGAAATCTCCACTAGAAACTCGATCAGAAATGAGCTCTATAATCGACCCCTGGCCGGTGGTCCACCCTCAACGTTTACACCCTGTATATAGGAACATATATTTAGTTATAAGACTATCAATTATCTGGACTTTTGTATTATTTTGTCCCTAGAGGTCTTTTTATCTTCTGTAAGGGGCTAAACAGTGGTCAGCGCTGTACCCATCTTTTTTCCCCCTTTGATTTGCTGGTGGAGTCCATGATAGCTCTCCGTTTAGTGGCAGAGGGCAACATGGCTCCTATTAGAATCCTAACACTTGAATCTTGTAATCTTGCTTAGGATGCTTTTGTCGTCACTTTGTTAATAGTTTTAAATGACCCTGATTTTCCTTTTCTTGTTGGCAGAACTTCTACACTCGAAAACAGAGAGAATTATAAACATTAAGATCATTATCATTAGTAAATATACCGATCTGTTCTTGCTAGGCTTTGAGGGACGCCAAGGGCAGTGTTGCTGCAGTTGCTGGAGGACTGTGCGATGCAGAATCCTTAATCGCTCTCAAAGATCTCGTTAACCGACTAGGGAGTGAAGATGTCTGCTCTGAATACTCTTTCCCAGATGGTGGATCTAGCACAGACCTCAGGTCTAGTTATCTCCTCAACAATAAAATCGTTGGTAAGTGCTGTGAAAACATTACTGTGTGTTAATTAACTTGAACTTTGAAATTTCAGTTTGCTTTGGGATTCCCCTGCTTCAATGAGCGTTACCCATGGGTGCGAAAAAGGCATTTTAACTGTTTTTAAATGGAAGAAGATTCAAGAGTTTGGCAACGAAGTTTGGCAACAACCCCACTCTTCTACAAGGCGTAGTTTTCTTTCCATGATTTTTCAAAGTGGTCCAGAGTGGTCTCTTCATCGAGTCTCTTTTGAACATAATCTGGAGGAAACAATGGTTTCCCGCCTGCAAGCTGCAAATTCCCCTGTAAATATAAAATGATACTGGTCTCATGCCCACAGACAGGTTGAATCCACTATGGTCACTGAAGAGCTATTGTCGTTCTTTTTCAAGCCGTTGAGGGGTACGTCCCGTACTCCATTCCTGCGTTGGATCATCAGTTCCTGAATGGTTACCGACCAACCAACACACGATTCCTCGCTTTAAGCATATTGATTTTGGCTTCACTCAACTCCTCCTTTGGAATGGTCTCTCATTCAGTTCAAATATCTGAATTTTTGCAAAATTATATCCTTAATCTTGAACCTATTAATCAGCATAATAAATTATTATATAAAATTTCCAAATACAACCTTTTCCAAACTAATTTAAACTCTTCTAACCAAATTAGGTTTGGAAAAGTTTAATTTGGTTTGCAAAAGGTTTTATTTGGTTCGGAAAAGGTTTAATTTGGTTTGGAAAAAGTTTAATTTGATCTGGAAATGCTATAAACTAGTTATCTAATTAAATACACTGAAAGAAACTCAATCATTCTATTGTTGTCCTGGGAGTTTAGGTACTAGTCCTGGTAAACGGTGGAACCGTACTGGTATACTATTTGCTGTACAAGTTTATAAATTAGTGAACCTATACTATCAATTGCAGGTGTTGAAGAGGCTGATCTGATTCTCCTTATTGGAACTAATACAAGGTTTGAAGCTCCTCTTTTCAATTCTCGCATTCGGAAAAGTTGGGTTCACAATGAATTGGACGTTGCAGTTATTGGGCCTGAAGTGAACTTAACCTACGATTATGAAGTAAGCATGATTACCTTCATGTAACGTTATTTCTATCGTTATATAACGTTATTTCTCACCATGTGGCACACAAAATTGGATGGTTGTATTACCTGTTAGGTTTGTCCTAAGCTGACTATTGTAGAAACGATTATGTCAACAGTATTTAGGAGATTCTCCCTCGGTGGTGAAGCAGCTTTTGGATGGCAGCCACCCTTTCAGTTCTCGGTTGACCTCAGCCAAGAAACCAATGATAGTCCTCGGATCCCAACAACTCGAGCGACCAGATGGCGCTGTTATCCTTAGTCAGGTCCAGCAGCTTTCACAAAAACTCGCTCCAGATGCAAAGCTTGAGGTACCTTCCATTGTTTGTTAGTTATTATTATTTTCATTCAATCAACTTCATGCATAGTTTTTTTTTGGTTTGGAGGAAAAAATTTAAATTAAATTTGATTCGGGATTGAACATGGGCCTTATCAGGCAAAGACGTAAGTCATTGGTCCTACCAGCTGGATCGGGCTCCCACAATTAAA